>VONZ01000159.1:600000-1191958 GCA_012976165.1 Labeo catla | reverse complement strand
AAATTTTCAACAAATTTGTATTTTTTTTTTTTTTTTTTTTTTTATCTTTTTTTGGGAATAGTTAACCCCAAACAGAAATTCTGTAACCATTTACTCACCCTCATGTCGAAGAAAGAACGTCATGCAGGTTTGGGCTGACATGAGGTAATTTTGCAATTTTAGGGTGAGCTATCCATTTTATGCTATGTGTCTATACAGAAAGTCTTTTAAAATTACATGTTTACATATTCGAATCAACACAAGCTTTTGATGTTAATCATTTGTGAACATTTGCTATTAACCAAAGAAAAATCATCCAAAATCAATCGAGTTTTAACCTACACTGGGGACTTTATCTCCTCTGCAGACTCGATCCGTCGCCAGTTTTTGTCGGATTTCCCAGGCGAACAGTGCGGGGTTCTGCCGCTTGTGTTGCGCTATGATGGATATGACGTCAGGAGTCAGGAGTCTGGGTCTGCTGCCTCCCGTCGCTTTAGGACCAATGAACCCTGTGCGCTGAAACCTGCCCAAAATCTTACTGACGCAGCCGTTGGAGACCTACACAGAGCACACTGTTAGTCCAACATATTGATATTCAAACAAACACGCGGTAAAGTAAGATCTGTACTCAATACCTTTAATATTCTGGAGATCTCACACGGTCTCACGCCCTCGTTCGCAAGCTCAATCATCAATCTCCGTTTATAGACAGGTAGAGGACGACCATTCAGAAATACACCGCCCAGCTGATTCACACTCCCTTCCCCTGACACATAATCATACACAAGCTACATTATTGCGAGGTTTGCGCATTTATGATTAAGTGGAATTTCATACAGAATCAACTGAACAACTCTCAGAAAAAAAGGTACAAAACTGGGTCGGTGCCATTTCAAAAACCTAAAATATAGGTTACACTGCAAAAAATGATTTTCTTTGTATTTTTCGGTCACTTTATTTTAAGGTCCAATTCTCGCTATGAACAAACCATTAACTACGACTTTTGCCTCAATAAAGCACTAATTTGCTGCTTATTAATTAGTAAGGTAGTTGTTAAGTTTAGGTATTGGGTAAGATTGGGATGTAGAATATGATCATGCAGAATATGTGCTTTATAAGTATTAATAAACAGCCAATATGTTAATATAGGCATGCTAATAAGCAGCTAGTTAATAGTGAGAACAGTTCTATAAGGCCCTATACTAAAGTGTCATCTATTTTTCTCTTGTTTTATAGTATAAATAACTCTTGAATCAAGATACTTTACAAATAAAGTGACTTAAGATATTGTCTTTTTTTTATAAATGATCACAATTTTGTTCATTTTTGCCTAAAACAAGCAAAAAAATCTGCCAGTGAGGCCTATTTTTCTTACCTAATTGGCAGATATTTTTGCTTGTTTTAAGCAAAAACTAGCATTTTTTTTTTTCAGAAAACAAGACGTAATATCTTAAGTCATTTTACTTGTCGAGTAAATGCATCTTGATTCAAGAATGTTTAGATATTTATACTGGAAAACAAGACAAAAACACTAAGTAAAAAATCATTTTTTGTAGTGTTTACAACTGTATATATATATATTTTTTTTTTTCTGAGAACGCGTTTCTGAGTCTTTTCAGTAAACGGGGTTATGTAAATAACTTTATATATAAACATTTTTCTCATTTATAACCTACACGAATTTATGAGTTCTAACTCGTTTTTCATCTGTAAAAGTCGAAATTTAGAACAGCTTTGAATAGTCAACAATTAGACAGCAGTTTAAAGAACCGTAATTGCGAACCTTCGTTTCCCAGATCGGAATTTGGGCCGCACATCCCAACGTGCACCTGCAGCCTTGCAAAAAAATAATCAAAATCATATTTAAGTAAACTTTGAATGTATTGAATTATCCTGAAATCTAATTCACGAAAAAACACATAGCAAAACGAATGTTAAAAGGCGACTAACCCTCTTCTTACAGCCTAGATGCTCTTACTCTTCTTTCTTCAAGAAGATGCGTCCCTGCAAGTGGCCTCCACTCTCTGCCCCCACGCGTGGCTTCTTATATATAACCCAGTGCCCTTATCAAGACGATGACGTGCTGTCCGCATAGGAAGAAAGTAAACACAGACTCTCGATGGTGACTGCTCGCCAGTGATCACAAGAGTTGGTACACAGTTTTTAAACGTTTTTGTGATGTTTAGTCATAACGCGTTTTCACGGGCATTTAAATTTGGATTGGATTTCGCACCGAATTCAAGCTTTCTCTGAAAGAGAGAACCAGAACAACGTGATCCGTTCCATACGCCTCCAAAATACTTTTACATTTAATTCAGTTCAGCACACATTTAAAATATCGCAGAAGTTCGTTTAAAAACAGTCGCCTTTTAAAATGTCACTGTGTAATTCGCACACTGTGTGCACCAGTGGGACAGATGCAGTGGTCGCCTAGACTCGTAGGTCCCAGGCATGCGCATATGGGCTATGAGAAGCAAACATTTAGTGTGGGTAGCCTGCAAAGTAGGTATTAGACTTATTTCCACTTAGAGGACTTACGTTCAGTTAGCTAAACCACACTTGAGTTTGAGTCATCGCCTTTGCTGAGCGAACAGAGCAGCAAGTGTGGATCGTCTGATTTCAGCACCACCCAGAGCTGAACAGGTCCCATGATGGTCAGAATGAGTGTGTGAAAAAGAGTTCTCGCCCACATATGAAATCAGTCAGCTTCCAAAGTGTAATTCTGAAATGTTAAGCTCATTTATGAGCCTACAAACTCGATTTGACTTCTCAAACGACCGGAGATTGAGGCTCTCCGGCGGTCACGTGACTGGCGCATCTTTCATCCTTCCACGCGACGACCGTAGGCTACATGTTAATCAGATTTAGTTCTTTTAAAGCAAACATTTGAAAACCTGCTCCAAAGACGACTGCCATATGGTAAAGTGCTTTTGATAAATCATAAATCCATCATGGAGCCCCTTTTATTACATTTTCTTTCAAGCATGAACAAATAGAGTCACAGGGGCAAATGTGCACCAATTGTGGTTTTATTTATAAAAATAGTGAGCTGAAAACCCTCCCAGATGTCCCTTGTCTGGCCAGCAGATAAAATGTGTTGTAAACGTTTCAAAGGAAATATTTGGAGAGCAAATATTAGCGAGAGAGTATCCACACAAGCCTCATCTTTGGTCCTGCTCAATGACTAATTGGGCATCATTAGGTAAATCCACACAGATCGAAGATTGTGGAAATAAGGTTGGATTTTAAAATGCCATATGGTGCAAATTACATATTAACCACCCCTTACAGCATAATAATATCTGCAGGACTGGACGGTCCGCATATAAACGTGACGACCGGTTTGAACGCCAACATCTCCTTGCCAACGGGATGAAAAGACAAATAACATATTTATTTATTACTTCAAACAGCTTTTGGTTCTTTTTTGCTCATTTTATTAAACGAAACTAGGTAATGCAACGAGTTAACGCTTCCAAAATGAGCTAAAAAATGACGAAATCCTCTCAGTGCGCAAATTTGTCTGGCACTTTGGGAATGTTTACAATTTAAACCTTTAAATCAAAACGATCTTGAATTATTTACGAATCTTGTGCCATCAGAAATCAAGAAAGCATTCCAAATTTTAAATCTTTCCATGTTGAGCTCCGAATTATAGACGTAAACTTGATTATTGCACCCGCGTAAATGTGCACTTGGAGCTCTCCAAACGCGCACACGTGTTGGGTACTATTCAAACAGCCATTCAAATACTAGGATGCAACTTTAAATTAAGAGATCACATTTTTTTTTGTTGACACTAACTTTAAATCATAGAAATCTCCTTTTTAGTTCTCACTGTTCGCACTCATGGGTGTCTTAAAAATGAGGAAATGCACGTCTGTGCCAGTGCAATAATGCAGATGAAGATCTAATGTCTCACATTTCCTCCCCAAATCTGTAACTGAATTACGTAATTGTTTAAAAAGTTGCACTGTATCTTATTCAAAGCTCTTGGATATCCATGTACACACCAGTATTGTAACACTCTATGCTTTCCAGTAAGACTGGGGGACAGTTCAGAATATAAATAATCTTTTGATATCTTACACAGTACATTTGTATGCCAATATGACCATGAAGGGATGATATCATGAACTTTTTCTGTTTCTTTATGGTTGCAGGATGATGCGAAGGAAGTCATGTTTAGGTTCTTGCGCGCTTTGATCCGAGTATTTTTAATTGACAATGAACGGCCAGTGTTTCAAAAGCTCCCTTGTAACATTAAGCGATTCAGATTTGTCTTTGTGTTAATCAAGTAAATCGACAGTCCAAAGGCTAAATTATAATTGTATGGTTGTGGGCGTGAGTACATGTCTACTCTATGTCCATATTATGATATGTCCAAATATATGTCCGATTTGACTTCCATTTCATAAAATGCGTTTTCATTTTTAGATAAAAATAAGTAGGCTATTGTAAAATAAATTATAAGACCATTTCAATTCAGAGCAGCTTGGACGTTTCTAGTTGTTCCAGCAAACCGATTCTTCCGGTGTATCTGGGTAGTTCATGAGCTAATCATAAGACAAAAGGACAACGACAAACAAGACTCACGCAAAGGCTTTACTCTAAGCATGCAGACGCGCAATATTGCGTTATAAATCAAAGCAAAACGTAATATTTGTCAAATAGCGTCATCTAGTGGTCAGTAATCACCTCCGCAACATTATTGTCCACGGTGTTTCATAGAGAGATTGAGCTCTCATTTCATTCATAGAGTATGAACGTCTTTTTTTTTTTTATTAATGTCGAATCATGAATGTCAGTCATGATGCATGCCTAATTATGAAACCCACCGAATTAGTAACGAATTAAAGAACGTAAAATCATCATAAAGTGGTTTCAGTTTCGGTATCAACGTGACGCATTCAACAAATTATTACACACGTACTGTTAACGTGTTAAATTAAATTATTACACACGTACTTCCAAAATCCAAATTACAATTAATCAAAGCAACACTTAAATGTCTCAACGTCTAATAATAATAATAATAATAATAAATTATATATTATGCGGGAGACGCGTAAACTAAATTACATATTTAAATGATCAAATCGTATGCATTATCGACATGTTTTATGGATTGAAAATAATTCCACTTTATTAAAATACGGATTACAAAGAGTTTTGTTTTTAAGGCACTTATATTTAATAGTGTTAATAGTGTCTATTGTGTTTTTTTTAACTGAATAATTTCAATTTACATACTACAGTGGGAACAATAACTTACATAGGCATAATGATCTGACATTTTTTTTACGTGCGCTCTTAACCAGTGACAGTTACGTCTGTCTCATCTTCATGTTAAACACAGGAACGTATATAGATAGATAAATAGATAGATAGATAGATAGATAGATAGATAGGTAATGCATAACTATAAAAATAAATAAATTATAAATACTAAAGCTAAAAAGAAAAAGTAACACAAATGTAAATGTAATTAAAATAACAATTATTTTATTTTACTTATTTTATTTATTTATTTTAAATCTGCAGGTTTCTTTCTCCATATTTATATCTCCAGTAATATAGCCTATCTAGGCCCATATCTTTAGTGTACATACATGCAGTGTACATTACTTTTCATGTTAAACACATGAAAGTGGATATATCGATAGATAGATAGATAGATAGATAGATAGATGAATAAATAATGCATAAATATATAAATAAAACAATAAATGCTTAAATTAAAAAAGAATAAAGATAAAAATAAATACAGCAAATGATAATGTAAAAAAACAAAAAAAAACAAAAATAAATTCTTGGATAAATGTAATTAAAATAACATTTATTTTATTTTTTTGTTTATTTATTTATTTTATTTCTGCAGGTTTGGGTCTCCACGTTTAAATCTCCAGTAGGTAAAATATCTAGGCCCATTCTTTAGTGTACATATCTTATTCAAAGTCATATGCGCCAAGTAATGTAAAGAAAATAAGTATGAATAAAACAGTAGCAAAGTCAGAAATTAATTTTAAATTAATTAAAATTCTTCAACATTTTAGGGGGTGTGTTGTGAATATGTGCACACACTTTTTTCAAATCTGTGCTGACGTGTCGCACCTCCCCACTTACCGGATGTCATCACTCGCATTCTAACGTCACAAGCAAATCTCCCCATTCAGCGCACGAGAGTGACGCTGTGACCGAGGAAGTGCAACATTTCGACGTGTACATCCTCACGCTGTGCTTCCGGTTAAGCAAAGCGTGATCAGTCGTGCTCAGTCTCTCTTCCCTTCCTCGGCTCACAGTAGAGGCGTCTCGTAGGACTCTCCCGGTTCCTTTACCTCTCTCTCTTCCCTCCCTAACGGAATACTCATTCAGCCCAGCGGACATGGCATCTGCAGTACCGGCACAAGTTCAGTCCAACCCAGCTTCGCAGCTGCAGAGGGGAATAGTGAAGATGGTAGGAGAACACACGGGACACAAGTATTGGTCTGGGGGTGCTGGCTAACTCACCAATGCTCACGGGGGAAGAAGTGATTGCGAAGACTTCAAAAAGTTCAGATCTTTGGTGTCAGCCATGCATTGTGGAGCTTATTGCTTTTCCTTGAGTTCTTTTGACTTTTGGCGAGGCTTTCAGTTGTTTCCCTGAGGAGCAGAGATTGAGAGTAACGTTAGTTGAGCGGTCTTCAGCTGTGATCCAGATGGCCAGTTATGCAATAATAATTATATTCAAAGTTTCCTTAAACTTTTGACGTCTTGCATTAGCTGTTGTAAATGACGCTAAACATTATTATATACGAGGCACTAAGTCTAAATATTTTGCAGCTACAACTCAATATTTGTAAAGAGGCATATATAACAAACTCCGATAGTTTGTTAAACACTCTCTTCTACAAAGCGGAGCTTTTTAAACAGTTCTAGAGTTTGTCATACACTGATTTAAACTTAAAAACTAGCGCACGCCGCAGATTTGTGGGTTGAATTTGCGGTTTAACGTCTTGGGGGGGATACAAATTCAATCTGGTGACTCGAAACTTTTGAATCGGTTCACTAAAAGATTCATTTACTGGTCAGGTCGCAATCTTTACGCCGGTAGGTGGCGACTCATGCGTGTTTAAATGATTCACTTGCTCAGTCCATTCCTTTATAAGCGTTTAAACAAAGTGTTTTACAAATGACAAATGTTCAAGCTGCTAAGCTTGATATTTATCAGCATCTAAGTGCTATATGTGTGCAAAAGTTAATTGTTTGCGGTCAAAAGTCGTTAAATTCTTCCGTCAGGTTTTGTATGCAGTAAACAAAGTTGAACGAAAAAACGTTATGGGTCTGTGCGGTGAATAAGAACGAATGAAAAACATTATTTAAAAAACACCTATTCAAGCGAAACCTTTCATAGTCATAATCTACAGTGACCTACATGAATGGTGTATAACTACACTTTTTTTATTATTTGAACAAAAGTTCAAAGTTCAGGTGTGTTCTGATAGTATGACGTGTGAGGTCTCGTGTGTGTTGGTGCGCTTGAGGAACCGCTCTAGAGCCAAGTTTCGTTCAGTTTCTCGCCTGGTACAGTGTTTCTGTGTTGTTGTAAGACTCAATGAGCAACCAGCTTTCTTAGGCCCCATAACCAGGCAGTGAGCCGCAGTTTTGGACTGTTTACTTTGCCTGGTCTGGTGAGTTAAGGGGGAGCAGATACGAGAAACTGACACGTAGGTCTTTAGCCAACCACGAACGGTCCATGGAGAAACTCTCGACAGAGCATGGAAGAAAACGCTACATGTAAACAAACCGGGGCAGGCTCTATTAAACTTAATTATGCGTTATATTAGATGTTTGTTTTAAAATTTGAAGTTATTGTTATAACGTTAGCCTTTCTTTGTGAGGATAAAACGGTCACTTAATGTATCCTTTAATTTAAGTTACTACATTACAACTAACATAATTAGCCAGACATTAAAAAACCGTTAAACATAACCTCTTTTCACTGATTTAAAGGAGACACTTTATAAAGTATTTTTTTTTTATAATTAGGAATTTCAATTAATTGATTTAGCTGAATAGTTTACATATACATATAATCAGTTCCATGGGGCTAATATGTCACTCTTATAAAACTACATTTCTGACACTGGTTTGAAATGGTTGCAGTGGTAAGTTATTGTAAATGAAATATCATGGCCTGTCTCTTATAGCTTTTTTTATTTTACTGTTTCAAATGAGCATGGCTGCTTCCCACTCTTGCTCAACTCCTTGTTAAATCAAAGCGTGGTGGATTTGGGAAATTCATGGATATTTTCCGCCTGAGACTGTGGCGACGGAGGCTTGTGTGTCCTTTCATACAGTCAGTAATTAGGCAGGCCCTCTGCTCTCAGTGCCTGTCTAAAGGAAAGAATGAACTCTTCTTTCTTTGGCATCCTTTTTCTTGTTTTATTAGCATTTAATAAGTTTAAGTAAAGCCCAGAAGAACACTTGGTTGTGCAATCATAACACTGATAAGTTTGATCAGTGCGTTTGAATCGGGGCAATAATACATTATCAGTGTTATCATTCAGTCAATGAACGTAATCATTTCGTAACGGTGCAAATGTGTCTAAGTTTGGAGGACTGCCAGTGATCTGACAGCTGATTGGATAAGCCACTCCTAGATTTCTGTAACAACTGTTTCTTAAGGCAAAAAACAAGCATGATGAGGCTTGTAAACATTAGTGATGTAAATACCTCAAACGTCTCAGAGAACAAGCACTGATTCAAATGCTAATGTGAATACACAGGTAATCGTTGATTTCGGCAGGGCAAGGTCTCCCCTGAGCGTTTTAAGTTGTGTTTGTTTAGGGCTGTTAAAGCTGAGGCATCATGCTGTGATTAACACAGTAGTGATTATTTCACTATTGTTGTCTTTGGTTAGTGGGTGTAATAGTAGTTGGCCAAACACAAACAAGCAGGTCCTAAAGAAATTGTGGCCTAAATCAGATCCCTCAGGCATTTAGTGTTTGATTTGCAGATTGATTGTTTGTATCATGCATTGGCAAATGCGAATACAATTGCAACTCTCCATTATTGACATAAGTGGAATGATGGACTGTTTATGAAACGTTATATAAGCAATCACATTGATTTGTTTTGCTTTGCAGGTCTTGTCTGGTTGTGCTGTCATCGTTAGGGGTCAGCCGCGAGGAGGACCCCCTCCAGAACGGCAGATCAACCTGAGTAACATCCGAGCCGGAGCTCTCGCCCGTCGCGCAGTTCAGGGTCAACCAGATACCAAGGACACACCAGATGAGGTAAACATCAACCCTAAACAGAGATGCTCACTCTGATCCTTGAATTTATTTTTTGTCTATGCAGTGATTTTTTTTTTTTTTTTTTTTTTTTTTGTTGTGGGTCACATTCCAGTAAGCAGCTTTATTAGCCATGTTTTCTAAACAAAATACTTATTATTTTTATTTTGTTATATTATTTTATTACAAATTTTATTACAAATCATTTCAGTTTTTTTTTTTTTTTTGGTGAAAAATCTAAATATTGCTGAAACATTTTTAATTACAGTTACAAATCAAGCAGCATTTCCATCCACTCAGGTCAAAAGCAATAAAATAAGATGTGACCCTAGACCACAAAACCAGTCATAAGGGTCAATTTTATTTAAATTGAGATTTGTACATCATCTGAAAGCTGAATAAATAAGCTTTTTTGTTAGGATAGGACAATATTTGAATATCTGGAATCTGAGGGTGCAAAAAAATAAAAATACTGACAAAATTGCTTTTAAAGTTGTCCAAATTAAGTTCTTAGCCATGCATGTAACTAATCAAAAGTTTCGATACATTTAAGGTGGGAAACTTACAAAATATCTTCATGGAACATGATCTTTGCTTAATATCCTAATGATTTTTTGGCATAAAAAAAATCAATAATTTTGACCCATACAATGTATTTTTGGCTGTTGCTACAAATATACCCATGCTACTTAAGACTGGTAAAATAAATAGCTTCATGGGAAATTGATGTTAAATGGAAGTCGAGGTCACTGTCTCTTATAAAAATTATTTACACTAATGGTCAAAAGTTTTTGAACAGTCTTGACTGTTTTTTATGTCTTTAAAGAAGTCTCCTTTCACCAAGCATGCATTTATTTAATCCATAAATATTTGAAATATTATTACTATTTAAAATAACTGTTTTAAAATTTAATTTATTCCTGTGATTTCAAAGCTGAATTTTTTGCATCATTATTCCAGTCACAAGATCCTTCAGAAATCATTCTAATATTCTGATTTGCTATTTTAAAAGCATTTATTATTATTATTATTATTATTATTTTGATGTTGAAAACAGCATGTTAGAATGTTTTCTGAAGTATCATGTGACACTGAAGACTCAAGTAATGATGCTGAAAAATTGGCTTTGATCACAGGACTAATTACATTTTAAAATATATTCAAATAGAAAGCAGTTATTTAAAATGGTGAAAGTATTTCACAATATTACTGCTTTTGCTGTAGTTTGGATCCAATAAATGCGGGCATGCAGAGCAGAAGAGACTTCTTTAAAAAAAAAAACATTAAATATCTTACTGTTCAAAAACTTTTGACTGGTATTGTATGCTTTTAATGTGTTCACACTTTACAAATGCATTCAAATAGAAACAATACTAAAATCTGTAAACATGGAAAGCAATAGAAATGTAGCATCTAAGTCAAGTTTTATTAAAGTTTGTTCTCAAAGATCAGTGTTTCATCAGCTTTGAGAGGGCAGTGTTTCTCTCACACACGTGCAAAGAGAAAGAGAAAGACAGAGAGAGGCTTGCATGCCACAGAATTTACATGCAACATGTGAATGGGATTCTTTGTTGTATTTTCCTTTCAAATGATTAAGTTGATTCAAAATTATTCGGCCTTTAAGAAAAAGCAGAAGCCACTGCTGGTTCCTTCAGTAGTGGGTGGAACTAATATGCAAACACCTGATAAATCCACATTTGATTTTAGGAAATAAGCAAACTCAGATAATGTGAATAATATTCATTATCCCAGCAGCTCATCAGACCTGAACTAGGTCAGTAGTCAATGGTGATTCTTTTGGATGAAGGGTTTAAATATTACTTTTTACCATTTTTCATTAAGTAAATCCAGCCTTTGTGAATATAAAAGACCAAAAACGTAAAAAAAGTCTTAATGACCCTGAGCTTTTGAACAAAAGGTATGTGCACATCATACCTTATATCATCGATAAAAAACCAACTTATGCCAGTGTGTATATTTATATTTGAATTTCTATTAAACATATTTCACCCTGGACCACAAAACCACCATTTTTTTTTAATTTGAGATTTATACATCATCTGAAAACTGAATGAATAAGCTTTCCATTGATGTATGGTTTGACAACATTTGGCTAAGATACATTTATTTGAAAATCTGGAATCTGAGGATGCAAAAAAAAAACAAAGTATTGAGAAAATCACCTTTAAAGTTGTCCAAATGAAGCTCTTAGCAATGCATATTACTAATCTATAATTAAGTTTTGATATGTTTATGGTAGGAAATTTACAGTATAACTTCATGGAACATAATCTTTACTTAATATCCTAATGAGTTTTGGCATAAAAAAAAATTGATATTTTTGACCCATACAGTGTATTTGTGGCTATTGCTACAAATATACCCGTGCGATTTATGATGGTTTTGTGCTCCCGGATCACACATTAAATGTGACATCCATACATTTTGCATCAGTCTTTTTCAAACTTATGTCATATCAGTCTTGTAGTGCATGCTATGGGAACCCTCTATAAAATTAAACATTAATTATAAGTTTTACATCTAATTCTGCATTACTTTCTTTTATAACTTTTAGAACTGTTTGCTCTACAGTGTATTCACTGAGTTGTTGGTTTCCAGTAATGCGGTAAAAACACATAGCGTCACTTCAGAGAAACTCACTTCTGCCAAATGCATAAAAAATAAGTCTTTAGACAAAAAAAAAAAACACTTAAGTCACTTCCACTTTGCATCTTGTGACTTTTTTCCTTAGTAAATAAATCCATTATATTTCTTGAATTCTACACCTTGTTAAATCACTTTTTTTGCAAGTGATTTATACATTTTTGTTAGAACATTTTCGATCTCAGAGTGAATAGAATCTTTTTTTAGTTGCTCTGTGCTGTATGGCTGTAAATAGCTGTGTCTGTGTTCTTCACAGCCATGGGCTTTCCAGGCACGAGAGTTTCTGCGCAAGAAGGTAATCGGCAAAGAAGTCTGCTTCACCGTGGAGAATAAAACCCCTCAAGGCAGGGAATACGGCATGGTCTACCTGGGAAAAGGTGAGAGCTGTTTATGTTCACCAAAAAGACTCTCACTGCAACAGTACTGATCTAAATTATGTGTGTTTATTATAGTAGTGTGTTGTTGTAGTAACACTTGTGATCTCTCCAAAGACACCTCAGGAGAAAATATCGCAGAGTCTCTGGTGGCCGAAGGTCTCGCCACAGTTCGCAGAGAAGGCATCAGAGGAAACAAGTAAGAGCTCCGCGTGTTTTCTTTTCTGAGGCGGTGTCAGTATGGTTCTTGCACCTATTGTCAAAGGCTTCACAATGCTGGCTATGTTTTTCCCTTCGGCTGAGGTCATTTGTGTTGCCACAGTGGTTTGATTGTAAAAGCACATTATTTGTCCTCTAGGGGGCAGTGTTTGCCTTTATTGTAGTTACTTAGACACTCTGGCTTTATCAGATGTTATTGCTTATCATTTTTCTCCATTTGATCTCACTCCCTCTTCTGGTCACACCTGCTCATTACACATCCTGTCTGTCTGTCCGTCCTTCTCCCTCTGGCTGTAAGCGATGTAATATTGTCCTAAGCTTTTGGGACTTAATGATGTGTATGCGGGCCACTCTGTGAAATGGCCCTGAACAATTGCCAGTGGAATCGGTTTGCTTTAGGCTCATTTTCCCCACAGGAGACAGTGGTGTTAGGCCCACTGTTCTCTCCACAGCCCCTGAACAGCCTTCTCATTAGCCAGGCCTGCTGTGGCCCATCACAGCCCACTGGATCGGCTATCATAATCTCCAAAGGAGTTGTGTTTAAACCTGGGCCGCTCTCTGCCCACCAGCTCTCAATTAGGCACAGCCGAGCTGGGAAGAATGCCCACTTCTCTCCCTGACACGCTTTCGCTCCCTCTTCTGAAAATATGAAGGAAAATAAAACTTTACAAGACAAAGACAGCTCAGGATGGCTGCTGAGATTTGGCAGCCCCTTATTTCCTGTAGTTAAAATTTATGAAGGCTTAGATAATTGGAGCTTTGGGCTTGTCATTTAATAGGCAGAACGCGACTTTTCTTTGACATTTGCTGTACCAGCCTCGCCTGTTGCTACATGAGTGAGTTTTTAAATAAGAGTCGGGTATTAACATCTGTCCTGTGTCTCGTCGACTTTCATATCGGAAAAAGCGGCCAGATGAACCCAGATGGCTGGTTTGAATATTGTGAGCTTTGTGTTTGTGTCCATTAGAGGTGTCGGTGTCCTAGTCTCCCTTGAGCCGCCCGCAGTCTGTTTACTGACCATCTGATGAATATTGCACGTAAAACTGGAAATTTTCACAAGGGCCCGTGAAATTGTCAGACTGTAACGCAATTTTTGAGAATTGATGTGTACGGGTTTTTATCAGTCCACCAAAATGAAATCCAGTTTGATAGTAATTAGGTTGACTTTTATAAATTATTAGATGAATAACAGCAAGTATTTGTAAAAATCGCTGGGTTAGTGGCTTTTGATGTTTAAAATGCATTGAGTTTGTTGCATATATGTATATATATAATGTATGTATGTATATATGACAAAACAAAATTACTGGAACGTACAATTACAATGAGACCTTAAAAACTATTCAAAATATTAATAAATACTGTACTAGTATATACACTACCAGTCAAAAGTTTTTTAATGTTTTTTTTAAAAAAAAGTGTCTTTTGCTCAACAAGCCTGCAATTATTTGATCCGAAATACAGCAAATTTTTAAAAATATTTTTACTATTTAAAATAACTGTTTTCTTTTTGAATACTGTCCGGGACAGCCTTCGCGGACGAAGTTAAAATAGCCAAAGACCCAAGTCCAGTTGCAGGTGCATTTATTGTGCGGCCGGGATAAAAATCCCCCGCAAGGAAAACGTGCTACAAATAATCCATTAAGAGGTGAACTGTACAAAAGTTAAAAACCCGTTCACTGCAACTGTGAAGCGAGCGCCATCACTACTCGCACTACAGAGCTCACAAACAAGTTTCCCGCGCCCCTTTTACGTCATACGTCCCTCCTACCGGAATGTACCACTCTATGGGTAAACTCAGCCCCACTTACAACCACACAAAATATATATGTATGTATGTGTATATATATATATATATATACACATAAGCACAAATGCAAACACATAAACATGCATAATAGCCATGAACATGAAACACATTAGCTCTCCAAACATTAAACACATAACACACAGAATTATATAATTTAAACATTACAACAGTCTGTGTATACTGATGTCAATGCCGGCAACCAGACCGTGTAACGCTACGTATAGTGTGAGTGTGTATGTGTACGTTATAAGGGTACGTGCCCATAGTTCATGCATGGTCACGGGTTGGCTCCGTGACAAATACATTTCAAAATGTAATTTATTTCTGTGATCCTTCAGCAATCATTCTTATGTTCTGATTTGCTGTTCAAAATCAAAAACATTTACTATTATTATTATGTTGAAACCCACTGAGTAGAATTTTTTTTTTTTTCAGGTTTCTTTGAATAGAATGTGTAGAAGAACAGCAAAAGGACTCAACTGTTTTAAATATTGGTAATAATAATACAAATGTTTCTTGTACAGCAAATCAGCATATTAGAATGATTTCTGAAGGATCATGTGACACTGAAGACTGGAGTAATGATGCTGAAAATTTAGCTTTGAAATCACAGGAATAAATTACATTTTAAAATATATTCAAATAGAACACAGTTATTTTAAATAGTTTTTAAATAGTTTGGATCAAAGAAATACAGGCTTTGTGAGCAGAAGAAAAAAAACATTGAAAATCTTACTGTTCAAAAACTTTTGACCGGTAGTGTATGTGATACTAAAATAATTAAAAAAGAACTAAAATAAGTTCATATGAGTTTGAGGCCAGAATAGATTGCTGTCTAGACATTAAAATGTCAAAACAAAAAAAGGCTGGCTTTGTGAAAGGGGCTGTATTTTAATTAAAGATCCAAGTTTTTTCCCCAAAGGTGTGCAGAGTGACCGCGTTGGTTGTCTGCCAGTGTCTTGTGTAGGTGGTTTTTCAGCAAAAGTCAAAGCTCAAATGCAGTAAAATAACCTTAAAGGGATAGTTCACCCAAAAATGAAAATTCTGTCATTAATTACTCATGTCGTTCCAAACCCGTAAGACTTTCGTTTATTTTCAGAACACAAATTAAGATATTTTTGATGAAATATCTTAGAGCTTTCTGACTCTGCATAGACAGCAATGCAACTACCACGTTCAAGGCCCAGAAAGGTAGTAAGGATATCTTCCAAAATAGTCCATGTGACATCAGTGGTTCAACTGTAAGGTTATAAAGCTACGACAATACTTTTTGTGCACAGACTATTTTATTGATGTCTTTACTACCTTTCTGGGCCATAAAATGTTTGTTGCATTGCTGTCTATGCAGGGTCACAAAGCCCTTAGCTCATCAAAAATATCATAATTTGTGTTCCGAATATGAACAAAGGTCTTACGGGTTTGGAATGACATGAGAGTGAGTAATTAATGACAGAATTTTCATTTTTGGGCAAACTATCCCTTTAACATAGAGAAACGCCAATTGGAAATTCAGAATGCTTGCTCGTCCACAGTAGATCTGATATATATCTAAAAAAAACACTTTGAATCTTGTCTTTTCATCTAGTTTCAGTGAGACACGAATGCATTGAAAATTAAATTATCATTGTATGTGTTTAAATATTCAATCTCTGCCATCGCACCATCAAAAGTCCCATAATTCATAATTTAATTCTATAATTTGTTTGTTGTCCGGGCCAAGACATTAAAGGATGGGCTGATACATCATTGACAGAGTCGCTGGTCAGACTTGGTCTTTAATTTAAGACTTTCACCACCCACATTTTTTTTCCCTGCTAAAAAAGTTTTCATCATAGATTCTGATTCATCTCTCTCGCTCATTCTGTCTGTCTGTTTTGCCTCTTTAAGTCTGTTCATTATTAAGGCCAGCGCTACTTAAACTGATAGAGCCTTATTAAAAAATCTGACGAGTGTCTGCCGTGGTCAGGCTGTTTAATTCCCCTTAAAGATAATGATGGCTTTTAGAACAACAGAGGAATTAATTAAAACATGTGTTGGCTTTTGATAATGAACAAACTCATTTGAAGAGCTTATCAAGGCTTCAGAAAGGGGCAGCTCTCAGCGAGAGACCTCTACATCTGTTGCTCAGCGCAGTGAAGTCCGGAGAGGAAAGAAAGGCTGGATAAAATGATCTTGTCTTATTTTTAGTTTCTCCGAACTCTTGTGGTGAACTCTGCGGTCTGTAAGTTGATATTTACTGGGCTTTCTGTGTGTTTCAGTCCTGAGCAGGCCAGACTGTGTGATTTGGAGGATCAAGCCAAGGCTTCTAAAAAGGGTCAGTGGTCTGAGGGTGGAGGCTCACACACCATTCGAGATCTGAAGTACACCATCGAGAACCCTCGCAACTTTGTGGATTCCCTCCACCAGAAACCAGTCAATGGTAAGATGAGAAAAACGTAAGCCTGGGTCACACTACATGTATGTTTTCAACATATTATACAGACAGTATTACTACAAATACAAAAGCAGTTTCCTCCACCTCCGTACAGTAGCTGTTTTGCAGTCGTGCATTGGCTGTTGTGAAAGTACTGACGTAATCGTATCTGTGATCATCCCGGTTTAAAATCATAAATATCAGACATATTTGATATGATCGGGGTGGCCCCGATTTGTGTGCGAGCAGATCAGGAGGTGCAAGATTCGATTTGTGAATGTCTCACGTTACCAGATAATCTGTGCTGAACGTCGGGACCGATCGAGGCGCTTGACAAGATTTTTGCTCCGAATCTCGGGAGGGGAAAATCGGGCTAAAAATCCTATAGTGTGAGCCGGGGTTTAGTTTGATTGTGTTCTTGAGGGCCAATACACACCAATGCTGGGGCAAACATCATTAGTGTTCAAGATCAAGTTCAAATTTTATATTCATGAATGCAAATTTACTAATAAAAGACCCCATCTGATTTTAATGAGTGGAGAAAGGCAGTACAATTGACTAAATTAGAGTCTCTATGATTAAATAAAAGCTATTAAAGCTTTAAATATTGACAAGTTTGCAACTATCTATGTATAAATAAATTTGCATATCTATCTATCTATCTATCTATCTATCTATCTATCTGTCTCTCTCTCTCTCTGTCTCTGTCTCTCTTTTATTTTTTGGTTATAAAGACAATAAAAATGTATATGCACAAAGCAAATACACTAAATTAAAAAATTGTTATAAAGAATTCTCTTATGCTCATCAAGGCTATTTGCTTACCCTAAAAACTCAAATACAGAAATAACAGTAATATTGTGAAATTATTACGGTTTCAAATAATGGTTTTCTATTTTAATATATTTTAAAATGTAATTTATTCCTATGATGCAAAGCTGAATTTTCATCAGCCATTACTCCAGTCTTCAGTGTGACATGATCCTTCAGAAATCATTCTAATATTGTGATTTATTGCTTTTATCATCAGTGTTGGAAACAGATGTGCTGCTTAATATTTGGAACCTGTTATTCTTTCTTTCAGGATTCTTTGATTAATAAAAAGTAAAAAAAAAACAGCATTTATTCAAAATAGAAATCTTTTCTAACAGTATAAGTCTTTGCTATCACTTTTTATCAATTTAACACATCCTTGCTAAATAAAAGTATTAATTTCTTTAAAAAAAAAAAGTGATAATAAAAATACTGATTTTTCTTTTTAATTTATGCATTAAGGTTCCAACAAAATATTAAACAGCACAATTGTTTTTAACATTTATAATAAATCAGCACTGAAGACTGGAGTAATGATGCTGAAAAATTCAGTTTTGCATCACAGGAATAAATTACATTTTAAAATGTATTCACATAGAAAACAGTTGTTTTCCATTTAAATAATATTTTACAATATTACTGTTTTTCTCTGGATTTTTTTGTTTTTTTTAAAGAAATGCAGCCTTGATGAGCAAAACAATCTTTTAAAAAAAACATTAAAAGTCTAACTTATCCTAAACTTATTAGTATTATTTGCAAAAAAAATGTAAAAAAAAAATAAATAAATAAATAAATAAATATATATATAAATATAAATATAAAAAATATTAGTATTTTATATTTACTTATTTATTTATTTATTCAAAAATATTGATGTATTTTTATAATAATATCTAGTGGACAGTAAAATGGAATAAAAAAAGAAATAAAGAGCCATATTTTGATCATATATTTATTAAGGGCGTTTTGCATGGTGTTTTGTTTTCACCCAGAACCCCCTAAAGTTATGGCATGCTTTTTAATCAAACAAACGCTGGAATTACACACATCAAAACACTCGATTCTCTCTGGTAATGTCTCACTTTTCTTCCAGGGTTTTTTTCCCCCTTCTCATAGCTCTGTACTCTGCTCATTTCTCCTATTTAAACTGAATACTAACCCTGATGAGAGTTAACCTCTATCAGAAGGGTAGCCAGCTCACTGCAAATGAACAACTGAGTCATTAAATGCTATAGAAATGCGCCTCGTTTCCCCTCTCCGCTAACAAGCTTATTAGATGCTAATCAGAAGTCAGAGTTGTGACATTGTTCGGAATATTGAATTTAAACACATGGCCACATGACCCTTACCGGCATGGCTGTGATTCGCCTTCTTAGCGAATTATTTCATAGCTCTCGCTGTGCCGTAATGCCAAGTGATTTGTAAACATGCCAATTTGTTGTTCTCTTCAAAAGTGAGCACCATACAGAACTGGAGTGGTCTGTTTACATACTGGCAGCTACCCACATGCTGTGACACCATGTGAACTTTCTGTGAAGTGGGCTGATGGTTTGAATTGTGGGATGATGAAAGTTAGAATCAAATTAACATGCTGAATAATTTTAAAAATTATAGTAGTTGAAGAGAGAGTTCATCATGCTGTAATTCATCATTCTGTCACCAGTGTGGCAATTTTTTTCTTCCATCACAAACCGTGATGTTTAATTTTGTACACTACCATTCAAAAGTTGAGGGTCAGTGAGATTTTGCATTATTAACTGATCAAAAGTGAGAGTAAAGTCATTTACTCTCACTTGATTTTACATGCAGTTGAAGTCAAAAGTTTACATACACCTTGCAGTATCTGCAAAATGAAAATTATTTTACCAAAATAAGAGGGATCATACAAATGCATGTTGTTTTATATTTAGTACTGACCTGAATAAGATATTTCACATAAAAGACATTTACATATTATCCACAAGAGAAAATAATAGTTGAATTTATAAAAATGACCCTGTTCAAAAGTTTACATGCACTTGATTCTTGGTGCTTCAGGAAAAGGAAACGCGATGCATTAAGAGACGGGGGGTAAAAACTTTTTGAATTTGAAGATCAGGGTAAATTTAACTTTTATTTTGTCTTCTGGGAAACAAGTAAGTATCTTCTGTAGCTTCTGAAGGGCAGTACGAAGTGGAAAAAAGATATTTAGGCAAAAAATGAGGAAAAATGTACAATCTTCATTCTGTTCAAAAGTTTTCACCCCTGACTCTTAATGCATCGTGTTTCCTTCTGAAGCATCAGTGAGCATTTGAACCTTTTGTAATAGTTGCACATGAGTCCCTCGGTTGTCCTTAGTGTGAAAAGATGGATCTTAAAAACATGCAGTCATTGTTGGAAAGGGTTCAAATACGCAAAAATGCTGAAAAACCTAATAATTTGTGGAACCCTGATGGTTTAACTGTTCAGGACAAACAAGGGACTCATGAGTAACTCACTAAACAAAACAAAAACTAAACTAAAAACGAAACAAAACAAAAAAACATAGCTGTGGATAATGCAGGTAACAACATTATTAAGAAGTGTGTAAACTTTTGAACGGGGTCATTTTTATAAATTCAGGTATTATTTTCTCTTGTGGACTATATGTAAATGTCTTTTATGTGAAATATTTTATTCAGGTCATTTCTAAATAAACGATAACATGCATTTTTTATGATCCCTCTTATTTATAGTTAACATTATGCAGATTCTGCCAGGTGTATGTAAACTTTTGACTTCAACTGTAAATGCAGTTTTTTGAACTTCCAAGAATTTGAAAAAACAAACAAAAAAACTTCGTTTTGTCCTTCATGAACTCTTTCTTTCTGTCTTTTTCCTCATACAGCCATTATTGAACACGTGCGTGATGGCTGCATGGTACGGGCGCTGCTTCTGCCTGACTACTATCTGGTGACAGTCATGCTGTCTGGAGTCAAGGTGAGTTTCATTCCTTTCTCTATGTAATGCTATGAATAAAAGAAACGCAATTTCTTTCCGCAGAACCCTTGAGACCAATATTTCTCAGTTTCTTATTAGTTCATTTCTATGTATCTCTTCATGGGTAGCCTTGAGGGATTCCCTCTAGGTTTTCATAGACCAGACCTGTTCCATCAATTCAGTAGACCATCTTACTGCTTAATCTTACTAATCATAAAAAAATGAACTCCATAACTCTGCTAAATTAAATGCGTTAGTGGGTAAAACTAGTGGGTAGAGTTTTCACTCAGTGGATTTTCAGGAACGTGTTTACATTCTTTGCAAAGGATGATTGTGATTTTTGTTTTCTTGGGTTTATTACTTCGCTAATGTTTGTGAAAAATCTGTCTCCAGTGCCCTACATTTAAACGGGAGGCAGATGGCAGTGAGACCCCCGAGTCCTTTGCAGCAGAGGCAAAGTTCTTCACGGAGTCACGACTTCTTCAGAGAGATGTGCAGATCATTTTGGAGTCCTGTCCCAACCAGGTCATTCTTGGGACCATATTGCACCCGGTATGAAGCCACATCATCTCTAATAAACAAAAGTGTAAACCATTTGAACCTTTTTTTTAATGTGTTGTATATATTTTTAGGTGTTTTTTTTCTTCATTTAGTTTTGCTTTGATTTTGTCTCACTTTGTTTTGCTCTTTGTTTTAGTTGCATTGAGTATGTGGTGTATTGACTTTTCAGAAAAAAAATGCAAACCTTTTGTTTTTCTTTGCTTTTTTTTTTTTGCTTTGTTTTGCTTTGCTTTGCTTTTATTTTATTTCACTTTTTGCATTTTGCTTTGTTTTTGGTTGCATTATGGCAGCTTTACAGTTTGTCTATTTGTTTTTTTGTTTTCAGAACAAAAAGCAAACTTTTTGCTTGTCTTTGCTTTGCTGTAACTTTTGGTTTTGCTTTTAGTTTTTTTTTTTTTTTTTTTTTGGTTGCATTGAGTATGTGGTAGCTTAGTTTGTCCATTGCTTTTGCTTTGCTTTTTCACTTTTTTTTGTTTTATTTTATTTTTTGGTTGCATTGAGTATGTAGTAACTTACAGTTTGTCCATTGCATTTTTTGTTTTCAGAACAAAAAGCAAACCTTTTGCTTTGCTTTGCTTTGCTTTTTGTTTTGTTTTGCTTTGCTTTGTTTTGCTGTTTGTGTTCTTTTTATTTTTTATTTTTTTTTATTTCACTTTTTTGGTTGCATTGAGTATGTAGTAGCTTAGTTTGTCCCTTGCTTTTTTTGTTTGTTTTAAGAACTTTTTCTTTGCTTTGCTGTTTGTTTTGCTGCGCATTGCTTTTGTTTCGCTGTTTTGTTTTGCTTTTTGCTTTGGTTTTGGTTTGTTTTGATTGCATTGTGGTAGCTTCCAGTTTGTCCATTGCTTCATTGTTTTCAGAGCAAAAAGCAAAAAAAGTTTTGTTTTTCTTTGCTATGCTGTTAATTTTGCTTTGCAGTTCTTTTTTCACTTTTTGTTTTGCTTTTTTTTATGTGATAGCTTGTCCATTTGCTTTTTGGTTTCAGAACAATACCTGATATAAATAAACACTTACTATCAATGTTAAAAGTTTTCAGCCTGCATACACAATTTTAACATTCCACACGCAAACCACAATGACATTGACTGTCAAAACTAAGTTTTACTTAGGGGGAAAGGAATCATACCAGTTTTGATACCACAGCAGAAGTAATACTGAACAATGTTCCCACAAGCAATTTTTCAAGACGAGTAAACAGTCAGTTAGAACATTTAAGAATAAATAAACATTACAAGCGGTGGGACAAAAAAAAAAATAAGATCAAAGATGTCTCTGCACTGTTTACTTCATTTACATTTAAAAACAATATAAAGCATTCAATTCAGCTTTCAAAAACTGACTGATATACTGGTACATTTGGATTCCCTAGTGGCAATAATGCAGTAAACACCAAAGCTGTAATCAGTAATACATGCTGCAGCAATATGGGAGGATCTTCAGGTCCAGATGTTAATACATTATCCACATGTTTGTTGTGCTGGCCTTTCAGTGCTAAGAACCGTTGATCAGTTTAATTAATTATTTGCGCTGCTGCAGGTTTAAAGCCTCCTCATGTCATAGTTCTTATTAATCCATGTCACACAATGTGTGAAGATGTTTTTTCTCATTCTCATTTTTTGTTGACCTAATGTCCTTCTGTGTTTGTCTGTGTGGTCATTGCAGAACGGGAACATCACAGAGTTGCTGTTGAAGGAAGGCTTTGCTCGTTGTGTGGACTGGTCCATGGCTGTGTACACCCAGGGTGCCGAGAAGCTCAGAGCAGCAGAACGGTCAGTGCTTGTCAGTCGGACAGTTGTCAGCCCTAGTTTGCTATACATTTCAACCACGCCTGACGTTTCGGCAGCTGGATCAGACAGAGCAGCTTGTTAAACACTTAAGGCTGTCTGAGGCTGCTCTAACTCCGTGTTTCAGCAGAATAGTTTAGCAAATGTGGCAACTTATCACAGAGCCTTTCAAGAACACCTGCCCTGATGCCCACCTGCTGGCTTACTGAAGCATTAGACACAATCACAGTGAAATATGATAGGAGCACACAAGGTTGTGTCTTTAATCCAATTAAGTGCATATGCGGCTGTCCTTTATGCAGTGCTTCATTTTTGTGAAATGCCTTATCTCTCTCTCTCTCCAAAACCCTGCAGATCAGCGAAAGAGCGTAAAGTGAGAATCTGGAAGGACTATGTTGCTCCCACAGCAAATCTGGACCAGAAGGACAGACAGTTTGTAGCAAAGGTGAGTTTTTGTTCATTCACTTGCTGAAAGTATTTCGGTTTCAATACATGCAGCCTTAAAGGGATAGTTCACCCTAAAATAAAAAATTACCCCATGAGTTACTCACCCTCAAGCCGTCCTAGGGTGTATATGACTTTCTTCTTTCAGACAAATGCAATCTTAGTTATATTAAAAAAAAAAAAATCTGGCTCTTCCAGGCTTTATAATGACAGTGAATTGTTGTCATGATTTTGAAGCTAAATAAAGTGTAAAAATATGGAGATATTTTTGCTTACAAAAATGCATCAGTTCACTTCAGAAGGCCTTTGTTGACCCCCTGGAGCCATGTGGAGAACTTTTTATGATGGATGGATGCGCTTTATTTTGCTTCAGAATCTCAATTAGTTCTGTTAATCGCGATTAATCGCATCCAAAACAAAAGTTTTCGTTTACTTAATGTAAATATACTGTGTATATTTATTATGTATAAATAAATATACAAATACACACACATGCAGTATATATTTTGAAAATATTTACATGTATTTACACATATATATTTATATTCATATAATCGGTACTAAATATTTTTAATATGTAAACAATGTATTTTTCTTAAATGTATACATGCGTGTGTGTGTGTATTTATATATAAATAATAAATATACAAAGTACACACATATATTTTCGTTTAATTTGGATGTGATTAATCGCAGTTAATTGTTAAACAGCCCTAATCTCAACACCCATTCACTGCCATTATAAAGCTTGGAAGAGCCAGGTTAATATAACTCCAATTGTATTTGTCTGAAAGAAGAAAGTCATATACACCTACAATGGCTTGAGGGTGGGTAAATCATAGGGTCATTTATAATTTTTGGGTGAACTATCTTTTTAATAGTAAAAAAGCATAGAATCATGATATAAGGGTCAATGACCTTATGCTTATTTGTCTAGCTTATTTGTCCAGATTTATTGTAAAATAAATGAATTCAAAATAATGAAAGCCAAAATGAATACAACAAGCCTCATTAAAAGCCCTATTGTTTTTCTTTTTTTTTGATGATCAGTTACACTGAAATACATGTCATAATATAGAAGAAATTATTATAAAATATTATAAATAATCAAAAATAAAACAAATTAAAGTAATGCTGAGCACGCAGTTAAAAACAAACAAAAAAAATCATAAAATAAAACAGGAAATTATATCATAGAAAGGACCCCTGTGGACCCTCATGACTCTATCATCCTAAAATTTAAAATAACTTAAATTTTTTTTCTGACAGAACAAGGTTTTAATATGTCTAATAAGTTTTGTTATTATATTTAGGAGTGAATTTATATTGAATTAATTTTTTTTTTTTTTTAATATTTATCTTAACTAATTTTTGGAAATAATTAAGATATGTACATAAATATTTCAGTTACATTTTACTTAATAAATAAATTACATTTATTTTTGTATTAAAAATATCCAAAAACCACTAGAACAGTGTTATATATTTTGCTGACTTGTGTATTTGTATTATCCCAAATATTTCAAAGAATGTTTAAAGCCAGAGAAATAAGCAATTTTACAAAGTATAATGCACCGTGTCATTGTGTCGCCTACCAGTGACATCATTTTACTTTGTAGAAAACATGGAAACCCCAAAAACGCTTTAATATGTTATGCATTTTATTAGAACAGAACTTTTAACACACTCAAATGTATGTATTATGATAAAACAGTGCTGTTTTTTCCTACATACGCATGACCGGAAGAGGCGCAAGTGATCGACTGTGGAATAATAAAAGCTCTGCTGCTTTCGAGATGTGTATTGCACTCGTCCTTCATTAGCAATCACTCTAGCTTCCACGACTTTCAGCCCCACCCTGCGTCCCATCAGATTGCGTTGGCTGCGAGGATGAAGACAACAACACGCATGATTCCACACTCAATCTCAGCGTCAAACTACGCCTTTTTTTCTTGTTTGTTTTGAATATGCGCCCTCTAGCGGCAAAAACGTACATATTGTGCCTTTAACTGACTTTTGAGTCTGAAATAAAATTGTGTTTCAAAACCAAATGAAACCAACATAAATACAGGGAAGAAATATGTAAGATCTTGGTACATTGTAACCTACATTTTTATTCCTTACCTATTCTCGCCGTTGACCCACAGAACGAGCCATCAGAAGTCTGAACCATCATACCACTTAGTTCTTGAATAGATGGTGTTTCAGTTGAACTCTTCAGAAGTGCTTCTGATGTTTCTCACTGAAGGTCACTGAAACCTGTTGATCCAAAACCAGCCCTCCAGCCAAGCCCTTGATCTCTAGACATAGGCTTGTTTCACTTAGAACGTCTAAAAATAACATAAGGAGAAGTCGGCGGAGTTTAGGTCGACGCTTCCACACCGGCTAAGCATGACATTTTACCACCTGAGTCCCAACATGATAACAAATGACCGTCTCCTCTCTTCAACCTCCTTTATCACGGAGGCTTCTGAAAAATATTTGAGCGCCGCAGTCTCTTAAAAGTGCTGACTGCGGTTGACGTACTCGTCTCCCTGACGCCTTGTTCTCTATTGTGTCTGTCAGCGAGGCAGGCCTTTCAGGTCTCAGGTGTTTCATTTCATTTTGCATACTCTGTAAAGTCAGCCTTGGGCCGTCTCAGCGGTTCTGTTCAGCTGCAGCCTTCAGCGCTCTTCTGCTAAATTACCGCTGAATTTCTGCTTCCACGTCCCTGGCCTAGAATGCACAAGGATGCTATAAACAGTTAAGTCTGAAAGAGACTCAAGATTGAACATGAAATCGAAATCGACCTCCTTTTCTTTCTTAATATGCTATCGGTTAAACGTTTGAGGTCTGTGTGATATTTTAAGTATTCCTGAAAGAAATCTCGTACGAATGCAGCTTCACGTCGACTTTAAGATTAAAGAAGATACTGTTAGGTTACTTTTTGTAGTGACTAAGGTTTGTTAACTTAGTTTAAACCGTTGCCGCCTGGTCTTAATTGATATGTTGACACTGTGTGCTCTCTCCCTCTCCTAAGTCAGCAACTGTGCTTTTGCAGAAAGTTTCTTCATTCTCCTTAAAGTGAGGTTGTTTCACTGAACTTCAAGACCTCTAAAATATTCATGCTTGGCCTTTGGTTATGTAAAGGTGTTGCTCTGCAATCTGCTTACAGAATTAGTTTCAAAATCCGCAGACACAAAAGTGTGTTTTTGCCTGAGTCAGAAAATACCAGAAGTGAAGAATAAAACATTTATATGAGCTTTAGCTTGCCTCAGATCTCTCTGAGCCGGGAGAGAAAGAAGATATACTTTGAAATTGTGCGAGTGTGTTTAAGTGAGAGTGTGTGTGTGTGTTTGTGTGTGAAAGAGAGAGAGAGAGACTCAACAGAAAAAGCTACTGACAAAAGCAGAATGGCAAGTATTTGTAAGCTGTTTCTGTGTCCTGGCATACGGGTCTAGCGGTTTTAATTGGTTTGTGTTTGCTGTCCTTCAAAAGCATTCAGAAAGAGTTTGCTGTTAACAGTAATAATAATAATAATAATAATTAATTTTTTCTTGTTAGAATAATTGTTACATTTTAACTGTAGCTGCTTTGTATGTGTAAAGTGAAACCGTAATTTTAAAGTGTGTGTTTTTTTTGTTTTTTTTTTCCCCAAAACATCGTTTATTTTAATTTAATTATTGGAAACCATAAACTTGATCTGTAAGTAGATTTACAAAATTTACAATTTTATATTAATATATAGAGTTCCAATTTAAATAGCATGGTAAATACACTACTGTTTTTTGAAAAAGTAATATATATATTTTAAAGTTATGCTATGCAATGAATTGATTAAAAGTGTAAATAAAGGCATATATATTTTTGCGAAAATTATATTTCAAATAAATGCAATTTTTTAAATTGCTATTTTATCAAAGAATTTTCGTTAAAAATGCTTCACTGTTTTCAAGAATTACACTGAGCAGCACAACTGTTTATGACTTAATTACAACATTAAAATATTATAAAGAATCGAAAATAAAACAAAGTAATGTGGAGCAAGCAGCAACAAAAATTCCCATAAACCAGGATGTTAGATAATTTGGCATTTTTATGACAAAGCAAGCCTAGTTCTGGTTGTAAAATGTCCAGTGTGATTATGATATTTATGAATGAATACTTATTTTATTTTTAGTTATTTAATTTAATTTAATATTTAATTTAACAATTTAATATTTAATTAAAAATGTATTTAAAAATTTAAATTAAAATTTAATTTAAAAAGTTCATTTAAAATGTAATTTTTAATTTTTTTATTTTATTTACATTCACGTATATAAGTTTTTACTTAATGGCTCCACCACATGACATTTTTGAGTCATGAAATTGAAAGGATTTATGTGTTTAAAAACCTTTGTCCAATATTAATACGATATAATACGATTAATATGATATAATACGAAATATGAATAAATACATATTTATTTTATTTTATTTTGGGAAATAATTTAGATAAATGACTAAAATGATAAATGATAAATGATTTTTTTGAGTCATGAAGTTGAAAGTAATTATGTGTTTAAAAATTTTTGTCCAATATTATTATGATATTTATGAATGAATACATGTTCTTTTATGTTATTTTATTTTATTTTGGGAAATAATTTAGATATGTACATTCACATATATTCAAGTTGGTACTTAATGGCTCCACCACATGACATTTTTTTAGTCATGAAATTGAAAGGATTTGTGTGTTTCAAAAGCTTTGATAATAAGAAATGTTTCTTAAGCACCAGATCAGCATATTAGAAAAATTTTTGAAGACTCCTGATACACAATCTTACTGTAAGACAAAATCTTACTGACCCCAAACTTTTGAGTAGTAGTGTAAATATGAAAATCATTCAGTACTATGGCGTGTTTCAAAAGTAAATTATACCATATGTGCATATTTAACATCTAACAAATACAATAGGTTAAAATGACCAATATATAGAAGTATAGGGAAAAACTGCAGAACAAAAAGGCACTGTGAAGTTGGTATCAAGATATGCATAATAAACAAGTATTTGAATGTTTTCTAGCTTCTTTTAATGTAATTCCAGTCATGGTCTGTAGGTGGCAGTGGCTCCCTGTCACGTTCAATGGGCTGCAGTACCAGAGTGAGTCATGGATCTGGGCTGTAGATCCCTGTTGGCAGCTTGCGGTGAAGTGCCTTGCATGTGTGACTGCTAATGAAACAGCAAAATGTTCTCCTTACAGTTCCCAGTTCTGCTCAGCTACTACCGCACAGAAAAATAAAACCACCAATTTGCTCAGGTAACCTTGTTGATTTGATACCGAGCGCATTTAGTAACACAAAAGCACACACACCTACATAAACCATCACATCACTGCCAAGCATTTAGCTGAATATTTTTGCAAGTGATCGGTTTAATTTCCACACCGAAGATTCAGTTCAAAGCCAGACGATTTTGTCAGTCCGTGTCTAATTCGCCTCATCCTTCTTTTCCTCCATGTCCCTCTGAAGACTATAATTTAGTCTTCATTTGCTCTGATCAGATAATGCATGTATTTTTGAGGCATTCCTTTGCCTGTTCAGGTCTGATTATATCTGATCCATTACCCAGACCCGCTCAAACGCCAGTCATCTTCCACATCACTGACTTCTCTATTAAATGACTTGGAGTTGATGATCATATAAGATGACATGGATATGATATACTCAGACATGGATCTAAACGTCAGAGCTTTTGTGACATTTGGCTGCTTTTTGCGGATGGTCCATGTACGCATGTAATGCATCTCTCAGCTCTAATGTAACATGATTCTGTCACAAAACTTACATGTCAAAGATGGCACATGCCAGTTTTTACCTCTGGAGTCTCTTTATGCTCGTCTTTTTTATCTGTAGTTTTCTAAGTGATTAGACGATGAAAAATCCCATAGATTTAAACTGAAGAAGTAACTCAAGGTATCAGAGTATCTACATAGAAATGCTCAAGACTGAATTTGCAACTACCCACAACACTCTTAAATCCTAGAGATGATGTATTTATTGAAGGGGCCTTGTCCATATAGGCTTTTTTTTTAGTAGATCTGTTGCTAAACAAGTGCTTGATTTAATCCTCATCCTGTTCCTTTTCCTCTAAACAAAATGATGGACCGTTCCCGCCTCCTCTTTATCTCAGTTCCTTTGTGTTCCCCGTCGGCTCGCTTTCGTTGTCTTAAATGAGTGAAATGGTGAGGTAATGGTGGTAGGATGAGAGAATCAGAGAGAGGAGGGTTGTTCTTTTGAGAACGGAGTGTGGGAGAAGTGTTTTGTTTGCAGCTGTTTGCTTTTGTACCGTAGAAGGCTCGTGACGGAGGGTTACAGTAACGTTTCTCTGGCAACAAGTGAGTCTCTCCTGTCCTCTTGGTGGAGCGGTGACTCGGTCGCCACCTCTCGTTCTCTTTCTAACACCTACTCGCGCTCTCTCGACATCACTTCTGAATATTGGGGTGACTGAGAAATATTCAACAAATAAACATGCTGAAAACATCATAGAATTTATAAAAATGAGTTCAGATGGGAACATTGATCACTGCAGGCAGTTTGAGTGCGAAGAATTCTTACGATTTGTTGAATGTGGTAAATGTTACAAACACTAGATCACTATCCACCTTTTCCTTTGATGCGGAAGTAAGCCTATGGGTGAGACTTCCGGTTCGTTTTTCGCTATAGGGAAATAAGAAGAATGACAACGTGTGGTAAACGGTAAAACTGTTTGCACTACAAACCAGTGTGTTCATAATTAAAATAACACATTAAAATAGCATGGTAAGTCACACTAGTTTGAGTTATCAAGCAGCAAAACAAGCTGTTTTGTACAGCTAAAAATAGCTGGATGTGAATGAGACCGGAAGCCAAGCCTATAAAATTTACAAATGGCCATGACACACTCTTATAGGAAGAAAGAGGTGGATGGATGTCAACTGAATTAATTTTTATTATTATTTTTTTTTTAAGCGTGTTTAGTGCTATTGAAACCAACACGGATGTGACTTAAACTGCAATTCATTGACTGGCCACTAGAGACTGGCTCCAAAAGGGAGTCAATCCCATAGACTCCTCATGTTAAAATGCCCAACTTTACAGCAGGAAAAAAAAAAAAAAGTTTACAGCCTGGTACAAAAAGTGGTTTTGGTCTATATAGCTAATTGTGCCCTTCATGACAACTGTGAGGGGGGTGAATTTTTTTTTTTTATAACTCATCCGTTTAAATTATATTAAGCCCTAAAGTTCTGCATAAATTAGGGCGTGGCCACTTGAGTGACAGGTGGATTGCCGCTGCTCTCACCACCGTTGGGCTAGGCGGGCGTGGTTTCAGCAACCAGCTCCATCCACGTCCCGCCTCTTTGCCCATTTTCGATTATCCGGGAGTGACGTGCAGTGACGCGATTCCAAGATGGCGAGGGCCGACTCCCGCCCACTAAGAGCTTCAGAAATGCTCTTCAGAAACCTACGGGTGACGTCACGGACACTACGTCCATATTTTTTACGGTCTATGGTTTGCACTAGTTGCAGGAGTTTTTGTTTTTGAATGATAAATATAGAATATTGCCACCTGCTGGTATGGAGAGTTACCAAGAAACTTTTAACAAATGGTACAACAAAAAATTAAAATAGTCCAATTTAAAACCCCTTGTGGTTCCAAACTTTGTTTTGTCCTTAAAGCAACAGTTCACCATGTTTGTCATGTTTCAAAATGGACAACAAACATTTAATTATGGACGACAAAATATTCAAATTAGGGGTGTGCAATATAAATGGTCTATAATAATATTGTAATTGTCATTTAAACGATATGAAATTTGACATTATCAAGTATATTGCAAAAACCAAGCAAAAACACACCCAGATAGTGCACATATAAGTAGCACAGGTATGTTTGTAGCAATAGCCAACAAATACATTGTATGGGCCAAAATTATACATTTTTCTTTTATGCCAAAAAATCATTAGGTTATTAAGTATCATGTTCCATGAAGATGCTTTGTAAACTTCCTACCGTAAATATATCGAAACTTAATTTTTGATTAGTCATATGCATTGCTAAGAACTTAATTTAGACAACTTTAAAGGTGATTTTTCTCAGTATTTTTCAGTGGTGTTTTTTTTTTTTTCACCCTCAGATTCCAGATTTTCAAATAGTTGTTATATCTCGGCCAAATATTGTCCTATCCTAACAAACTATATACATCAGTGAAAAGATAAATATTTATTCAGCTTTCAGATGATGTATAAATGTAAAAAAATGGACCATTATGACTGGTCACATTTATATCGTCTGATAGTCTGATACGACACAACGTTTTTTTCCCCTCTATCAGCACGATTGCAAATATAATATTGACTTTTTAGACACATTTCCTGTTTTTGCTGTATTTTGTCAACTGAAATAGTTTCGAACAAGGCACAGCAGAACTGTTTTGCATCTCTGAGTAACACACAACAGTGTTTCATTACTGAATCAATCAGCCGTTAAACGAATCACTTGAATGAATGACTCAGTGACTCAGTGACTCACTCATGCCACGATTTGCCACCACTTACGTTTGATTTAGGATTATTAGGTTATTACGTTTATTTATGGTTTGTTTTCCCTTTTTTTTTCCCCACAAAATCATTTCAAACATCACTACTAAATGTTTTGTTTTTAAAACATCAAAGCATTATTCATGCATTTGCAACTGCAGGTTAACTGCATTCATGTCCTGTATTTAAAAAGTTTTTGTAAATGCATCTAAATGTAGATTGAGATGCAGATTCTGTGTCACGTCTGCATTGCAAATGCAAATTTTCTTGATACTAATTTCATTTGATTGTTACAGCCCTATAGTGTCTTACTATTTAAATTAATTGATTAAATTTGAGAATTTGACAAAAAATGATGCATACGTTTATAAAGGTAAAAAAGTGAGCTGTCCTCGGCAGTCCTAAGCCTGCCAAAATACCAGCACAATAACATGCTCAGTCTAGTTATTGTTATCCAGATATCATTTTTTGTCATTATCGCACACCCCTAAGTCAAACAGGGTTTCATTTGTCGAGTTTAGACATCAGTGGTATCAAATGTCATTGGTTCTTGATTGTCTTTTATGACCAAATGTCATAATGTCAAACCTGCTGCAAGTTCGTTATGCCAGAATTCATTGCTAACTGGTTGACCTTTCTGTCTTCCTCTTTGTCTGCATTACTGAAGTTTCTTTTTGCCCTCTTCTGTACAGGTGATGCAAGTCGTGAATGCAGATGCCATCGTGGTGAAGCTGAACTCTGGGGAGTATAAGAACATTCACCTGTCCAGCATCAGGCCCCCGAGGCTCGAAGGCGAGGTACGAGTTAATGCATGTCTGTCCTTGGATATCCCTGTCACTAAGGCCATTACTGAATCCACAGGGTGCCGCCTGTCTGTTACACTGTTTGCAAAGTGCTGATGTGAAGGTTTTCTCTCCCCTCCATCTCTTAAAAGCACAGATCTCCTCCCTTCATGCATCTTTCACACTCTGATCTCGGAGCGGCGTGTTTAGTGGACACCAGGGGGAGCTAGAGACAGAAGCCCACCGGCCCTCCTCCCCTCCACTCGCTCTGACACACCAGTGCTGCACTGCAGCCAAAAGCCCTATAGATCTACTCCCGTAATGAGCACACGATCTCTCTTCCTCATGTATTAACGTCATGCGCGTCCACTCAATCCAGTGCAATTCTCAAATGCTCACTTTTGATTTGCTAGGTGTTAGCAAATTAATACAGAAGCATCATTTTGCGGTGCTGCGTATGCGCACACACGCTTTTGCAGCTTTCAAATGCTCAGAAATGTCCTAGTCCGTTCTTATTCACGCCCGTTAAGACTGTTAATGAGAGCTGATGTCTGATGGGTGCTTTGTCTAACTAAGTGTGTGTGTTTTTGAAAAAAAAAAACTGTATGTTAAACTAAAAGCGGTTGAAATTGGAGTGTGAACGTCTCGCTGCAATTAGCCACCCTCTTCCTGACCCCTGACCTTCTGTAATAAGACACGATGATTCAGCATGCTGGAAAAAAAATAAAAAATTAGCTTTGGTGTTGATTTAGCAAATTAGACGTGGAGTTTATTAGGGAGGGCTTTAAATAACTGCACAGTGCAGTTGCATGCACATTTTTGTGGGAAAATAGTTTCGCGTTCTTGTACTTTTGATAGATGCGGCAATATGTTCCAGATCTTTAATGAAGTTTGTGATTATTTTTAAAGGAGGCTTTTCAGAGAGTCTCAATTTGTCATGCACATGTAAACAGAGAGCTGGAATGCGGAGCTGTGGGTCCGTATCTATGGATACCGGGCTGCGGCGAGCATTCGGATCACAGCGTGTTTCTATCCTGGCAGCTTAAAGATGGCTTTAATCAGATCAGAGATGATTACAAAACAATAAAGATTACGGATGTATTTAGATCTCAAATGTGCTTCGAAGGCATGAGGTGAACCGGAGAGCTTTTCAAAAAAAGGGTTTTTGTTTTTTGGTATTTTGACTAGTTGATTTTTCTCGAAAGATAAGCCTGAAAGCTTGATTTTTGACAATAAGGCAGGAAACTAATCTTTTGGATTCTTAGAACCCATACGGTTTTAATGAGATGATGTTAGTGCCATTTCAGACTGGTTCTTTTCAGTTTCAGCATTTCAGCTTTCATGATTCCTTTTTGGTAATGCAAGCATCACTGTTATTGTTTTATAGGGATGTAACGATATTATCAATGTTGTGATATGTCTCAATGTCTCAAAATTATCGTGGTCACGTGATGATGTGAAACGATAGGTCTTTTGGGCAAAAAGTGTTTTTAAAATATATTCTAACATCTTTAAAGGTCTTGTGTTTTGGGCCATTGTGCTTTAACACAGTGTCTGTCAAACGTACTAAAACCGAAAGTACAATATGGCTTAATTCCTTCATCAAGTCTGTTTTTGCTGCACATTTCAAAGCAAAGCCCGCACTTCATTCAGGCGATCAGCTCATGATCCGGTGTTTTCTGCACCTCAGAACGGCTCCGTTCACAGTGAATGAATGCAGTAACTAATTTATTGCATGTGCTTTAAGTTTAGTGCGCATTTGGGAATGCAATAGCCACCAGTTATGCTTAATTTTCGCAACAGATGATTACAGCATTTGACTAGATTTGTAGTGAGACACATTTTTATAAGCCTGTTTTCTTTAAAGCTGGAGTTTTCCTTCAAAATAAAAGCTCTACTGCTGTTTCCGTCAAAATAAAAGCTTAAAAATGCAGTATGAATCGCTGACAGCTAGCGGTTTGAATGGCTAACGCTACTGCAGTCCAAATTCAAAATATCTCTTTCAAGTGTAGAAATTATGTATTGTAATTTCTTTACTGTAGTGTAAAGCAAAAATATACCTATGAAATATTCATCTTCATTCATTTTGCAGTGCAATTGTTTTGTAATGTGAATGTAATTTAGACTGAGACAGTATATCACAAATAAAAATAGGGTTGAGTCCCCTTTAAAGTTCAGGTATAAGTCAATTAACTGACTTTTTTCTGATTGAAGTTTTCTTAGTTAATTTGAGTTGGAGCTCTTTAGTTAAGAAGTGCATTAGATTATTAATTTAGCTTCAAAATGTACAAAATGTTATTTTTCCAATTCTTCATTTGCCTTGTCACAATAAATATCATATTGTGGACTTCATATTGCGATATTATCGTATCATGAGATTTTGATATCGTTACATCCCTATTGTTTTACTTAAAGGTGTAGTTCACCAATAAATAAAAATGGTCATTTACTTGCCTTCCTGTTGTTACAAACATCTATAGAAGAAGATATTCTGAAAAACATCTGTTTTTGTCCATACAGTTCAAAATATCATCTTTTTTTTTGAGTTTTTTGAGTTTTTTGGTGTTTGGAAGGACATAAATTGGCAGCATTTTCATTTCTGGATGAACATGGATCTCATTAAAGCTATCACTAATCAGCAAATGCATAACAATGGCTTGGGAAACATCCATAACAATCTTGCACTGTGGTGAGTTTGGCACAGGCAAAGCATTTCTTATATTTTCCTCAGAAAACTTTAAATCTCATTTTATTACAGTCTTTTCGTGCTACAGAAGGTAGATCAGATGGCGGGGAGCTTGTGTATCAAGCAGTGTGATGTAATTATCATAATACCATGGTGACCATCCGGCAGGGTTTGGTTGCGTGCATGTGTCTGATACCTATGGCAGCAGCCTTGCTCCACAGTCAGTCGGTGGCTTAGCTACAGATTTTTAACTGAACTGGTTTCAGATCAGCTTTAACATTAATCTAATGATCTAACACAAATTCATGTGAGCTTTAGAGATATTTAAAGGAACAGTTGACCCCAAAATGAATATTACCCCATGATTTACTCACCCTAAAGGAATCCTGGGTATGTGTGTCTTTATTCTTTTAGACGAATACAATCGGAGTTATATAAAAAAATGTCCTGGCTCTTCCAAGTTTTATAATGGCAGTGAATGAGATTTTGAAGCAAAACAAAGTGCATCTACAGGGTTAATAAACGCCTTTTGAAGTGAATTGATGCATTTTTGTAAGAAAAATATCCATATTTAAAACGTTATAAACCGTAACCTCTAGCTTTTGCTAAATGCTGCACGCGCGTTCACGAGAGTGCCGTTACAGCGGATGTATCATATATTTTCTCATGTTTTTAATGCTCGTAAATTCACTGGTGCATCATATGCTGTTTTACCATAGGCAGCTGAGGATACATTTATGCTGCCTTTAAAACCAACCAGATCAAGGCATCTTAGTAGAAAGGATTCGGATGTTGGCTCCTAGCTTTTATATGCTGCGACGGCAGCGTTTTTCCAGGCACAGCTATGTTGTAGAGGTATTGATGTGCTGGAGGTACTTCCTCTTTTGAAACCTGCACTCCTGTTCAGTTTACTGACTGTATCTTCTGTAGTGCGTCTCTGCACCAGATGTTCTTGCAGTATGTTTTCCCTGCTCGTCTGCGCTCTTTGACGGCGGTGAGAGAGAGAGCGAGGAGTGTGCAAAGTTGTGCCTATATTAACACGTTACAGTCATTGAGGTCAGGCTGCCCTTGAATGTGAGGTTTCATCAATAATGATGCTGTCATAGCAAATCTGACCTCTGACCCTTTGCTTCTATAGTCAACCGGGAGTTAGCTGAGTACCAAACAATTAAACATGATTAAAGGAATAGTTTACCCAACAATGAAAATTCTGTCATTAGTTACTCACCCTCATGTCGTTCCAAACACGTAAAACCTTTGTTCATCTTCGGAATGCAAATTAAGATATTTTTAATGAAATCCAAGAGCTTTCTGACCCTGCATAGACAGCAACGCAACTGACACATTCAAGGCCTAAAGGTAGTAAGGACATTGTTAAAATAGTTCACGTGACATCAGTGGTTCAACCGTAATTTTATGAAACTACGAGAATACTTTTTGTGACGTGTTAGTTGCATTGCTGTCTGTGGAGGGACAGAACTATCTCTTTAATAGTGTCTGTTTGGACTCCTTGGTTCTAAGGGAGCTGATGGAGATCAGGTTATAAGTTTCTATTAAATTCTACAAACAGTTAATGTAATGTATTGACAAATCATCCTAAGAGTTAGAATGTAGAAAAGTTGAAGTCGGTAATTCTCATGTTTTGTTTTATTCACTCCATTAAACACAATGACCCTTTGCAGATGTGTCGATAGTCATTCAGGGGCTGTTCCGTTGCAATCGAAAAGGGGAGGCTACCTATATTTTTCTTCTTAATCTAATGCTACATTAACCTTGACACCATGCTACATTACTAACAAGATCTCTGTTAATCTTTTCATCAAGCTAATCAATTCTGGCTAGCATGTCTGTGGTAGTTCAGCACACAGCAACTTTTAAATTAGTAGAGTAATTAATTTAAACTGTGTATATTCAAACAACAGCTGTACAATGGTTTCAGAACAGCTGCAAACATTTTTTTAGTCACTCTTTTGATTGCGCTTTATCAAAATGGCTCTCGGTAATGGCTTTCTGTTTGTGCACATGCACATCGTGAGCACATACAGAGACAAAATTAAGAGTTTAAAGGTTCACAACATGCTGGTATGCAGTTAAGTGGTAATATCATATTAAACGCACATTTAAAATTGAGGTCACATTAGCCGAATTTCATAGGGAATAAATGTGACCACACCTGTGCTTTCATACTCAGTGTTGTGGGCTTCTTTGTCATAATGTTTCCCGTTTCATTCTAATTTTCTGCGTACATTTATCGCCGAATATTTCATCTCTACACAATGCCTTAACCAAATGTTATGAAGCAGAAAAATGGTGACACTCTGTGAACTTTAAACAAAAATTCAGGTACAATTGTTTAAAATTGCAGTTCACTGTATTGCCGTTTGGTTTCAGAAGAGCCCCGGCTTTTAAACATTCTCAAATCATCAAATGTGCCATCAATGCCTCCTCTATAGGCACCTAACGGTCAAGCAAAAAATGTTTGGTGTGTAATATACAGTACACATCAGGGCTCTACATTGTGACCAAAACTACTGTGTGAGACTATGAAAAAATATTTAGGAGCACCAGTGCGACTGACCCGATCAACATATTTGTGTTTGCGCTGAGGGGAGCTTTGAAGGTTTCTATGTGTTTTTGCAATGTTAAGTGATGTGTTTCAGACATATCTCACAAATCCTTTCATAAACAAAGTGTAGAGAGAGTTTAAATAAGAGATTCATTGTGCAGTGTAGAGATCTTCTTTGATTATAATGGAACTTTGTGAGATTGTGATGAACTAAGATGAGTGACAGCATTTAACGATTTTTAAGGGAGTTTGTAAATGAGATATTGATTTAATACAACAGTTGAATAAACAAGAAGTTACTATTAAGTGACTTACATTGTCTGGCTGTCACACTTTTGCCGGATTTTGTTGGCAGTTTCATCAGCAAAAATAGTTTAAAACAAGTCACAACTGAGCTTTGCGCATCTCCATTCAAACACGGCTGTGTTTCGTTTATGAATGAACGTGCGTTTTTAAATTAATCTTGTATGTCGATTCAGTTTTCCATTCATAAAGACAGTCACTTGCTTTTCCTAAATGAATCAGCTGTTTGAATGAATCAAATGAATGAATGATTCAGTAATTAAGTCAGTGACTTAATTGGTAACTTATTCTTATTCTAATTGTTCTTATTCTGTTGTTTTTAATTAGATATTTTAAAAAGCTTATAAAATATAATATTTTTTTTTGACAAATCACATACTTTTAATAAAGTTATAAAAATGCCATTACAAAGGTAAAAACAAAATTCCCCTGTAAATCACTCAGATTGCCTCCCTTGTAATGGGAAGGCAAATTTTTTTTATCAGATTTTTTTGATTATTGATAAGAAGGTGCTCCTAAAATTTTGACTGTGCTCCTAAATTTTTTAAAGTTAGAAGCACAAGTGCTGCTGCTTTAAAAAAAAAAAAGGTAGAGCCCTGCACATCCAGCCAGTGCTATGTAAATAGAAAGAAGCGACTGACAAAACGTCCTGTTGCTTGCCACTTGGTTAGGACAAAAACTCGCATTAACATGAAAGAGCTCTTATTGCTTGTCGCTTTATCACATCATGTCTGGTGTCACGGTGTGACAGTTCTACCTTCTTTCCAGCCATCTGTTTCTCATGCTTTCTCATCCTGATTTTTAAACACTCTCTCTTCAGTTCAGCGCAGGGCGTGAAGCTGTTGTCCCCGTGCCATGCTGTACAAACACTTCAACTCAAAGAGACAAACCTAACCTCAGGCCAGCCCGAGGATCTCTGTGTGTTTGTCTGTACTGTTCTCTCTCTTTCTCTCTTGCTGTGAGGACTTTGGGGGGATTTAGGGCCAGATATGTTGACCAACACGAAGATGAACTCTGACAACTGCCGCCCAGTGTTTCTCTCTCTCGCTCTTGTCAATTAATGCTGGGACCCCCGTTCTTTCATTTCTGTGGCTAATTAATTGCCTTATTATTAGTGACGGCATGGCGGTCGTATAGTCTCAGCTTAAAGAAGTTCACTTCTAGAACTAATTTACTCACCCCCTTGTCATCCAAGATGTTCATGTCTTTCTTTCTTCAGTCGTAAAGAAATTGTTTTTTGAGGCAAACATTTCAATGATGCCCCGTGAATTTTTACTTCCAAAATGCAGTTTAAATGCAGCTTCAAACAGCTCCAAACGATCCCAGCCGAGGAAGAAATCTAATAAAATTATTAGCTATTTTCGTTAAAAAAAAAAAATTAGTTTATATACTCTTTAACCTCAAATGCTTGTCTTGTCTAGCTCTGTGTGAACTCTGTGCATTCCGGGTCAAAACAGTTAGGGTAGGCTGAAAAACTCCCATCTCATTTTCTCCTCCAACTTAAATTGTTTTACCCTAACTGTCATGAACCAGAATACAGAGTTCACGCAGGGCTAGACAAGATTTTGAGGTTAGAGGTTATATACATTTGAGGTTAAAAAGTATATAAATTGTACTATTGTGGGACGAGTAAATTATCTGTAAATATTTGCTCTGGAAGTGAACAACTTTAAGGAGAATCTTTTTTTTTTTATTTTTTTTTTTATGATTTTCATTTTATTAGATTTTTAAAACAATGACCAAAAGTAAACCAGAACTAGGTAAGAAACAAATACTGTTCATACTATATAATACTATAATAATATGAATATTTACATGACATGGTAATAACCTAGATATAAATACTTTTTAGCTCATGGTCGACAGCTGTTAATGCACAATCACTGTTTTAAATCAACTAACTGTAATACTGTACTAGATTTCAATTCAAACTGAATGCGTAAATCTGTCGGTTTCAGAACAAAATGCAAAACTGTGGCATTTTATTAATTCACTGACGCCCTTAACATGCTAAAACCGGCAGTACGTATACTTCCTGGCAACCTGCCAAAATTAAAGCTTGATATTAGATTTAAAAATGTTGAAAATTCAAAAGTAAAACAGGGAAAAAAAAAAAAAAAAGATTTGCAATGTATTTTAAGTGTACTATAATTGTATTTTTGTTTAATATTATTTTTATAATATTATAATTTTAAAATATAGCAATGTAACACTTATTTTATTTATTTTACTGAAAATACTAATTAAATAAAGTGCAATAAAACTTTAATTATTTAAATTTTTATAGTTATTTTTAATGGCTCACACTATGTGCAGTGTGAATTTCCAGGTGGTCTCATGAGAACCAGACTGAAAAACTTATGTGCACCCCTGCATATTAACTGTATGTTGCATATTTAATAACCACAGTCTTGAAAGGTCCTTTTTTGGGATAGTTACAATGGGTAAAGACTGTGGGTGGCAGAGCATAATACAAAAAGTCAATTGAGATCAACTGAACCAAACAAATTGCTGTGCTTAGAAGCCTTGTTGCCATGCCACCAGTTTGTCCATTAAGCTTTCTAGTCCGTCAAGATTTATTGAACTGTTGTTTTGGCAAATTACTTTTGGGTACTAGATGTCCAGAATGGTTAGTCAAGTTTTCAAAATCAGTCAGTAATCTTGAAAAAAAAAAATGCAAATATTGAAGGGGAGGGAGTGAACCCACTGGTGCAATTTGAGGTTATGTCATAGAGCTATGAAAAGTACAGACGCAATTAAAGTTATTTTTCACATATGTTTGCATTCGGAATTCAAAAATACAGCATTTGTTTACTATAGTGAGCCAGTGGCATTTTGACATTGTTGTCATCACACCGTTTTTGACTGGGTGAACTATCCCTTTGAGAGAAACGTGACTTCATGTGCCATGCCTAATTTCTTTTCCTCATTCATTTCCCCCCCTTTCACTCCCTTGGCCAGATGGAGGCATATTTTTGCGCCATGGCGAGCTATTTCCAGCTGCGTGGTGGTGTCAGCCGTTTTAGGAGCACTCACAAGGATGTGGAGGGGGAGGAGTTATGTCAGCAGCTCAATGAGTCATCCTCACTCCCACTGTATGTGTGTGTGTGAGGGGACTGCAGGGGAAATGTTGACATCTGGCTTTAGAGCCGAAGACGCCATACCCCTGTCTTCTCTGCAGAAATAGCAATATATAACATATCGGTCATTGAATGAGTCTTCCGTGCCATTTGCTGTCACCTTGCTCAGTGTGTTTGTGCTCAGTGTGTGTACAGCATGTAATTCGTCTGATGCCACATTGTGTCTTTTCATAGTTTGTGTATCTGCTGTGTCTGCTTGCTGAAAGTATGTGTTTGTGTGTGTGTGTGTGTGTGTGTGTGTGTGTGTGTGTGTGTGTGTGTGTGTGTGTGTGTGTGTGTGTGTCCTGTGGCCTCTGTCTGGGGTCACTGTATGGTTCCATGGCTCATCTCACACTTGGTTGGTCAGGCTTTTTCTTGCAGACGACTCTGCTTTGCCTCAGGATCGCTTGACTCTTGGAATTCTAGCGAACTTCCTTCCAATCATTTGAGAGTAATGACCCATGGATGTTGTAAACCGGAATTTTATTTCTTTTAATGGAACGTTCTGGGTTCAATACAAGTTAAGCGTGACTCACATGGGTGCCCTAGGCAAGGTCAGAAATGAAGTGCCACACACCTCAAAACATGTAGTAAAAAAAAAAAAAAGAATAATTAATAAAAAAAACCCTATACTTTTACTACAATTTGAAGGTTTGTGGTCAGTAAGTTGATGAATTTTATTTTTACATTTGGTCATTTAGCAGATGTTTTTATCCAAAGCGACTTACAAATTTGGACAATAGAAGAAATCAAACCAACAAAAGAGCAATATTCAGCATCAAGGTTTTTTATAATAAATAAAAGAAAACAAGTAGATAGAATAGAAATAGAATAGAGAGTGCTAGTGTTAGAGGGTCAAGGTTTTTTAAATGAATGAAAAGTAGGTAGAATAGAAATGGAATAGAAAGTGCTAGTGTTAGAGGTTTTTAGTTTTTATAATAGATAAAAGAAAATGAGTCAATAGAATAGAAATAGAATAGAGTGCTAGTGTTAGAGGGTCAATTTTTTATAATAAATAAAAAAGTAGTATAGAATAGAAATAGAATAGAGTGCTAGTGTTAGAGGGTCAATTTTTATAAAATAAAAGAAAACGAGTAGATAGAATAGAAATAGAATAGAGTGCTAGTGTTAGAGGGTCAAGTTTTTTATAATAGATGAAAAGAAAACGAGTAGATAGAATAGAAATAGAATAGAGTGCTAGTGTTAGAGGTCAAGGTTTTTTTAATAAATAAAAAGTAGATAGAATAGAAATAGAATAGAGAGTGCTAGTGTTAGAGGGTCAAGTTTTTTATAATAGATGAAAAGAAAACAAGTAGATAGAATAGAAATAGAATAGAGTGCTAGTGTTAGAGGTCAAGGTTTTTGTAATAAATAAAAAGTAGACAGAATAGAAATAGAATAGAGAGTGCTAGTGTTAGAGGGTCAAGTTTTTAATGATAAAAGAAAAGTTGATGGGATAGAAATGGAATAGCAAGTGTTAGTTTTAAAGGATCAAGTTTTTAAGAAGTAGTTAGAATAGAAATAGAATAGAAAATTTTAGGTTTAGAGGGACAAGTAGTTGGTAGTTAGGTCAAGTTTTTTTATAATAGACGAAAGAAACAAGTATAGAATAGAAATAGAATAGAGTGTGCAAGTGTTGGAGGGTCTTGTTTTTTAAAAGATAAAAAGATAAAAAGAAAAATAGATAGGATAGAAATAGAATAGACAGTGCTTGTGTTTAAGGGTAAATTGTAGATAGAAGAGATGTCTTCTGTTTCTTCTAGAGAACTGTTTCTTGAAGATGGACAAAAGATTCTGTTTTTGATGTGACACTAAAACTGACCTAATGGCTTCTAAAAATTCAGCCAGCAAAGGTAGAAATCACACGTTAAATGATGCTAAAATAGTAATCTATTAAACACATTAACAGATATATTTTAAGTTGTAATATTATTTCACTGTATTTTTAATTAAATAATTACAGGAATAAAATATTACCAACCCCAAACTTCTTGAAGTTAGCAGTATAATAGCAGTTTTAATTTGAATAGTTTAGCTAGATGAATGTATTATGCATATATGTACATATATGTAATACATATATAGTACATGAATAAGCAAACATATCTGTAACCATATTTATTTTGATGCCTCTGCTTTCAGAGATCATCCTAATTGTTTGTTCTCCCCCACGTGTCTCTTTCTGTCTCTCTGTGTCCTCCACTTCTCATTTTATCATTTAGTTTCTCCATGCGTCACTGTTTTTCGTCACTGCTGATTTATTTTAAGAGGGCATTGTAATTTCAGTCTTAAATGTTGATTATTTTTCTAAGGCATCTGTGATGCAGCTGTATGAGTTTAAATTGCTCATTGCGACTCCCATGACTGATGCTGAGGGTCATAATACCCCATTTCCGGCTTTCGTGCGAGACTTGTGCGATCTTGCGCGAGAGGCTGAAAGGTTTTCACCTCAGTTATGCTCTTGACATGCACTAGCCATTACTCACAAATTGCTACATTTTTTGCGTCATTCAAGGTCCATAATACTTGAGGATTAAGAAATATTAGAATAACGTTTAAATTTAGACTTTTCAATGCTTTTCTGGCATTGATTGGATGCACTGTGGTTGAATAGAACAGCTTCATCTGTTCTAAGCTTTTACTTAAGGGGAATGTATTATGAGTTTAATACAAATCAAGCACCTATGACATGCTGTTAATTACCTTTGAGAAAACGTTAGCTCATCTGCACAAGATGAAAGGAAAGTGCAATATTTAATGAATGCATTGATAAACAAGATTACTGCATGAAATCAGTTTTTGTTGTTTTTACATAGATTTAATGCTAGAAAGTGACATTCAGTTTGCAGGTCTCCTGTTCTTCCTTAGTAAATAAGGTGTCAGTTCTCAATCCTTCAACTGCTCAATTGCTTAAAATGCAAAACAAATCTTTTTCTTAAGTGACATTCTCTGAGTATTTTCTGCCATTAATGGCAACGAAATGGAAATCTAAAAGGGTCCGCCTAATTAACAATTTGCATGTGCAAAATGACATCTAGAACATTAAGATAAACAAACTGAGTGGAAAATGGAGCATTGATTCTACTTTGTCTTTCTTCTGTTTAATTTTTTCCCACCTTATTGTTAACTTGCTTTTCTCAAGCTGCTTATTTGTATGGACTTATCATTCTGAACAATTTGTTCTTTTGGCTAAATAATAAGCTCAAACATTAACAAGTGAATTAGTGAGGCTGTGTTTAGTTAAAAAATGTAAAATTTACTCTCCCTCATGTAATTTAAGACCTGTAAAAATAATCTGCAGTGTTCTGCAGAACACCAATAATATACTGAAAATGTCTTTATTACATTTTATACATAGGACTTGAGACTCGAGACTTGAAACCTGAAAAGTTTTTCAAACTATGTTTTGTCTTCTGAAAGTCAAACAGGTCTAAAAGTAAATTGAAAAATTTAATTTTAAAGTTTAGCAGCTGCCTTCTAATTTTAAGGTAAATCAACTTAAAACAAGTAATTTGAACTCACTACAAAAAAAGTGAGTTAAAATGACTTGTATTTTTAAGTTGAAACTGGTGAAAACTTTTTACAGTGTAGGTGAAATATCCCTTTAATATAGCTTCATATTGGACATCTGTACCAAGCTGTGGCTGGCTTCCTGTTAAGCAGTCTTTGCTGCGGGTGTGATTGGTTGTTCCCTGATGGAGGAGCTCCTATGAGGTCTCAGGGCCCTTAGGCCTTATGGTGGCGAGAGCTCTTCACTCTCTCTCTGCTTCAGAGTCACATCCAATCCTTGGGCCATTTATCACCTGAAGATAATGAGATTGGCTAATGAGAAAAAGACAGAGAGAGAAGCAGGAATGAAAATGCAAGTGGTGCGTATAGGTACGAGACAAAGAAATCTATGTATGTGAGAAAAGTGTGTGTGTAAGATTTAAAGTTTAGGAGCTGAGGTGTGTTAAATGACAAGCCGCTGTTAAATAATACATCACGCACACGTGCTATTTCACGTTCCAAACGTGTATGACGTTCTTTAGTCTGAATCAAAAGAGGAAATATTGCAAAAATTCCATGGTGTTTATTTTTCATTAAATGGAAACTGGAATTATTCAAAAAGCAGCATAAAAATGTCAAATATTTCATACGATACGCACTATAGAACTTGTGGAAGATAATAAAATTGAACAGTCTTTCATATAGCTCTGCAAAAACTTTCATATTTTGAACAAAAGTTTACATTTAATGACTTTAGAAATATCATGTGGTGCAAAATACCATTTTCCTTGCCTTTTGCATTGTTTTTGTCTTATAGACTTATAGAACCAGTGTCCATTTTAAAAACAGACCTTCTGAAGAAAAATTATAAGGTTTAGAACAATGACAGAAGTTACATTTTTGAGTTTTATGAATAGTTCAGCCCAAAATGAAAATTCCGTCATTAATTACTCACCCTCATGTCGTTCTGAACACACTAAGATATTCTTGATGAAATCTGAGATCTTTCTGGTTCTGCATAGACGGCAGTGCAACCACTACTGCTTTTTGTGCACAAAGAAAACAGAAATAATGACTTTATTCAACAATTTCAAACAATTTCATGCATGCATCGTGGTACTCTCATGACTGACAAGAAGACGGAAGACAAGAAATTGAATAAAGTTGTAATTTTTGCACAAAGTATTCTCATAGCTTCATAAAATTATGGTTGAATTACTGATGTCACATGGACTATTTTAACAATGTCCTTGCTAACTTTCTGGGCCTTGAACGTGCCGGTTGCATTGCTGTCTATTCAAGGCCAGAAAGCTTAATTTGTGTTCAGAAGATGAACAAAAGTCTTACAGGTTTGGAACCACATGATGATGAGTAATTAATGACAGAATTTTCATTTTTGGGTGAACTATCCCTTTAACTAAGTGTAAAACTAGTTCAGTTTGTCAGTTTTCCCTCATGTATCAACACATAATAATTTTGCTTATCATACCCGACTCGTGGTTGCACAGGTCTTGTTCTGTCCTGTTAGCCCTTGCCGAATAAAACCGTTCTTGCGTTCACTTCATGCAGCCAAACCGTCATTTTTAAGAGCCAGTAACAGGCAAACATCGGCATGTCAGCCAGGCGCAGAAATCCTCATTTCTCCTCACACGGTTCAGTAACCAGCCTGCCGTGTCTTTGCAGAACACACTTGATTTGCCCAATACAATGACAAAGACTTTTTATCTTGACAATCGACACAGAGCTTTTAGTCCTGTGCTGATTTCGCTCTTCAGCAGCATTATAGCCGTCTAGTGGACATAAACAATGAACAAATTCAATATTTTCATCTCATTAAGACTTTCAGGATCATGCTGCGCTTTTATGCTATAGCTTCAGTCAGTATCCTAACCCCATTAAACGGGTCAAATATATGGTTTTAAATTCAAAACAAAAGCATAGATTATTGTTTGTGTGTGTTGCACCCTTGCTGACATTCGTGATCATCTAGCAAAACCCTAAATGCTCGCACTCTCTTACCTACACTTAACAAGAAAAACACTCTAACGCAAGACTGCATGGCCTCCCTCTGCTTTTCTTGCTTCGGGGAAAGGAATTGCCGTGGATATTTATAGTTGGGCTGAAAATGGGTTGTCCTCTCTTTCACCGTCAGGGGTTTCTGTCTGTATTATATTCCATCGGCACAGTTCTTTAGCCGTCCTGAAAGCTCCTCCATCAGAAGAGATGTCTCGGCGCATTAAATGCAACGTCTCGCTCTTAAAAGTGGGTGGTCGATACGGTTTTATTTCATACCGAATATCAGAGCACGTGGGCACAGATGATGTGGGGTTTTTTTTTTGTTTTGTTTTTTTTCAGTGGGTTATTTGCAGCACAGATAAACGTTTGCTGGAATCAGAGCGTGAGGATTTAGAAATCGCTGAGATTTATGCTTTTTAAGTCAATATGCTTTTATTCGCCGAAAGATTTGGTCCTTAGGGTTGACGGTCCGATCTCTATCAATTCTCCTACGAGCTATGCCTCATCCTGCCTGTGTTGTTAGTTGTCTATCTCTAGTCTATTTCTGCTCTTGCTTATGGTTTTCCCTCAAGCGTCAAAGCATTGTAGCTCGGAATGAGCTAAATCCAAAAAGTCAGTAGCTGTAGAGCAATAACAGCGCCTAATTCTTAAAAGGATAGTTCACCACAAAATGAAAAATCTGTCATGACTTACTCACCCTCATGACATTCTGAACCAATAAGACATTCTGTTCATCTTCAGAACAGAAATTAAGATATTTTGATGAAAGCTGAAAGCTTTCTGACCCTGCATAGACCACAAAGCTGCTGACATATTCAAGGCCCAGAAAAGTACTAAAGATATCAGTGTTTCAACTGTAATGTTATGAAGCTTTGAGAATAACATTTTTTCCCCCACGCAATTACATGAATGTGAAGCATTATAAAGCACCATAAAAAGTTCAAATGACTTGTGTGCTTTGTTTCAGGTCTTTTGAAACCATGCAGTAGCAAAATACTGAAATATGTCTATATTCATTCCTTAGTAATTTCTCTCTCATCCAGGCTGTTAACTACTGATGTTTGATCATTGAATCAGTGATTTTAAATTGAGAACTGAATCAGTCTGAATCATGAGCAAGACTGGGTTTGTTCCCTTTGGATCTACTGATTCATTGCAAAGATGGAGTCATTTGTTCAATGTTCCTTCCCAAAAAACTTCATTTCAGGTAGAGTGGCTCTGAGTTGGAACTAAATCAGTCTGATTTGTGAGCGAATCAGCCTGGGTTTTGTATTGTTTGATCTACTGATTCATTGAAAAGATGGAGTGATTTGTTCAGCTTTCCTTTCCAAAAAATGCAAGAAATGGCTTTTGTTTTCTATTTCAGGTAGAGTGGCTTTGAGCTTGAACTAAATCGGACTGAATCGTGTGCAGATCAGCCTGGGTTTTGTAATTTGATCTACTGATTCATTGAAAAGATGGAGTGATTTATACAGCATTACTTTCCCCCCAAAAAAGCAATAATGGCTTTTATTTTCTGTTACAGTTAGAGTGGCTTTGAACTTAAACTAAATCATTTTGAATCATGAGCGAATCAGACTGGGTTTGGTAATTTAATGTACTGATTCATTGAAAAGATGGAGGGATTTGTTCAGCGTTCCTTTCCAAAAAACTAAAAATATGGCTTTTAGTTTTTATTTCAGGTAGAGTGGCTCTGAACTTGAACAAAATCAGTCTGAAACTTGAGCGAATCAGCCTGGGTTTGGTCATTTAATCTACTGATTCTTTGAAAAGACGGAGTGATTTTTTTTTTTTCAGCATTCCTTTCCAAAAAATGTCTTTTGATTTCTTTTTTTGGTTTTTAAGTTAGAGTGGCTCTGAACTTGAACTAAATCAGTCTGAATCTTGAGCGAATCAGACTGGGTTTGGTAATTTACTCTACTGGTTCATTGAAAAGGTGGAGTGATTTGTTCAGCGTTCCATCCCAAAAAACTCAAAATAAGGCTTTTTTAATTTCAGGCAGAGTGGCTCTGAACTTGAACTAAATCTGTTTGCATCGTGAGCGAATCAGCCTGGGTTTGGTCATTTAATCTACTGATTCATTGAAAAGATGGAGTGAATTGTTCAGCATTCCTTTCCACAACACAAATATATATATATATATATATATATATATATATATATATATATATAATTTTGTTATTTTCTATTAGGTAGATTGGCTCTGAATGTGGCACTGCGTGTTAATTCATACTGTCGTGGCCCCAGCTGCGATCGGGAGCCTAGAATATTGAGCATACTGAGTGTTTTTTGGCATTTCTCTGGAAGAATAACAAGCTTTTTTCCTTTCTTATGAAAAATGTAAATGAGGTTCTATTTCTAGTGTATCAATGCGTGTGGCAGTGAGAGCATCTCTTATAGCTTGTGGAGTCACATGCCTGGAACACCAAGAGATCGAGACAATGAGACGTGTCATCTACCAATCCTGACACATTAGCATGGTTGTGTGGGAAAAGGAAGGATATTAGGTTTTAAGAGAATGGTAAAATTGGAAAGAGAGGTGAGGGGGTGGAAGACAGGAAGCTTCGAACCTCATTCTAGAAGGAAGTCATATGAGACTCTGAGGAAGTGATTAAATGTTGTGCCTGTTTGGGACACAAGGCTGTTTTTCATTTGTTATGTGATATTGACTTTTCTCTGTCTTTCTCTTTTCCCCCTATTCCATTTGACTCTATAGGAGAAGAACAAGGACAAAGACAAGCGTTTCCGTCCACTCTATGACATTCCTTACATGTTTGAGGCCCGGGAATTCTTGAGAAAGAAGCTCATTGGCAAGAAGGTGAGACTTTCTGACTTTCTCCCACATACAGACATTACGCCTTAGCCTTTCGGTATAAAAGTTTTCCTTTCTTATGTTTTTCTGTCATTGCATATGTATGCAGAGTTGTTTTCTTTTTCTGAGTTTCTGTATTCTGTTTGGAGTCGCTGAACACATTGACCACACAGACCTTGAGCAGAGCGACTTTATTCACAGAGGCACAAATGACTTTTTATTTTTTATTTATTTTTTTATTTTATTTATTTATTTTTTGAGGAAAACAAAGAATAGCAAAGCACGGGGCATCAGAGTGAGAAATGTTGAGATGTTTACACACAACTATGCGCATGCAGTATAAATGCAATGCATGTGGGTTGAGATGGGTTGAAATATGTAAAAGACTCTGCCAAAAAAAAGCAGATTTCAGTTTACATGTTGATGAAAGATCATAAAGAGATAATAAAAAAAAAAAAGACATTTTAAATTAAAGGATTAGTTCACTTTCAGAATAAAAATTAACTGATAATTTACTCACTCCAAGATGTTCTTTCTTTCTTCAGTTGAAAATAAATTAAGCTTTTTGAGGAAAACATTCCATGATTTTTCTCCGTGAAGTGGACTTCGATGAGGATCAATGGGTTGAAGGTCCAAATGCAGTTTAAGTGCAGCTTCAAAGGGCTCTTCACGATTCCAGTCGAGGAATAAGGGTCAAAATGATTGTTAATTTTCTAAAAAAAATAAAAATGTATATACTTTTTAACCACAAATCCTCATCTTGGACTACCTCAACTTCATAGTCACGTTGGACTGACCCACTGTTTCCAAAGTGATTGTCCAAATTTTGAACCAAAGTACACAGTAGGGTTGGATTTCGAGAAGCGGTTCCAAATTTCCAAGAACCAGGTATTCGATAAGACTCATGCGTTTCGATTTCGCTTAACGAAAGTTTAAAATCAAACGATTTAAGCACAGGAAGGGAGAGAACAATGGCTTGAGAACAGTGAACAGTGTTCCCCAAACCGTTCTGTGCATTTACAGTGCAGAAAAATTTGTTCTGGGGCAGATCTGACTTCCTATTTACATTTACCGCCCAATATGCACAAAATACATCAGTATATCATCATAAACAGCTGTTTTTTTTTTGTCTTAAGTGAAAGTAAACAGATGAGAAAGAAAACGGATGTGTAACAGTATTTTTAGATCTGCATGCTTTCGATTTTAAAGAGACAGCAGCCTAATAAACGTGCTGCCTGTCATTAATTCGTACCTTTAATGAGGATTAATCTATATTTTATTATTAAAAAAAAGAAAACGATGTTTTTCAATTTTTGATTTAAATTTCTGTACCTGTAATTTGTTCAGTTGTATACATTTATGCTATTGCTAATTTATTTGCTTGTTACTATTTTATTACTGACTGTTTGCTTGTCTTTAACAATTTTAACAATTTAATGTTTGAAATTTATAGTAGTGTAGTTGTTTTCACTGTGTTTTTTTTTGTTGTTCCTCTTAGGCGTAAGTGTTCTGTTGGCTGCTGATTCTTGCTCAACAGAAAACCTTGTAAAAACACAGAATAAAAATGTTTGACTTAATTTTTGTTGACCTTGTTATTGGAGTCAAAACTAGGAATCGTTAAGAATCGGAATTGATAAGCAGAATCGAAATCGATAAAATTCAAATGATACCCAACCCTAGTACACAGATGAACTAACCACGGGTGATCTTTCCAATGTGATTACATAATGTGTGAAGTCGTAGACATGTATTGCAGAAGCTAGTGCGAGATGAGCATTTGTGGTTAAAAAGTATAGACATTTTTATTTATTTATTTATTTAAATAAAATGACATATTGTTTCACTAGATAAGACCCTTATTCCTCGGCTGGGATTGTGTAAAACCCTTTGAAGCACTGCAGTTGAAACCTTCAACCTATCAATCTCTATTAAAGTCTACTAAATGGAAAAGGAAAACATTCTGCAATGCTTTCCTCAGAAAGTTACATTTTTTTCAGCCGAAGAAAGAAAGACATGAACATCTTGGATGCCATGGGGGTGAGTAAATGATTAGGACATTAACATTGAATAACAATGAATAAACAATGAGCAGTAATATATTTATTGTTTAACCCCGATTTAACTTTAACCCTGAACAACAAAAAAGTTGTTAGTTCATAATGTCACTGGGTTATCGTACATTGATGAATCACTCATCATACTTGAGGCGATTTCAGGAGTAAAAGTAAAACATGAAGTGTTTCCATCTGTGTCACTCATAACAAACAGAAATACTTGGCATCAGAAGTCATTGCAGTTTTAATTGGGACAGCAGGGTATAAACTGGTTGTGGGGTGTTCTGAAAATGCTGTCATGTTGGGACTCATTAAAGTATAACAAGCAGATTGTGTAGCTGCGCTTTATTGTCTGTTCAAGACTTTTCTCACCCAAACAATTCGGTGTTTACGTGCAGAATAATGAAAAGCCCAGCCTGCAAGGCCCGTTTGATTTAACACCAAAGAAATATGACAACACATTTTCTCACACACAGACATTATCTCATAAATGATCACCAGATGCATGGATTACTAACGCAGCTTTATATTATCCTCGTATGAACGTAAGGCAGCTTCTAGAAACCAATATTTCATTGCTGCTGCTTTTTACAGAAGCCTGGTTCACTGACCTGGAATCATGCGAATATTTCAACACCAGAGATGGGAAATGGAAAGCAAGGAGTTTAATCTCAGTCAGATCAGATTTTTGCATTTCCCCTTGTATGCACTTGACGGTAGTCAACAGATAGTTGGATTTATACAACGCTCTGCGTGATAAGATGCCTGTTTGCATATTAATTCAAACAGTGTGGGAATGTTTGATTTCATTCAGAATTTCGTCTGCGGCAATCATCTTGAGGATCCCATTTTTGCCTCATTAAGTGCCACAGAAGTGCTCTGACTTAAATTAGTAGTATAGTATTAATTATCTTCAATCTTCAGAGTCAAAAGTAGCATCTTAATAATTCTGTACTTGAAATATTCCAGGGCTCTATGCTCGCTTTTCTGTTTAGATGCACTTTTACTCCTAACTTAAAATTAGCACAGTCAAAATTTTGGGAGCATCTAAAAAGCAATCAATAATCCAAAAATCTGATCAAAAATTAGCCTTTCCTTTACAAGGTGATACTTGACTAATTAAAGTGATTTACAGGGGAATTTTGTTTTTACTTTACTTTGTTTTAATGCCATTTTTCTAACTTTATTAGAAGTATGTCATCTTAAAAATTATATTTTATAAGCTTTTTAAAATTTCTAATTAAAACAACAGAACAAGTGGAATAAGAATAAGTAACCAATCAAATTAAATCAGTAGTAACAATTAATTTGTACTACAGAGGTTCACAGAAGAGCACAAAAGTGGCTTGTAGGTGTATTTTCATGTTTAATGAGGCTTAGAGGTGGCAATCAAATTCATAAATCCATTTTCAAAATATAACATTTTGAATATAGAAATACTAAATGATTTGAATAACTAAAAAGAAACTAAAACTGCAAGAAGATGGCAGCAAGTCACTGATTTAATTACTGAATCATTCATTCATTTGATTCGTTCGAACGGCTGATACATTCAGGAATAAAGCGAGTGACTATTTATGGATGGGTAATTGATTCATTGACTCGACTTGACTAGATTTGTTTAAAAACGCATGTTCAATCGACGACAAAATAGAGCAAAATCAGGCAATAGTGTTATAGTCAGACAATGTATGTCACTTAATATTAGGGGTGCTCCGATCAGGATTTTTGAGGCCGATCGCAGGAAGCTGTATCTGCCAATTCGATCACTGATACCGATCTTTTAAAAACCTGTTAATCATGTAGAATTATTTATAGAGATACTCCAATCAGGATTTTTAGACACTTATTTGGGGCCTGATCGGAGCCAGTTCTACTGCCTTTTCTTTTGAATTTATATCTTTATTACAAGCAATCCAGTTGTTAATAAAGAACTTTGTTTTCCTACCTCCACGAGTGCCATGTAAAAGTGCTCTTTTCCTTTAAACCTAGCCAAAAATCCATACATGTTGACTGTGAAACACAGTAGACTTTGTGGTATGCATTTATGGTGTAATTGACTTTTTCGTGTCAATCCTTGTTCATATTTACCACAAACTATGCGCTGTGACTTTAATTCTGCGCGTGCAGCACAGACTCTGTGCATAAATGATCTCAGATACACTGCTCCTGGAACGCACTGCAAGACTGCAACCGTGTGCAGCTTGAACGCTTTAATCCGTTAAAAATACGCACTGCAAACGGAGGTATGTGAACGTTATGTGTGTACGCTTCGAGTGTGCTTGAGCGCCCAGTCTCCAGGAGGGCGCACGTGCGTTGAACGGTTAAACACTGGAAAGAATTAAGACATGCAGTTTACAAACTTTAGCGACGATGCGTCACTGATTCTATTGTACAAGTAACAATTCCTGTGTCAACTGTGCAGCTCGCTTGTAGTCAGACGTAATGTGGTGATTGGAAGCCATTAGCGCACTTTTGAGAGATAAAGAGAGAGGGCGGTCATTCACTCGCAGTGTTTGTGAAATTACGGCTCACATAAGGTTTTCAAATTGCTTTAAGTTATTTAATGAAGAAATATGAATTGTACCTCACCTTCAGCATTATGACTGTTTTACCTGCGCCGAACAGAGACTGAGACCGTGCCGCTGCATGTCATGCCAAACCTCTCACGCTTTAGATCGGTTTATGAGACTGGCCTTTTTAGAGACCGCCAATCAGACATCCCCAAGTGATTATTGGCTGATAGTGATCGGTAGCCGATCAATTGGAGCATCCCTACTTAATATTAACTTCTTGTTTTTTTAACTGTCATATTAAATCAATATCTCGTTTACAAACTCCCTTAAAAATCATTAAAAATGCGACTGAAATGGTTGTACTGTAGAGCCCTGTATTCCCTTTTCTTTTTTTTTTTTTTTTTCTGTAGGTTGTAACCCGTATTCTATATTGAGGACCAAATGCAAAAGTTGACCGCTATTGTGAATACTGGCTTCACTCAGTGGTTACAGCAATGAATTTTGAGTACATTTTAAAATTAAATGCACCAGTTAACAGTCTCAGATTCCTTTAGTTGTTGCTAGGACACAATCTGGTGCAAGTATGAGGCCTTGTACTGAGGCACGCCACGTTTTAGCATCTCTCCTGCTGCCCTGGCAACCGCCGTGGAACATTTTTATATGTTCCAACTGTTTAAAAGAGAAATAAAATCTGGGCAATTATAGAAGTTCATAACTGTAAAATAGGCACATCATTAAAGATTGTTTTGTTGCTGGAAAAGTACAAATCTAATGACTCATTTCTGCCAGATCAGTGCAGAAGGGACTATTTTATGCCCAGAACCTTTTGATTTTCCATTTTCTGGCTTTTAAGTCACCGTTCGTTCTTTACAGCCTGCATCCCAGCTGGTCACGAAGGGTAAGTAGTACCTGACCTTTGTTTTCGGAGTCTTAATGTGAGAGCTTGAGCTGATTCCGATGGATTCGTTGACGTCGCATCCGTCTTCTGTCACTCTAACATGGTTGTAGTTGGTCCCCGAAGAGGTCAAAGGTCAACTCCCATTATATCTGTGAGAGTATGTGATCAATATCAGAGTTGAGCGGAAAGGAGGTAGAGAAGCTCCTCCGAGCCCCAGTGCGCCGCAGCTCCAGAGCGTGGCGTCTGTTTCAGATCGTGTTTCTTCTTTTGAAAGGATGGAGAGAATGAGTGGCATTCACTAGCGGTGGGTAATGAAGGAAAATCTGTGGAGAAGTGCGTTTCCTCCTCTCGGTATTGAAACAGAACTTCCCGGTGACATAATCCAAAGCTAGATTTGGCTAACTTTCTAAGTAGCGCCTCTGTAGAGGGTCTCTGCCTCAGCGAAAAAGTCAAATGAAAATGTTGCATTAATCCACTTATCAGGAAAGAGCACGTTTGGATAATCCTGCCCGCTCAAAGTGCCTCCTGTTATGTGGGTGTGAGCGTTTGTGTGCGCGTGTGTGTGAGGTGTTAACAAGAAACAGTGACTGAGTGGAATGTCAGTGTCAAGCTTTTGATGTCTGTGTTTATGCAGGTATGTTCTAGGCAGTTGTGCGCTGCTTTGTTTATTAGATTGTTCGTTTATGTGGAAGAGGACGTGCTGATGTTGCCCAGATGCAAATCGATGCAGCCACGGCAGAGCTGTGCAGACTTCATTCATCTTTTCCTTCTATTTCTGCTTTAGAAGGAATTACAGTGGCGTGTGAGACTAGCAGCTCACTTTTAATCCATGAAATATGTATTACAGAGTTTCCTGACTACACCTACCCTCACCGCATTAGACTCCGCTCACAAGGACTTAAGCTTGCAGAGAACAGGTTTGGGTGTGCACGTATAAGAGGTGCGCATGTATGCTAAGGATGTTTGCACACTTGGGCTTTTGGTGTGGACCTGTGTCCATTTGTGATCCAGGAGTTTATTTTATTTTATTTTTTAATCCTAATAAACAATTGTGGTGTAAATTATGATAATTATACTGGTAATTTAATAACAAAATTTAATACAAATTAATAATAATAATAATAATAATAATGATAATAATGATGATAATAATAAAATTAAGTAATTAAAATTATTATTGCTTTTTATTGTAAAATTATTGTATTTTTATTTTAGTTTTAATAATAAACAGTTGTGGTGTTGTTGATGTTAATTATACAGTTAATTTAATAACAATAAAATTAAATGTAATTAATAATAATAGTATCAATAATAATAATAATAATAGATAATTGCATTAAATTAAAATTTAATGTAATAAGTTTAACAATGATGATAATAAAAGTAAAACAATTGTATACTACTACTACTGAAGGTAAATAATAGATTAATTAAAGTTATTGTCTTGTGATCCAAGTTTGGATTTGTTTTATTTTATAATCCTAATAAATGTACTGCTAATTTAATAACAGTAATTTTAAGAAATAATTTAAATAAAATTAAGTAAATGCATAATAATAATAATACATAATTGTGTTAAATTTAAAAGATTTTTTATATTAAAATAATTTAATAATGCAATTAATAAATGAATTAAAATTGTTTTGTCTATTTGTGATCCAAGTTTGGATTTATTTTGTTTTATTTTAGTTTAGTTTACTTTACTTTATAATAAACAATTTTGTTAATAATAATAATTGTACTGTTGATTTAATAACACTAAAATCAAATAAATACAAAACAATAATAGATAATTGTATTAAATTAAAATAAATTTTATTAAAACAATTTAATAATAAAATTAAAGTAATTGTGTATATAATAATAATAATAATAATAATAATAATAATAAATCATAACAATAATAAAGACAGCAATAATCCAATGAAAACAAATTATAAATTATAAAAATAAATAAAAAATATATAATATGTAATATAATAAAATATTTAAATTATAAAAGTGAAAATTATAATAGAAAGCAATCATATTGTTAGCAATGTTTATTTTTATTATTTTTATTATTATTAGTCATCTCATTTGTAATTAGATGACATTGGTTGCAAAACATTTATTTTATTTTAATAAAACCAGTTACAGCTCTTCCTGACTCTCCTAAATCTAACTCCTAAATCTAATTACTCACGGTGGTACTTGTGTTGTTGATTCACACATACCACAGTTTGAACCCAGATGTACGATGTGAAAAGAGTCCAGTGGGAGAGGAAGTGGAATCCATCTCTGGTTTGGACAAAGCAGTCAAACCAAGTGTGAAAGCATCCTTGCTGTACATGCACCAGCTCAATCTTCGTGCATTTCCCCGAGACATTTCAGTGGACCTGTCTACGTTTTGACGGATGCTTCGCCATTAGCAGCATTTCTGTCTTCGTCGTTCTCTTCCTACCGGTTCTGTCTGGGCTTCTGTGAAACCTTCCATTGCTGTTGTCCTTCGGTCAGATCTTTCTATTCAGACATGACTCTAAAAGCCCATTTAATCTGTCATCTGCTTCCCAAATGGGCCTCTTCTTTCTCTCGCTCATTCATTTTCCCTTTCTTCATCAGCAGTTTTGCGCTTTTCAAATGAGCGGGAATCGTTGGCGCTTTGTGTTTCTTAAGAAGGGCATGTTGTCGTTCAACCAAGCTCATTACTCCTGCCCAATGGTGCAGAGCTGTCTCTGCCTTTCTGAGAGAGAACTGGAGAATAGAAGAAGAAGGGATGAAAATGCAATCATTTTGTGCTTTATTTGTTGATGAAACACTAAACTCCTGGGGTAAGAAAATGAGTGTCCACAGGATTCCCCCACCTAATGAACTTCCATTATGTCCATTAGACTGAGTTACATTGTCATTTTGAGGCAAATGAATTGGAGGGATAAATGGATTGGATTCCAGAAGTGGAGGCATACAACTTTAGGAATTAGTTCAGAGCATGGAACTTTCTTTTGCCATGTCACAATGGAGTCTTGTTTCAACGTTTTCATTTAGCTAGGCAGTTGCAACCCCGGGTATTAAGACTTGTATGGCTTAATATAATGTAAATGATGTCTCTTACTGAAATATGTAGTAGAAAACCTATAAAATATTTATGTTAGTTCAAAAATCCACATCGTTTGTGTACTTGTGTACATATTTTGGACTATGAAGGGCGCCATTATTTCAATGGCTTGAAATGGTTGCACTCTATGAGCTACTGGTGCTTTTTGTTTTTTTTTTACTGAGACACATGTCTGAATACACAACTCGGAAAACAAAATGCCATCACGTTGTGCGGCTTTTGGTTGAAATTTTCAGTCGGAGGGCAACAAAAGAAGCGATGTAAGTCTTCACTGCTTTCCTAGTGATAAGAAGACGGGAAAAGAATAGGAAGATGCCCGTGGACTAATAAAACTTCCTAAAGACCCGAGTCTTTGTTCTCTCCACTTTAGCCCTGATGCCTTTGAAGCCTTAAGTAGACCACAGCTACTGAAAGAGCTTACAAATGGCAGAGACAAGAAACGCTAGATGCCACCCTTGCATGATGTGAACATGCTGACGCTTGTCAGCTACTGATTTCAGCAAGGATTTCACTCTATCCCGGGGCGTTTAGACTCCTTGTGGGGAACAAATCGATGGTACAGCATTTGGTTTAAGCCTAGACTTATATCCATCACCGTCTGTAAGCTCTTTCAGTAGCTGTGGTCATTGTATCAGTATTGTATTTTCTGAGTTGCCTTGCGGTAAAAAATAGCAACAGGTAGCGCCAGTGGCTTACCGAGTGCAACCATTTGATGTCATCGAAATAATGGCGCCCCACATAGTCCAAAATATGTATAAAACGATGTGGATCTTTACATGACGTAAATCTTTTGTGGGTTTTCTACTACATATTTCAGTAAGAGACTTCATTTATGTTAAATTAAAGGGATAGTTCACCCAAAAATGAAAATCAGCCCATTATTTACTAACCATCCATGCATCCTAGGTGTATATGACTTCCTACTTTCAGAAGAATGCAATCAGAATTATATTAAGTTATTCTGGCACTTGCAAGCTTTAGAATGGTATAGGCGGATGTTTCTCTTCATCAGTCCAAAACAAGTCCAATAATGTCCATCAATCCATAATAAAAAAAAAGTGCCTCATATGGCTCCGAGGGGTGAATAAAGGCATCGATGTAGAGAATCTATGCGTTTTTGTAAGAAAAATATCCATATTTAAAACGTAAGAACCACTTTAATCTAGCTTGCGCCAACTGCTCGTACACGGAAGCCGCTCCGAGCGAATGACATATGACTGTGTCACGAACACAGACGCACTGTGGAGAAAGGTAAATTAAGCACTGCTCACAAATTATTTGTAAAGAAAAATGTCAGAGAATTTTAATGAAAACAAAAGGAGACTGGTTTTCCTTTGCTAAAGTAAGGAAACTTTGCTTCCTTTGCTCCTGTAAACAATTGTTGGTTTTCACGAGACTCACGAGACTACGTCATCTGCCCAGAGCTGCTTCCGTGTACAACTGTTAGCGCAAGCAAGATTAAAGTGATTATTACTTTTTAAATATGGATATTTTTCCTACAAAAACGCTTCGATTCACTACAGAACGCCGTTATTTACCCCCCGGAGCTGTGTGAGGCACTTTTTATTATGGATGGATGCACTTAATTGGACTTGCTTTGGACTGATGAAAAGAAACACCCGTCTATTGCCATGACAGAGCTTGGAAATGCCTGGATAATTTTTAATATAACTCCAGTTGCATTCGTCTGAAAGAAGGACGTCATATACACCTAAGATGCCTACAGGGTGAGTAAATGGGCTGATTTTCATTTCACAAAATGTTAAGCTGTAGATTTGCCATTTTGGTGTGATTGCCTTCAGATTCATCGCTGTGTTATTTAAGAACAGTTGGACTAATCAGCTTGAATACATAATGATTCCTCTCCAAATTTACCAGGACACAACTTTATTTTAGAGATACTCACTGAAATTGATTCTTCCTGAGCATATGGTTCACTCTCATCAGCCTCTGGACAGGTGGGAAGTGCCTTGGGGAAGCAAGTGCTTTGACACATGGCTCATTTCTGTGTGGAACTTTACACACGTGCACTAATGCATTATGTTCATCCATTCTCTAACAGGATGTAATCAATCTACACACTCCCAGAGGACAATGGGTGTGGCAGGCGGTCAGGTGAAGTCTTCGTCCTTGGGTTGTTATTGGTGCCATCCCGATTAATGACTGATCTTCCCCCCTGCGTGTTAAGACAGATGGGAGATCCGGCTTACTATTTCAGATTAGCTTCCAACCCTCTGTTTGCTCTAAACCAATTGAACAAAATTGGCCAGATCACAGCCTCCTATCTCTGAATATCTCAACGCGGCTTCTTTATTTGCTCCGAGCTAACAAGAAGATGCCGAACGCGATGCCCCCTTCGGGATGATCTGATGACCTCGGAGAGAGTTTGACACAAATGGAGTCGATTTCTTAACCTGGGGTGGTTTGGTGTGAAATAATCAGCTTTAGTTATCCTCCTCCCTTCTGCTTGCCTCCGTCGCCATCAAGCGAAATACTTACCGGTCTCCGCCTCTTTCTCGCTTCGTGATAAACAGTTTCCATGTTTGGTTTGGCTTCCTCTGGGGAGATCTATGGTCTAGCCTGACATGATTCACACTGACTCAGGGTGACCTTGGAAAGTAGCCCACAGTCATGCTTGTACACACGCGCACACACCAAACCCCTCGCTAGATGCCCTAACACAATTTGTCCACCCTGAAAGGCCTGTAATCCATTTTTTTTCCTTTACAGCCAGCTTTTCGCTTGATTTGCAATCCTGTACAAAGATATCAAATTCAGAGTTTGATGTGTTGCTCTTTCTTGGCGTAATTCTGTCATGTTTAATGCGACATCATAAAACAGGGTTACAGTGCAGTTCTCGGTGTCCTCACGTGTGGCTTCAGTGGTCAATTTATCTCCATAGCTGAGCCCCTGACAGGCTTATAGTGTGTCTGTAGGCCTTGTTTCTTGGCCCTACATCGACTCCACTGGTGATTTAACCATTTTGTTTTGTGTCTTTGCAGGTTAATGTCACGGTCGATTACATCAGAGCTGCCACCAGTGCCACAGAAACGAGTGGCGTACCAGCTTTCCCAGAGCGCACCTGTGCTACAGTGACCATTGGAGGAATGTAAGTAAACTAGTTAGTTACCAAATCAAATTTGCTTTTTGGGTTTTCAAAACCTTCTCTTCCTAGATTTCTGTGCCTTGTAGAAAGTGAGAAAATGGTAAAAGAGCACCATTCATTATTCACTGTCTTTAAACTATTAGATGGGAGTGTGACTAATGTGATGCATTTCAAGTCATTTGATGATAATATTGTGAGAAATATTTCCCCCTCCAGTCATCGCAATGCAATCTGGATTGAGTCATTGAATTGATCTTAAAAATGAAATCGATCAAATCCATTTGAATAATGACTTTAAAAGATTAGTTCACTGAATTTACTCACCCCCATGTCACCCAAAATGTTCATGTCTTTCTTTCTTCAGTCGATGTTCAATGGGGATCAACAGGTTGAAGGTCCAAACTGCAATTTCAATGCAACTTCAAAGGGCTCTACACAATCCCAGCTGAAGATCAAGGATCTTATATAGTGAAACGATTGGTCATCTTCTAAAAAAAAATTATATGCTTTTTGATCACAATGCTTGTTTTGCACTAGCTCTGCGATGCGCATCTATGACTTCACTCATTAAGTAATCACGTTGAAAAAGGTCACGCATGGTTAGTTCTTCGTTTGTGTTCTTCGGTTCAGAAAAGGTAGGGTAGGATGAAAAACTTCTTCTCCAACTTTAAAATTGTCCGACATCATTTTGCCTTTTTTGTAAGAGGGGGTTGACTTTCTTTGCATGTTCGCTTTGTAACAGGGTTCGTACAAGGTGCTTAAAGTGCTTAAAGTAATTAAATTTGACTTTTTGAAATGTAAGGCCTGGAAAACCCTTGAAAATATTAATATTACTGAAGAGGTACCTGAAAAGTGCTTGAATTATTAAAAGGCAATGTATCTAAGAAATAAGCGTTTAATTTTGTCAATAAGCACATTTCTTTTCACGCAAAATTCACACAATAAAAAACTGTTTTTCTTTATTTGAGTTAATGTCAAAAAACAATCAAGCCAAGCCAGTAGTAGTACTGACAGAAAAGAGGAACAGACAAATCTGAATCAATTGAGTCATTTACGCTGGAACCGCTCCAATTGATTCAAACTCGTGTGACTTGATCATTCATTTCAAGCGATTCACTAGCAAGAACCAGAGAAAAAAAATAAGAGCCATTCATTTTCGAATTTCAACATCGCTTGTAATGATTTTCAAAATGATTCTCGATACGTGATTTGAAGTCTGGATCTAAATCAAATGATTCGCAATGTGTGAAGTTCCTACGTAAGCCAGATGATTCACGTGTCATGGTCTGAGTCCTGATCTGAAATGATAATCATTTGATTTAGATTGGAACTTTGGAGCGGGTTCATGAATCTTTTGCTTTAGATCAGAACTTCGGAACGCAGATAGCAAGTCATATGATTCAGATCTGGAGTTCAGTGCGGGTTTGTGAATCATTTGTTTTAGATCAGAATTTCAGAGTGATTTCGGGAATCTGTACTATGTATCTGTACGTGGTTGGTACTTCCACCTACGTCACGTGGGACCTTTCCAAAATTGTGGGTGCAGACCTAGTGCACATTTTGCAGTCTCCCTTATTTAACACATCTGATTGAGATCATCAACTCATTAGGAGAGAGATCCATAAACTGAACTAATGAGTTGATGATCTCAATCAGGTGTTAAATAAGGGAGACATGCAAAATGTGCAGAGCAGTGGACCCCCAGGACCAGGATTGAGAACCACTGCTGTAGAGCCTTTTGAAGCTGCACTGAAACAGCAGTTTGGATATTCAACCTGCTGATCCCCATTGAAGTCCACTATATGGAGAAAAATCCTGGAATGTTTTCCTTAAAATCCTTAATTTCTTTTTGACTGAAGAAAGAAAGACATGAACATTCTTGGATGACATGGGGTAAGTAAATTATCATAAAATTTTAATTCAGGATTGAGCTAATATTTAAGTTTGAGTCTGTTCTTTACACAGTAGCTGTTGCTCTTCAAACATGTGTTGTCTCAGTTGACAACCAATGGCAATACTGAGAAAGAATAGAAACCGTAAATGAAAACTAAATATTTCTTGACCTTCTCTAACAATCTTCCCATCTTCATAATTGAGAGTGGCATATGCTTTATTACCCTTTATGGCTCCTCTATGAATTCAGATGATTCTTGTTCGCTCTTCTGATGTGGATGTGTGATCTAGCACACTGTCTCTTGTTAGGGTAAGTGAGGCCAGGCACATGAGTATGGGGTGGGATTGCGCCTCAGGCTGTGATTACCCAACCATGCCCCAGTGCTTGGCGTTAGAGCGTTGTGGGTAACAGGTGGTCACATTGCCTGAGGGCTCAGCTGCTTTGCCGCATCTTGATTCTTCGCTGATTCGGAATCAGCTCTTTCCAGGTTTTCCCATAGTGCCATAAATATTTTAAGAGCCTGAACTGATCGTGGATCAGTAAAAATTCATGGCAGCACACACAGTTTGTCAGCCTGATGCAATAGGTTACTTTTCAGTAAACATTTGAATTTTGGAAGCATGGTGAAGTACGCCTGACATGGAAAGTGTGGTATCAGTGTTTACAATTTTTGTTTTGTTTTGTCAGGGTGCAGTTTTATTTGGGGTTTGATTGTTCAGCCTAAATAGTCCCCGCTAGTTCTGTTGTATTTTGTGGCTCTCAACTGCGGTGTGTTTGTGTATTCAAAAAGAGGATCAGCTGAGTACTAGCTGAAACTGTTTACCACTCTCCATACGAAACCAGCAAAGGCACCAAAAATAAAAAGCGTTGTTTGCTTTTATTCATGTTTTTGCCCTTTTGGTTTTATTACCAAAACTTGAGACACAATGGCTCTTGCTCGTGTTTGCTGTGCTCTGCAATAGGGGAATGTGAGCTGCTTGCAATATCTGTTGAAAAATGGCAGTGAGAAATGGATTTGCCACTTTGCTTGTAGGGCACCAGTCTTGCTTGTGATCAATTATGTTTCACTTCTGCAAATTAGGCCTTACTTAATCTCACTCAACGCTCTCCTTTAAACCGTGTGCAAATTGAAGGCTACATAATATAGTCTAGAGCACCTCAAATAAAGTCTAAAAATCAAATTCGAATAAAATAAAATCTCAAAATAGTTCCTTAACTAAAGTAACTATGTAAAAATGCATGTAGGGGTGTCTATCGATTTAAAATGGTTTTATGTAATCAGTCTGCTCTTGTAAGTATATCTTTTCATGTAGATTCCAAAATTAATTTCAAAACTATGGAAGCCTGTTTCTGCCACTGAAAAAAAAAAAAGAAAAAGGTAATTGTGAATTTCTGTCTCAAATTCTGACTTTTTTTTCTCATAATTGCAAGTTTAAATTTAGCAATTCTGAATTTTTTTTTTTGTGTTTGTGAGTATATATCTTACAATTCTGACTTTCTCAGAATTGCTTGATGTAAACTTGCAGTTGCAGGTTGTGAAGTCAGTATTGTGTGATATAAACTCAACACAATTACCAGAAAAAAAACAGCAATTCTGAGAGCATATTCAGTCTTTTTTCCCTCAGAACTGGACTTTATAACTCGCAATAGCGAGAATCTTTTTTTCCCACAGAATTGGACTTTATAACTTGGAATTGCGAGTTTGTGTCTCACAATTCTGAGGAAAAAAAGTCCAAACTGCGAGTTTATATCTCGCAATGCTGTCTTTTTTTCTCACAATTGCAAGTTTACATCACAGTTCTGACTTTTTTCTCAGAATTTCATGATACAAACTGGCAATTCTGGCTTTTATTAGATTTCCAAAGTAATTTTGAAACTATGGAAGCCCATTTTCGCCACTGAATTAAAAAAAAAATAAAAAAAGATAATTGCAAGTTTCTATCTCACAATTCTGACAATTTTTTTTTTTTTTCTTGTAATTGCAAGTTTATATCTCACAGTTCTGGCTTTTTCTCAGAGCTGTGTAATACAAACTGGCAATTCTGACTTTTTTTCTTAGAATTGCATGATATAAACTCAAAATTGCGAGTTATGAAGTCAGAATAGTGGGACATAAATTTGCAGTTGCGAGAAATAACGTTTTTATAGAGTTTCTCACAATTCTGACTTTCTCAATAGCGTGATGAAATTCGCAGTTGCGAGTTATAAAGTCAGTGTTGCATAATATGAACTCACAATTCAGACTGTTTTCCTCAGACTTGTTTATATTTTGCAGATCTTGACTTAACACAATTGCGAGTTATGTCAGAATTGTGAGATATAGACTCAATTCTGAGAACATGTCAGTCTTTTTACCAATACTGATACGGATGGCTATATTTAATGGATTTTTTTAATGGATGCTGTGTTAATTGCATTAATTATGTAATGCATTAAAAAGCAAATAATAATTGCAGAAAATTAGCACATTATTTTTCTCAGCCCCATGTGAGAAATGTGTATGTGTGTGTTTACATAAAACGCTTGTGTGTTTTACATCAAATGTGTTTGTGTGTAAAGTATTGCAAGGCATCTCAGAACAAACATCTGATTTTCTGTTTTAATCTTTTTGTAGTAACATTGCAGAGGCCCTGGTCAGTAAAGGTCTCGCCACAGTGATCAGATACCGTCAGGACGACGATCAAAGATCTTCCCATTACGACGAGCTCTTGGCGGCAGAGGCAAGGTGAGTCAAAACACTAAAATAAAACCACCGGCTAGCATGGGCCATATTCTCTCACATTGAGGAGGAGAAGCCGTCTGTGAAATGGAGCCATTTTGTTCTGTGCAGTAAGTCATGGCTTGTCTGGTTAGCTCTCATTTCATGGGGACAATATCGGTCCCAGAGCTTACACCTCACTCACCAGCACTAAAGCACTGCTCTTTTATTCTTTGTCTACGAATATAATTATATAGATTTGCGGTGCTGAGGTTTCAAGGGTGGTTTATTGCACAGAAAGAGATTCGGATCTCGTGGTCGGAGATAGATGGGGCGAATCTCGAGAGAAAGAGACTCGCTGCTTCTTATCTGCTGCTCTTTCTGTTCTTCACTTTTGGTGCTGCTCTCGAAAACGCACATGCATTCACACACCTCCTCTATTTTCTTGTCCTTCGCTCTCTGGGTAATGCTTCCCCGTGGAGCCAGCGGGGATGGGAGGTTTGCGGGCCTCAAATTTATTTTTAGCAGAGATTGCTGGTCGTTACCCTACATCCTCTGAGAAATCAACCTCAGGACGAGCTCTCTCTCCCTTTCTCTATTTTTCACCGAATGTGATTGGACACCAGGGAGGCTACAGCCACAGATACATCTGCCTTAAAGAGGCCAAAGACACGTCCCTCATTCCTCCTGTATATACTGTAATGTGCAGGCGTCACTACTCAGCAACCACTATTACACTGATCGAGCACTCAGATGCACACAAAAGACACTGTATACATTCCCATGTGTAATGCACGAGAGCTACTGGCCTATAAATGTGATTTGTTGGCTCTTTTGTGGCATAAGGGATGAATGAATGGGTGGGTTTGTTTAAGGGTTGCTTTCTCAGGCTGGGGCAGAAATGGTTTTGTGTTCTGGGGGCCCGTTCTAAATATTTTGATTTGTAACACAATGCTTGAATCATTGCAGGGCTCTCAAGAATGGCAAAGGACTGCACAGCAAGAAGGAAGTGCCCATTCACAGGGTGGCAGACATTTCAGGGGTAAGCTTGTCTACTCGAATAAACTTTTGATTTTTATTTGCTTTAGTTGCTATTTGGGTCTGATTCATATGGAATGTACTTATAAAAGATATTCTTCTTACTAAAGCTGTAAATATAAAGCATGGTGGTTTTTTTTTTTTTTTTTAAAGACTTGTCTTGTTGAAATGTTCATTAAAAGAACCGGCTCATAAGAGTCTTTCGTGAGCTGAGTTCTTCTGCTGTGACCCTGAGTGAATTATTTCAGCAGAACACAGTGATATCTGCAGGATAGGCAGCACAGCTCAAATAAACTGAAAATGGCTATAAAGGGAAAATCAATTTGGGGATTTTGTGAGTATTTTTACCAACCCATTCATCCACTCGTCGCTATTATAAAAAAAAAAATCAATAGTTTGGCAGACAAATTGAATGTTTTGTCCGAATTTATCTGTTTTCATCTTGAATAACTGATTACATGTATACATCTTGAAGTTTTCAAAAAAATTAAGTACTTGTAATTAGATTAAATTGCAATTTAAAATGCTTGTAATCAGATTACAGTTACTTTTTATGGATCACATGATTACATATTCACACAATAGCAATAAATTATTCATAATCTCATAATTTCATCTTTTAAATGTTCCTTTCCAAAATATCCTACCACTTCCAGTTTTGTGGACATTCACTCAAAGACCCGTCTGGTGGCTATGCAGTATTTGACCACTGGATTTACAGAATTAATTTCAAGATTAAGAAGTTTTTCAACATTGCATCAACACCTGATGAACACATTTTTTCTTTTTTTCTTTGTGAATTATGTCTCCATGTATTTCTATGTCATTGTAAGGTTTTTACCTTTCAAACATATTAAAATGCACAAATTCATGTCATTTCTTATTTACACTTATTGACATTAGACACTTTCTTTGTCATCAGAACCAATTAGGAGTTTAAAATAAATATTTTAATAATTAACTATCATGTTTGCATGTTCACGGTTCTCTGACATTGGTTAATGGTCATATGACCAGGTAAACAAAAAAAAAATTCCTTTATTTTGAAATGATTTATTTTAATTTAACATTTTTTGATTTAATTATTTATTAGCATTTCATTAGGCTCACAAACCCTTAGTGGTACCCTCACAAACCCCAGTTTGGGAAACCTTGTAACATTTAATGCACTTCATGCTGTTAAAGTAGTTCACTTCCAGAACAAAAATTTACAGATAATTTACTCACCTCTTTGACATCCAAAATGTTCATGTCTTTCTCTCTCTAAAGTCGTAAAGAAATTTTTTATGGAAAACATTTCAGGATTTCTCTCTATATAATGGACTTCTATGGTGTTCTTGAGTTTGAACTTCCAAAATGCAGTTTAAATGCAGCTTCAAAGGGCTCTAAATGATCCCAGCCGAGGAAGAAGGGTCTTATCTAGTGAAACGATTGGCTATTTACTTAAAAAAAAAAAAAAAAAACTGTTTATATACTTTTTAACCTCAAATGCTAGTCTTGTCGAGCTCTGCTTGAACTCGAAAAAGTCGAAAATTCGAAAAACTCCCATCTCAGTTTCTCCTCCAACTTCAAAATCGTCCTACACTGCTGCAGACGCAGGGTTTACAAAGTGAACATGCAAAGAATATCAAACGCCCTTTACAAAAAAAAGGTAAAAAAGCAATGTAGGATGATTTTGAAGTTGGAGAAGAAAATGAGATGGGAGTTTTTCGACATACCCTAATTGTCATGAACCGGAATACACAGAGTTCATGCAGAGCTAAGCATTTAAGGTTAGAAAATAAGCGATCGTTTCGCTAGATAAGACCCTTCTTCCTCAGCTGGGATCGTTTAGAGTCCTTTGAAGCCGCATTTAAACTGCATTTTGGAAATTCAAACTCGCGGCTCCACTATATGGAGAGAAATCTTGAAATGTTTTCCTCAAAAAAACGATTTCTTTACGACTGAAGAAAGACAGACATGAACGTCTTGGATGAAAAGGGGGTGAGTAAACTATAATTTTTTTTGTTCTGAAAGTGAACTTCTCCTTTAATTACAAAAAATGGAATATATTTTCTTACTCTTTGTATTTTTATGTGACTATGGTACAAGATTATCCTATTTAAATCAGTGTGATAAACAATTTTGGTCAAAAGTAATCTAGAAGTATTTAAAAAGTAGTCTGATTATATTACTTAAACAGTGTAGTGTAGTGTAATGGATTACGTTACTAACTACAATTTGGAAGAATCTCTCATTTTTCTGTTTAAAATCATTCAGCAGACTTGAAAATGCAAAAAAGAATTGACATTGGCAGTATGTTCTGAATGTTGAACGTCTTTACCAATGTCTTCTATATCCCAGAATCCTCTCTCAAATCTTTGATGTTAAAGCTTCGTCCTATGACAGCTGATTTATTGCTGCATTACAGCCCTGCCCATTAAATTAATGAACACCCCTCTAAAAATAGTCTTTCCACCCATAAAGTCATCATGCTCATGGCTCTGAAGTTGTTTTTAGGCGAGTTCTGTTTGGGTGCCGTACCAAATGAAGATTAAATTTTACTTAGCTTGTAAATGTCATTTGCTGGGTGACAGGCTTTTTACTTGGTGTGTGAAGCAACTGATGTTTAACATCCGCTGACTTCGTGTTCACCTCTCCTCAACCCTCTCCGTCTCATCTCTGCTTTTATGAATGAGCTCCTCAGGTTTTAATGAAGTGTATGGCAGCTGTCTGCAAACTTTTTCGGGATGTTATTTATACCAGAGTTTGTGTAGGAGGCACTTAGAGTGCGAGAAAAGAGAGTGTCACTCTGAAACGGTAACGTTCTCATTTCTCATCCCGAAACAAGATTCCCTCGTTATATGACTGACAGTCAGAGTAATGTCGTTTGGATTGGGACTATGTCGTTGGTCTGAAAGGACCATTTATCTTTGGATGTATTTGTTTTCTTTTCTCTCCTCCTATTTCTTTTGGTTCCCTTTTCTTTGTGTGGGTCATGGCTGTATTTCCATCTGCAGTGGGCGGCCCTGGTGTGCTGAGTCACAGGAAGCAGGAATATTTAAAGTGAAATCTGAAGTGTCTCCGTTGCACACCAAACCCTCACCTGTCAAACAAAGAGAGATGGCCAATCTCACTTCGAAAAGTACACCCTTGGTCAGGACGCTCTTGAAATAGAGCTGCCCTACTCCCATAATGGCTCACAGTGTCACAAACTGTTATCTTCCACTTCGCCTGTCGTTTTCTAGCGCATATTTGAATTTCAAATCAGAAGTATCTAAACTAATGTAAGGAAACCAGCCAAGGTAGCCACTGAAGGTACATTTGCAAATTTTGTTCAAAAATTTGATGCGATTACTTAAGGTTGCTAATTTAGTGCAGTGTTAATAGTCATGTTGCATTAATGAATGCATAATTATTGTTGTATTGCAAAATTTATGCGTTTAATCATGCCATCAATACATATTTAAATTCTGTACAAATGTTCTTCATAAAAATGACTTTTGTGCAAATCATACAATTCCTAACTAAGCAAGTATGAACCAAGTATGAATTCTCAATTATTGAAGTGTAATAGTGTTAATTTTGTCAGCCTTTTTTTAAATTTAGTCGTAGTCTAATTAGTTTTAGTGTAGTCCTGTCAAATGTACTAAGTTATCAAATTATTAGTTATATATTAGTTATTATATTTAGTCATCCTTGTCCTGTTTTTGTTTAATCAAGTTTTGGTCAACTAGAGCATTTTAGTCTTTGTTCATGAAATCTTAGTCACATGTTTGTCATGCTGTATAAAATGGAAGCACATTTCCACCACTTAATTAAAAATAAGAGAAGGTAATTGTGACCTTTTTCTCACAGTTCAGATTTTTTTTTTTTTCTCAGAATTGTGAGAAACTCGCAATGGTGGGTTATAAAGTCAGAATTGCGGGATACAAACTCACAGTTGCAAGCTTTGAAGAGAGAAAAAACCTTGCAATTCTGACTTTTTTTTCCTCACAAGTGTGAGTTTGTATCTCACAATTATGACTTTATTCTTGTGATTCTGACTTTTTTCTTATTGTAAGCTATATGAACTTGCAGTTGAGAGTTATAAATTCCAGTTTTGAGGAGGAAAAAGACTGATTTTCTCATTATTGCAAGTTTATATCTCACATATAACACGCAATTGTTAGTTAAGTCAGAATTGCAAACTCGCAATTCTGAGAAAATGTCACAATTGTGAGTTTATATTCGCAATTTTGACTTTATTTCTCACAATTCGTAGAAAAAAAGACCTCTGAGATGTAAAATTGCTAAAAGTTAAAAGTTGAAATTGTGAAAAAGTTGCAGTTACCTTTTTTAAATGTTTAATTCAGTGGCGGAAACGGGATTCCATAGTATAATGGTTAAACTGATTAAAAAAAAAAAAGTTTTCCCTTGAAATTATAATTGTAATGATTGTTGTCATTTGAGAAATTAATTGTTGCATTTCAAGTGTTGCACTTTCACCAATAAGCACAAATGAATAGCATGTTAAATAGACATAGTTTACTTTACCTCAGCCATTGTTCTGATTTATTATAGGCTGTTTATTATATAAATTAATATCAAAGACTTATGCAGTCTCTCTGTCTACATTATGAAAACTGGTAAACAAAAAAAATAAAATAGGCCCGTTATAACAGCGATGAACAGTCTTCGTCAGTGCTTCCGTAATGAAGAGCAAGCGTATTTGTACGGTTGCCAGATTGCAACTAATTAAGCAAAACACCAGGCAAAAAATATATCCTTTTAATAGAGGAGCTCTGATTTGGGGATTTGGGGATTTGAACTCTTGTGCAACTGCACATATGAAAGCTTGTGTAGTAGAGACATCTAATGTTAAAACTATCAGCAACACCATCGCATGTTGATGTAGTCACAGTTATCGTTTATTGACCTTGTCATCTCGTCATCATTTTGTTTTAGTCATGGGGAAAAAAAGCTTTTTTCATCATAGTTTTCATTAACGAAATTAACACTAGTGTAATAGATAAGTGTAAAAATAACATGTACATGTACCTAATTTTATACTTTGTATACCAAGCATACAAATAAATGCATAGAAAAAGTTAAAAACTTTTTCAAGTAAAAATAACAATGCATAAATATAAATATGCGTAAAAATAAATATCTGTAACAATAACTGATTTTCTTCCTTTGTTATTCTTGCACAGGAGACACAGAAGGCGAAACAGTTCTTGCCTTTCCTGCAGAGAGCGGGCCGTTCGGAGGCTGTGGTGGAGTATGTGTTCAGTGGCTCTAGACTCAAGCTCTACATGCCCAAAGAAACATGTCTCATCACCTTCCTGCTCGCTGGTAAGTGTCAGTCGGCCTCGGCCTGTCAACTACACCGCCATCTGTGACCACATAACGACCACAATGTGGCAGCTGACCGGTGTTGCACCACCAGTCTAACACTTTCTATTTTGTGCCGTTCTCTAATATTTCAAGAAACAGTTCACCTAAAAAATGAAATTTCTGTCATAATTTTCTCATTCCATTAGGTATTCTTTTTTTCTTCTGTGATACAACAAAGGAGAAGCTTAGCTGGATGTTCAAGCTTCTTTTATGCGTACAATGAAAGTGGTCGGTGACCAGGGCTGTGAAGTTTTGAAAATCACCATAAACGTGCTTCATATGACTTACTTTATTACTTCTAAAGCCATTAAAAGACTGAAAAGCTATTCACAGAAAATCTTGCCTTGAAATCTTAAAAACCATAATCACCATTTCTGACTTTCTGCTATAATTAACTTGTTTTGTGTTCCTTGGATGAAAAAGTCATAGAGGTATTGAAAGACAAGATGGTGAGTAAATGATGACAGAATTTTCATTTTTGTAAGAACTATTCCTTTAATAATTCATACACGCTTCATGAAAGCATGTCTTCACGTTTTCTTGCCTCGAGCTTGACTGAGAGATGCTTTTTGTGGAAGGAGTTTCTTTCTCCTCAGGATGCTCTGCTAGTGGATTTTTGAGACTAAATAGCTTATGTCCTTCCCCTCTGACCTGTGGAGGCAGGTGTTCTGTGGGAGGTCTGGAAAGCTGATCTTTGTGCAGACGTTTTGTCTATGCCTCTGACCTCCCCAAGGCAAGACGGGGAGATCTGAAGGGCTCAATCTGATGGAAGGTTAAGTGTCACATTTGCTGGCTGTGAGGTCTTGCTTCTCAGCATCTGTTCTTCCCCTTGAGTTTCCTCGCCCTCTCTGTGTGGAACATATATGTGGACATGCTTGTGTGAACGTATCTGGGCAGGTACAGATAGCATTGCTGCACGTCAGGGAAGGTGGTGGAGCATCTGTGACCTTTGACCTTTAATCAGCGCTCTACATGTAGCCAATTGCCATTCTCACTAGCACATTTGCAGGTGTGTTGTGAAACCTTCACCCCTTGACATCTTTGTATAGATACTTGTTGTTTAGGGTTTTCAGTTAGCAATAGCATTTTACATTATTTTTAACATGTTCATTTTAGCATTTACACTAACATTCAAAAGTTTGAAATTTTAACATCTTTATAAGTAGTCAAGGTTATATTTACTTAAAAATTTGTAAAAACTGTAATATTGTAAAATTACTTCAAATTAAAGTAACTTTCAATTTCAAATTAAAATGTAAATTATTCATGTGATTGTAAATTTTAGCAGCCATTGCTCTATTCTTAAATATCAGATGATATTTTAGAAATCATTCTAATATACTTATTTAGGACCATTTGTTATCACTGGTGTTCAGAATTCTTTGATGAATAGAAAGTTCCAAAAACAGCATTTATTTATTTATTTATTTTTTGTAACATTATAACTGTTTTACTGTCAGTTGATCACTTTAATCTGTCGTTGCTGAATGAAATTTTGTTATTTAAAAGAAGCTTTTAAATTGTATGGTACCAATACATTTTTAAAATCAAAATTTTACCTTAACAGTAATGCACTATGAACAGACATTGAATAATTGCATTTTACTAACTAACATTAGATTAAGATTGTTAAAGTATGCTTTGAAGGTGCGGTATGTAAATATAAAGGTGCAGCTGAAGGGCGAAACGAGTACTGCAAATTCATAATATTCGAAAGTTTTATTTTTCCCATTTCTTTTCCTCAGACTTGATGCTTACGTGGGTTGCCAGATGCATCAAGAAACAAGTTTAACTGACAATAGCCCCTTTCACACAGTAATACCAGTAAATTGTCGTAAAACTACCAGAATGACTTTACCAGTAAATACTAAAATGCCCAGGCAATTATGTTCTGTCTTTTTACCGGTAAAGCACCATTCATGGATCAGTTTCAAAATACCGGTAAATTGTGACATTAACTGTAAATGACCTCTAAATGGCTTAGCCTCTCGGGCTGTGTTTGTAAACATGGAGTGGTATACGCAGTCAGTGTTTTTGTTGTTTTAATTTTTGTCAAATGTTCACATTCATGCAGCTGCTTTTGGTCCAGAGATATCGTATTAGATGACTTTAAACCAATCTACACAGCGTAGTATATGTGTCATTTGTGTCAATGTTATGATTGGCTGAGAGTAGTCTGACATCAGTGCGTTCTGAACTTGTGTGTGCTCATACTAGTATTTTACTGGTAATGTTACAAGTTCAACGGTAAATTACCAGAACAAATTTATCGGTATTTTTTAAAAGATCCTCTTAACACATAATCACACGTTAATCACATGTTAATTTCCCAGTAAAGACTTTGTTTGAAAGAGCCTAGTGAGGTGATGATTTGTTTTGTCTGTGTATAATATGTCTCAGTTCATAGAGCTTTTTAGACGGATGTTAAAACTTTTTAGTTCGGGTAGAATCTGCAATCTCTGATCCAGTTCATTTGCTAGTTTCAATGGTTGCAATACTCTGCAACCCGGGTTGTTGAAATCCTATTGGGTAATCTGGCAGTGAGTGGAATCACGGAGTCCAAAACCAAAAACAGAAATTTCGACACGGAATGCACATTTCAAAGCCGAATAACTGGCTGTAGCGTTGTTTTTCGGAGAAACAAATGTGTGAACTTTATAAAAGTATTAATTTCCAAGAAAATAAAAACTGTCACTTAACCCTTGAACCCCTGATATACATCAGAAAACTACATTTTAGGATCTTTAATTGGGTGCCAAAAAGAAATAACTAAACTTATTACGACCAATCAAATCTATTCTGGATCAGTGGAGAGTGGCATTTGGGCTATTTGCTTGAGTTTCATACAACTTGGGAACTCTATGTAGCCTTCACAAACATTCAAGCTTCATTAGACTACATAAAGAGACTGTCGCTTTCTTGCGGCCACTCAATTTCTTCCTGACGTACATCAGTGCCCTTCCAACCCCGACCTCAGCCTCTCTCCGTATCACTCAGAACAAGCCGCTGACTGATTTGTGTTATTTCTGAGTAGTTTATTTCTGTCCTCTCACCATCCGGTCCAATTATTCACCCCAAGTAAACGGAGAAGAGCGACGCCCATCTATTTCTGCATCCCTCCATCCTTCCATCCTTCCATTTATTTGTCTCTCCTTTCCCCGACGGAGAACAAACACCCTCCACCCCCACCGTGCTTAATTGTGCATATCGTCATTGGAGATATTTCAATTAATTTGGTCATTTGTTCCTGAGTGTGTCTTTTGCGTTTTCCTTCCTTCATTTGTTCCTTTTGTAATTAATTATTTTTCTCGCTTTCTTCCTATGAGAGATTTCGGACAGAAAACCTCCACTCTGCTTTTTCTTGTTTTCTGAAGTGATTCATTTTTCAGATGCCTTTTTTCCTCATTCTTTTTCTCGATTATGTGTGATTAGATCATGTAGGCTGGGATGTTTCGTGAAGCAGTTTGTTTGAGGGGGTTTATGAGTCAGATTCAGCTGATAGTTTTTGGTTTGTGTTAAAAATGATCCCCATTTTTCACCGTCATGGGTGCTTTGGGATCTGTTCTCCTGGCACAGCTCTTTCTGATGTTTCTAGTCTTGTTTGAGTGCTTGTGGAAGCCATTTTTCTGTCAGAAAAAGGAAAAGACTGACAGCACCAGGGGCTGTGAAATGTGCTACAGCACATATGAAAGAGCTTTAGCAGTTCAAGGGGTTATTGACTTTACGACATACAGGGCAGTGCGCCATAAACTCACCAGTGTAGATTGTGTTTGATTACCTGCAGGCCTTCCTCTGCACTGTATTTTTATGATTTTATGGCTGCATGTTGCAAGTCTCATATCTGTGTGGATCCAACGGGTCAAGGTTTGGCTAGTCAACTGCTAGTAGATGCCACAACTGAGCGTTTTCATGTCGAAACGAAAATATCTTAAACTAGTAAGGTGAAAAAGCTTTGTTTTATTTGTCTGCTGACTATAAATGAATCAAAACAGAAATGTCATTTTAAGTTATTTGGATGATTCAACTACTAGTCAAGTTTACATTCATTTTACAAATGCTTTTTATATGTACAATATATATTTTAGCATTTTTTTTTTTTTTATGCAGTAAATATTAGATTAGATTATATTAAATTATACTAGATTATAATAAAAATTTCTTTGACCCAAAACATAATAAAAAAAAAAATAATAATAATAAAAAAAAATAAGTTTAACTGCAAGCATGCATAGCACATTATTATTTTTAGTTAGCAACAATTCATAATTAACTTTGTATAAAAATAGTAGAGAGCAAAATAAAATCCTCATTTATATATGTAATTAAACAAGTGTGCACAAAGGAATACCTTTCCCCATCACAACATCTTTTTATTACATACGATGTGGGTTTGTGTCTGTGTGTGTCCATTCAGACAGACAGTTTCTCCACATGATTGTTGCATGAATGAGCTCAGTACTAAATTAGACCACAGAATGCAGCCGTCCAATCAACAGGACCCTCTGCCTTCAGTGGTTGAAAGGTCAGACAATGCCAAAGCCTCGCCGAAAGAGAAGGAGAGAGAGACAGGCGTGCTTCCTGTCACTCAACCCTCCATTACAGCACACAGTTCCCTATTAGTGTTGCTATGGTGAAAGCCTCTCCACCCACAGGCGCGCCAGCAAAGGTTACCGCATTAAAAGGGCAGAAATGCTTCATTGCTCGCTTTCTTATTTTCTTCCACTCCCTTTCCTTTTTAAATGCATCTTTTCCTACAGGACGAGCGATATCATTGTGGCTTGCGGTGTCGCGGAGCTTCGAACGGATGTCGAAGCGGGCCTGATGTGTTTCTACAGTTTCACAAGCAGGGAGTGAATTTTTAAATATGTTGATATTAGACATTTATTTAATAGGGATGTAGCGGTATTATTAATATTGTGATAGCGCGATAAAACTGTCTTGATATCTTCGTGGTTGCATGACGATATGAAACGATAGGTCTTCTCTGGGCAAAAAGTGTAGTTTTTAGAATATATGTAAACTACTTACCAACATAAAAGGTCCTTAACGTTGTGCTTTCGGCCATTATGCTTTGGCACAGTATCTGTCAAATTAACTAAAACCCAAAGCACAATATGGCTTAATCTCTTCATCAAGCCTGTTTTCGCTGCGCGTCTCAAAGCGAAGCACGCACTACGTTTAGGCGATCTGCTCATTATCCGGTGTTTTTTGCGCCTCAGAACGGCTCAGTTCACAGTGAATAAATGCAGTAACTCGTTTATTGCATGTTTTGTGAATTTTGCGCACATTTGGGAACACAATGGCCACCAGTTACGCTTTACTTTCATGGCAGATGATTACAGTATTTTACTAGATTTGTTGTGAGATGCGTTTTTGTAAGCTTTTTTCACATTGATGGTGTTTTTTTTATAATAAAAGTGTCTTTGACCCAAAACATAAAAAATAATAAAAAACAAAAAACGTAATTGTTTAACTCTAAGCATGCATAGCACATTATTATTTTTAGTTTGCAACAGTTCATAATTAACTTTGTTTAAAAACAGTAGAAAGCAAAAAGAGATCCTCATTTATACATGTAATTATGCTTTGGCACAGTATCTGTCAAATGAAGTAAAACCGAAAGCACAATATGACTTAATCCCTTCATCAAGCCTGTTTTCGTTGCGCGTCTCAAAGCGAAGCATGCACTTCGTTTAGGCGATCTGCTCATTATCCGGTGTTTTTTGCGCCTCAGAACGGCTCAGTTCACAGTGCAGTAACTCGTTTATGGTATGTTTTGTGAATTTAGCACACATTTGGGAACGCAGTGGCCACCAGTTATGCTTTACTTTTATGGCAGATGATTACAGAATTTTAGTAGGTTTGTAGTGAGATGCGTTTTTGTAAGCTTGTTTTCACGTTGAAGCTGGAGTTTTCTGTCAAAATAAAAGCTACTGCTTTTTCTGTCTAAATAAAAGCTTAAAAGTGCAGTGTGAATTGCTGACAGCTAGTGGTTTAAACTTTACTGCAGTCCAAATTTAAAATATCTCTTTCAAGTATAGAAATTAGGAAAGAAGTATTGGAATTTCCCTACTGTAGTGTAAAGCAAAAATAAAATGCCTATGAAATATTCATTTTCATTTATTTTACAGTGCTGTGGTTTTACAGTATATGGCTATTATTGTCATAGGAATAACAATAATATAAAATTGTTGTTGTTGTTGTTGTTATTATTATTATTATTATTATTATTATTATTATTATTATAATATTCTAATTTGTTAGGCTTGCTAAAACACCAATGTGAATGTAATTTAGACTGAGATGGTATACCAAAAAAAAGAGGGTTGATTCCCTTTTAAAGGTAAAACTTAATTCACTGACTTTTTTTCTGAACTCTTAAAGTGCATTAGATAGAAAAATTTAACTTTAAAATGTACAAAATTTTCATTTTTTCCCCAAGTCTTTTTTTTTTTTTTAATATCGCAATAAATATTGTATCGTGGACTTCATATTGAGATATTATCGTATCGTGAGATTTTGATATCGTTACATCCCTATTACTTAACCATTAACTGAATAAAAGCCAAGCCTTTCTGACAAATTATATTTGAGTTACAAAAGAGTTATTGTACTCTATGTGAACATACTGTAACTCTCGAGATGCATTGAAAATGAGCTGCAGAAATTATTAGAAAAGTAAATACTTTGAAGGGTTATTAAACATTATGTATAGAATATGCCCCCCATTAACCAGTGTAAATAAATTGTTTTTCAAATGTCTTCCCTTGAAAAGAAAATCGTTTAGTTTTATCATCTCTTAAAATTGAGTGGAGTCAAATTCATAGCAAATCATATCTTGCTAAAATAAAGAGGTCCTCAGTGGTTTAACCGTAATGTTATGAAGCTGCGAGAATACTTTTTTGTGCAAAGAAAACAAAAATAACGTCTTTATTTAACAATTTCTTCTCTTCTGTGTCAGTCTTTGACGTGCGTTCACAAGAATGCCAGTGTATTTTGTATTTTAAATATAAATTGCAGAGAAACTCTTAAATGTGACTTTAAGTGTCTAGGTACTTTTTGAGACTTACTGTGCAATGTGACTCTGCTGTTTTCTGTGTGTGTGTACGTGTACGCTGCCAGATGCTCATCTCTGTGTCCTGAGGTGTGCTTTCCTCCTCTCCTTGCCCTCCTGAGCACTGATCAGAAGGAAAGTTCACTTGTTTGATTTTTAGAACAGAGTTCCCCCCACCCCAACAGTGTCCTTCCTTCCTGCCTCACTATAAAGAGCAAGAGAAAGCGTGAAAGAGGGAAGACGGTCATCTTCACTTGGAAAAGAAAGAGGGAGGAGTGGTTTGAAGCAGACATCAAAGTCCTGTGCTTCAACAGAGGTGTATGGGAGACGGGGCATCGGCAGGGGGGATCTTCCCTCTTCAGGGCGTCTCTGGTCCTGATGTAACTTTGATGAGCTGCTCAAAGCTCAGGTGCTCCAGAGCAGGCCAGCTCACGGTCGTGCGCGTGTACTCGCAACTTGGATACATGGTGGAGTTTTGTGCTTTGATGATTTTGAGAAATTGGTCTCATGTCAAAGCCCATATGTGCTTGGAATGAGCTGTGGTGCTCTATCAGGGTTTTCAAGGTTTAGTCCAGCATGAAATTCCATTTCTCTTTTCTTATTGTCATCAAATGCATCAGCGCTGCATTATGTGGGTTTCCTCCGTCTTTGGGGCCAAAGCTCCTACTTTTAAGGTCTGGCCTTGGATGGCCACGGTCCTGCATCTTTTCAGAGATGGAGAGATCTTTTCATAGAGTTCGGTAGAGAGTTCTTCGAGCAGAAGCGGAACGTATCTGAAGAAGAAAGGTGCTTTTATCAAAGAGCTTTTAGAGAAGAGGTTTGAATTCAGTTTTTTTTTTCTTCTCCAAGCATTGACGTTTTTCCTGTTCAGGCAGTTGGGGCGGAATATATCGAAGAGATTTTTTTTCCTTTTAAAAACGACAAGTGACTCTGAAGACTGGAGTAATAGCTGCTGAAGATTCAAAGTTGCATCACAGGAATAAATTACGTTTTAAAATTAGTGCTGTCAAACTTAGCTGGCAATTATTTTTTCCAGTTTAACGGCATTAAAAATATTTAACCCCACTCACAACTGCTGCTTCTGTTTTAGACATAGAACATCTTTACCACCACATCAAACAGGGCCGTAAGGTCAACGGCAGCTATTAATGTAATTGCAGCCAAATAACCTAAAAAAAAAAGTGGAAATTAATAACTATTGTAGCTTATTTAATTTAAAATTTAGTGTTTGACAGCTTTCCTAAAATTTCCTACTTGCTGAAGGGCACAGGTCAATATTACTTTTATTGGGTTTATATAAAGATTTGTTTTAAATTTACTTAAAATAGACATCATTTTTAAAGTATAATAGATGTTATAATTGATAGCTCTCAATTATTGTTGTTGAATGGCTAGGGTTAATTATTAAATATTAGGAAAAAAATCATGCTAGAGACATCAGTAAAATTGGTATTATTGGTATTATTATCATTAAAAATATTTAACAAATATTAAAATATACAGTTTTTGTTGTTTCTACATTAATTTTGAAGATTGAATGCAAAATTATTGCAATATAAAACTTCAATGCTAAGTAGGATTAATCGCGATTAATTGTGATTAATTTCAGATTTTTTTTTTTTTTTTTAATCTATTGACAGCACTAATTAAAATAGGAAACAGTTCATTTAAATTGTCATATTTCATGATATTAGTGTTTTAACTGTGTGTTGATCAAATAAATGCTGACTTGGTGAGTTCTTTCGAAAACATTAAAATTTGCAGACTCCAAACTTTTGAACGCTAGTGTTTTTTAAATTGTGTGTGTGTGTGTGTGTTCCATCACAACTTAAAGCTGCTTTAAGTATTTCATGATCAAATGGGAAACTGCACAGTCCTTCCCCTCTCTCCCTCTGATGTGGGTGAGCATAGTGATAAATTGGTTTCCGAACTCTAAACTGTGCTTGGTTATATAAGTCCAGACATTTCCATTTGAAGAGACAGGATCTCTCTCTCTCGCTCTCTGTCGCACACACACTCTCACACAGAGTTCTCAGATACAAACAATTTTCACTCACAGCTCTAATGCTATCACATTGTTTTGGCAGCAAAGATGGCGAATGCATTGACGTTAATGTCATGATGAAGAGTGACCCTGTCGTAAAGGAGCCAGCAGTGGCGCAGGGCATCGCTCTGTACATCACATTACAGAGCATATAGCTACGCTGAGAGCGTGTCATCTGTTTTTCAGGCAGGAGTGTGTCTTGTCTGAGTGCTGCACTTTGTTGGTGATTCTCTTGAGGAAAAGTAGTACGATATTTTTTGTATTACTAACATGCACTGTTCTCACTCTGCTAGGGCAGTTGAAGGCCTCGGAGTGCTTTTACAGAGGGTTGGATTTTCTGGGTTTCTTTTGTCTTTAGTGCCAACGCTCTTGCTTTTATAGTCCGTCCTTGGCTGACTTCAGCCATGCATCTATATTTTCATAGTTGGAGAACTAGATAGGAGCTCCACTATTTTCTCACGCAGAAGCGAAACCATATATGGAAAAGATTTTTTTCATGAGCGATTGCATGTAGACTGCAGTTAAAGATGCGCTCAGCAAGTTTTAGTTTTGTTGATTTGTATTTAGCCCAGTGATTTTAAAATGTTAATTTTAAAGGGGACTTTGGATGCTAAATTCACTTTTAAATGGTGTTTATTCTCAATTATCAAGCCGTTTTGATTATCTGAGCAGTATGATGTCATACTGCTCAGGCCCCGCCCACGACCGTCTGAGCGTTTTATTGATGTATTGTTTTTATTAATGTATTGTTTTATTGAAAACAATTAAAAAAATATTGCGTTCTCTAAAATGTTGGAAAATTTCCTTTCTATTTTCTGCATCTCATAGTTCACACATTCGCAAAATTGACATTTTTGGATTCAGTCCCAAATTTTCATGTGTTGGCGGTAGATCGTGCTGCTGCAGCATGGCACCGGTCTGAGCTCCGTTCCTGATCTGTTTTGAAGAACTTTTGTTGAAAGTTCTGTGTATTTCTTTGTGCAAAACTTTTTGTAAGAAGGGGAAAAGTACGGAGTTAAATATAAAATATGTATGTGACTGTATGTGTACACACATGTTTACTAGGGTATTCTTCGTGGTTAATTACTGGCCAAAGAAATTCCCTAAATAAAGCCCTCTCAAGTATATTCAAAACCCATCAACCAATGCCCAATATTTATAGTTGTGGCATCATAAATAAACATTTCAAATAGTCAAAAGTAGCATAAGCCATAGCAGCAGTGAATGAAAATTTGAGCCATTCTCAGTGTGAATCCTTTCGGTGCAAAAAATCCCTGCAGTCAAAAGCCCCTCTGCAGACACGCACAGACAGCTGCCTACTACTGTCAGGCCTTTATTACGACTTCACTTGAAGTTATTAGACACAGTGTTCCTGTCTTCAGCCGTCCTCTTTAAATCTCTTCTTGTCTTCTCTTCATTTTCCTTCTCTCCCTCCACGGGAGCAGCCAGCAGCGTCTTCTGTAACAGAATGTTCCGGATGTTCCACTCGCTGTGCTCGTGTGATGGATACAGGGAACAAGTTATGATGTAATTTGATGTTTTACTGTATATTAGATCAGGAGGGATTGTCAGAAAATATCACGCTGACAAAACACTCATAACCTAGGTGTATATATTTGAGCGATAACCTGAAAAGGAAAGGTTTCATCTCAGAAAGTCGTTGTCGTTCTTGCATAAAAGATGGAGCTGTCAGAATCAGGTCTTGGATGCAGAAATGCTGCAGCCATGTGTCATTTGCAGCAGTTATTTTAGGGATATACTGAGTCTGGTGCCATTGGAGATTCTGTGTGTGTGTGTGTGTTATTGGTGATAGGCTTCGTTTAACCATGTGCTTTTCTAGACATTCTTATTAAAGCTGTCCATCTTTTGGCACGGGCGGGAGAGTGACTGCAGTTTGCGCTCGAAGGTGGATGGTTAAGTTGTAGATGTGTGCATATCATGGGAAAACATGATGTTTTCAAGACATGTTGTTGGGCATGCTGTAGAGCATAGTAGTTACAATTCACTTCTCATTTTCAAGGAAACACCCTGATGTTTTGAGTGGACAAACACATGCTACATGTGGTAATGGTTTGTTTGTAGGGTCATTTTGGTAGCTAGTTTCTTGGAACCACAGCAAAAACCAGGATGCTTTTTGGACAACTACTTCAAGTTAAAAATGGATAGGAACAGTAGCACCATTCGTATGCGACATGATGCTCTCATGAATGGCGCCAGCGACTGACACGCAAGACAATAAATTGTTGAATAAAGTCGTTATTTTTGTTTTCTTTGCGCACAGAGTATTCTCATAGCTTTGTAAAATTAAGGTCAAACCACTGATTTCACATGGACAATTTTTTTCGATGTCCTTACTGTCTTTCTGGGCCTTGAACTTGGTAGTTGCATTGCTGTCTATGCAGGGTCAGAAACTCGTGGATTTATAAGAAATATCTTACTTTGTGTCTCGAAGATGAACGAAGGTCTTACAGGTTTTGATAGACATGATAGTGAGTAATTAATGACTGAATTTTCATTTTTGGGTGAACTATCTCTTAAAAAAAAAAAAGTAACCATTCCCAAACTGTTGAATTCCAGTGTACACGCTTAAGACATAACAGTCTATATCTATATGTTCTGTACTACTAGTACTGTAGAAGCACTGGTATTGTTTCTTTAGGTATCAGCCTGGTACCAGAGTAGCGTTGATTTTGACAACCCCTAAAAAGCTCAAAACCTCTCTGTTCCTTTCCTGTCGTATCCTTCATCTGTGGAGAACTGTGATGTTGGGCACCAAAAGGGAGAGAGGGAGCGAGCGAGCAAGTGTGTTGGTTCTCTCCGCAGGAGCTCTGCTGCAGTCTCCACACAGAAGTCACTGAATATTTCGGCAGCTGTAATTGTGGCTGAGGAATACCAAGGTGCTTTCTGATCTTCTGCTTGTCTAAATATCTCAGCAGAAACGCACACAGTTCATCTCCTGATAACACTATGAACTGCACTGGAGATTTAAGGGTTTTCTATACAAGGGCAGCTATGTAGGAGTAAAAATGCAGCATTTTTATGGGATGGCCATCTATATTACCCCTTCGTCCTGTTTGAGTCCATAAGTAGCCTATTATGTTCCAGTTGGTGCATATATATTCTGACTTGTTTATTTGTTAAAATGGCTCGATAGCGCCACCTATTCGCTTAAGTCTGACGTCACGCGTCACTGCTTTCGTGTGCAAACGCTCTATCAGATGCCACAAGAAAACAACAAAGAGTGCTAATATACATTCACAATGTGATAATGTTGGACACATTACGTCGTCACTTAACAAGTGAATAAAATTTCAACAAAGTGCTCCTCAAGCTGTTTCATGTACGTGTATGAAATTCGGTAGACACGTAACGCACCAATACCTAAAAAAAAATCTCTTGGTATGAAGTCCGAAACCTGACAAAGTTTATTTGTTATTGTCAAGTGTTGTATTTAAACAAACTCCTCACAGAGGTTTAAACAGATCCACACTAAATTCAACTTAAACAAGTTTTCGTTGAAGGGCATGTCCATGGCAGCCTGACGATCTTCGATTCGCCATGAAACAGGAAGTTGTTATAACTTGTTTGATAAGACTCCTGTCCTGATCCATGCCCATGCCCATATTCAGTTATAGACATAGTGCCACCTGCTGGCAACAGGAAGTGGCATGTTTTACGCTGTAACAAACGCCTCCTAGAGATTTAATGACATCAATATTAACATTAAATTTGGTCAGTCTGCTCTAAATGCTTTTGCAATGTTAAATTGTGAAGATCTTGAGTTTTTGTTAAAGGGCGTGTCCGTGGCAGTCTGACAAAGTTCAAAGTTTTCGCCATTGAAAAGGAAATTGTTGTAACTCAGCCATACATTTTTTCCAAATTGACAATGTCTGAATTGCCCCAAATTTCACACGTTAGATAAGAGTCCTGGCCCGAACAAATCTAAAAGCAATATTCTGTTATAATCATAGCGCCACCTGCTGACAACAGGAAATGACTTGTTTTACACTAACTTAATCGTGCAATGTCCAATGCACTAGACTTCACATGTCTGGTAAGAGTCCTGGCCTGAAAACATCTACATGCCAATATTCAGTTATAGTCATAGCGCTACCTGCTGGCAACAGGAAGTAGTATGTTTTAGGAGTTCACTGTAACAGGCTCCTCCTAGAGGTTTAATGACATCAACGTTATATTTAGTCAGTCTACTCTAAAGTCCTTTGCAATGTTAAATTGCACAGATCTTGAGTTTTCATTAAAGGGCACATCCGTGGCGGCTTGACAAAGTTTGATGTTTCGCCATGGAAAAGGAAGTTGTAACTCAGCCATACAATGTCCAATCTGCCCCAAATTCCACACGTTAAGAGTTCTGGCCTGAACACATCTAAAAGCCAATATTCTGCTATAATCATAGTGCCGCCTGCTAGCAACTGGAAATTACTTGTTTTACACTAACTTAAACATGCAATGTCCAATCTGCCCTATAGTTCACATGTTTGGTAAGAGTCCTGGCCTGAAGGCCATTATTCAGTTATAGTATATATAGCGCCCCCTGTTGGCAACAGGATAGGTCATGTTTTACACTAACGCAAACATACCATGTTCAATCTGCACCAAACTTCATATGTTTGATCAAACGCCAAGCTTGAGTACATCCACATGCCAATATTCAGTTATAGTCATAGCACCACCAGCTGGAAGCAGGAAGTTTGGGACATATAAATGACTTCGACATATTCCTCCTATATTTAGCACTTTAAACGCATATTGCTCACCGTTCACTGTTTTCCTAAAGCCATCAGGTGGTGTTGAGCCCGGGTGCGAGGGCACTTTCAATGCTGCTTGCAGCTTTATTTCTGATTTTATTTTTAGTTTTTGTTTTCCCTTGATATCACATTGTGTTTTATTAGATGCAAGGGAAGTCTTGTGAACATGTTCTTTATTTACTTTTCTGTTTTATGTTAAAAATGCTTTTGTGTTGACACATCTACTCTAGGATCAGATTTCCCACTGTCGGAAATGATCACAGTCAGCCTAATTGGCACAGACTGATCCTGGAACAGGTTCGCGCACACAGCCACAAATTACATTCATGTCTTTTTTTCTTCCATCTTGTCAATGTAGTTCTCTGGTCTGAGTAAATATTTCCATCGCATAACCCGTACCAAACAAAAAACCTTCCAAACATTTTCTCGAAATGGACTTCTGCGCTCGCCCCGTGACATCTCAGAATCAGCACGGCTAACAATTATTTGATCGTTCCGTTCTAATTGAGGAAGTCAGGGTTGAGCAGGTTGAACTGCTGTGTTTTGTTCAGTATGCGTATTGAAGCCCTGTGCCCTGCGGTGAAACGCCATTTTTCAGGGGCACGGAAGGAGGCGTTGACTGTTAGAAGTCATTATGTCTGTTCGAGAGAAAATCACTTACGCACGCAGCTCCATTCATTGAGAGCTGCGAGGAAACAGAAGAAAAAAAAACAGCTTGAGACATTTTTATCATAACCTTGGAACTTTTTACAAATAGGGTTTCAAATATTTCTCCTTCCAAGGCTGCAATTTCATCATTTTCTGAATGCTGGTTTTGATGAGTGGCTATAGCAGCCGCTCTGTAGATAATGTTTATACGCACGGATCTGTATAAACTGATTTCTTTAACAAAGAGGTCAAGGCTTGATGGGCTGGTTTTAGTGAAAGCAGATAAAGACGCTGTTTGACTAAGAGCCTGTCAAGGTGCAATTTTTAAGACGGCTCTGTGCTTTTAAGACCGGCTCACTCGAGACAGGTTCGCTCCTAATAGTTTTTCAGTCTCGTTTCTCATGCGGTGTCGCTCTTATGTGCTCTTCAACCAGTTTACAAACGTCCGTCTCTGAAAACACTCCTGTTATTGTCAGAAATCGTGTTCTGCCTTTGAGCAGATCGGATGCCCGGAGCAATTTAAATGCTAATTTTGGGACTATTTACTGACAATTACTAGATAATTGAGTTGTTTTAGTCTTTTCTTTCCGTTCTCAAAGCTGGATAATGCCGATTGGCTACTTATTGTGCTGTGGTGTGTTTATATATTTTGAGGGTACGAGGGTGAATTTTCTATGGTAACAACAACGATGACCTTTTGTACAAATATCTTAATGTGCATATTTGTGAGTGCATTTTCTGTTATGGTTCATTCAGTGCAGAATTACATTATCAATTAAACTGTAAGCACAGCCAAGGCCTGTTCTTTTATGCTTAAGGTTCACCCTCTCTATGTTTGTGTGCGTGCAGGTATCGAGTGTCCCCGAGGGTCTCGAAACATGCCAGGTGGGATGCAGGTGGCAGAGCCATACAGCGAGGAAGCCACAATCTTCACCAAAGAGCTGGTTCTTCAGAGAGAGGTAAGGCTCCTGTCATTTACAGCCTGTTCTGTTGCTTTAGTCTTCACAAGCTGTTTCTAGACGTTCCATTTCTGTTGTTGACATGACAGCGCCTGTGATGTTTGGTCTCACCGGTCATTTTGTGACAACTATCTGCCCGTTTTCTTCTTGGTCTGTCTCTTTACTGCTGTCTTACTTCACTTCAGATACTCAAACACTCGTTAGAAGCCAACTCGTCTTTTTCCATCTTCTGTTCAGAGAATGGCTGGATATTTCAGTTACTCTATGAATAATGGTCACAGAAATTACATGACCAAATTGAGGAACCGCAGATGTGATGGTTCAGACATTTTATGTGGAAATCACACGATTGCACACTATTCTTACCTTGTCCTCAGGGGTGCTTGACGCTGTGCGGGTGCTGTTTCCATTAATGTTGTGTGAATGAGGTTGGCGGTGCAGTCGGGCCTAATGAGAGGAGCTTTTTTAAGAGCCTTACTTTAACCTGCACTTCACAGAGAGACTAGACACAGGAGCCTACTGCTGAGAATTACAAAAGCGACAGGAAGCAGGGAAAATAAAAAAGATGGAGTTCTAATGACCTCCATCGCCCACAGCGAAACAAAGCCTAGCCTGTTATGGAAAACGGACATTCTTGAGAAGAAGAGTGGGCCGTGATCCACTCAAAAAGTGTGAAGCGTCGTTTGTATATACGAGTATCAGTCCATCCTCATGGACTGCAAGTCATACATTTGTGTGCTTTTAAGATCGCAGGTTTCCATGCTCATGAAAAAAGGAATTGAATCTTTTTCTGTAGTGAATTTAATTTAGTAATTTATAAGCTAGAAACTTTACTTTTTCTGTAGTAGAGTAATTAAACATGCAATAAATATAAACATTTCAGTTAGCCTCATGGCCGACGGGCTGACATTTGGGTGTCCCGAGTTCGAGTCCCGAGATCGCGAACCTTTCCCGGTTCGAACCTTAAACCTGTTCCATCCTATCCTAATAAAGGATAAATCTTTAAAAATATACAGTGTAAAAATACATTTATGGTAGTTTATGGTAGTTCCTCAGTGACGTGACGCCTAAATTTTGTCCAATTGTATTTTTTTCAGTTAAAAATTTGTTTAAATGCATTAAAAAAATGGCATATATATATGAAGTATCTCTCGTATGTATGGACCCACTTTTAGTGTATGGACCCACCCAAATTAGTTGTTTGTAATTTTTTTGTTATTCAATGTGTCAAAATATCATGTGGTGCGACTGCCCAGCCATAACTGTTTCTTTGTTAAAAAAAAAAAAAAAATTATATATATATATAATAAATATATACTGTAGATATATACAGATATATCTATATCTATATATATATAGATAGATAGATAGATAGATAGATAGATGATAATGTTTAATGTTTAATTTATAAATGTTTGTAGTTTCAAATTTATGTGGTGAATATATATTTTCTGTTTTTCAAAAATATTTTAAGTTTTGTATCTCATTTCTTGTCTTTAAAAATATATAATATTAAAAAGAACGTTTTACAAAAATGTAGGCCTGGTTTTACAGACAGGGCTTAGAGTAGGCCAGGATTAGGCCATAGTTCAAATAGGACATTAAAGTAACTTTAAAAACACGCCTTAGAGACAACATCACTGGTGTGCATCTTGAGACAAAACAAGGGCAGTGACATATTTCAAGATCAGTCAGTGCAAGTTTCTTTCATTTGAAACAGCTCAGACTTGCATTTTAGTCTGGGACTAGGCTTAAACCTTGTCTGTGAAACCCAGGGGAAAAAGTATTACATGCTAATATAAAGTATTTGAAATTGATTGGCCAAATGCGGGAAAAACATCAATGCAATCAACATAAAACAGATGTTCTCATCAAAATGAGAGTGCCAAATTTCATCATTGTTTGAAATGAAAAAAAAAACAAAAAACGGATGCTTCATTTGAATACTTGGATGCCAAGTGATTTAACGAATCAACCTTGTATCCAAATAACAAAACAAATTAATCTGCACAATATTTCAGGCTTGTGTGTAGAACATCAGTGCTTTTGTTTTTCCTACTTTTTTTTTTTAAAGTCCCGTTTTCCATACATGCATTTGTGTGTGCTGGGAAAGGCTGTTGTGTTTGTATTGCCCACTTCAAGCTGTATCCTAAAACTTGTTCCTCTCTCAATCTGGCTCTAATCTCTCATGATCTGAAGCACATAATTAAACTGGCATGAGAGGCTGCATGTTTCTTCCACACACACCTCCTGCTTTTGAGGTTTTCACCAAGTGGAATTAAGACTGTAGGCTTTGGATTTCCTAAAGCACACATAGCAAGCTGCTACAGAAAGAACGAAAGCGTCTGCGAGTGTTTGTGCTTTGATATAGTCAAATTAATATAGAAATGAATCAAAATTGTCAGTTTTAATCTTTTAAAGTTGGCAAATGAGGACAAGAGGGGTATCTTACTATTTGACCTAAGATCCCTGACCCAGAATATATGTGTATATTATATAATAAGTGACCCTGGACCACAAAACCAGTCGTAAGCGTCAGTTTTTTTTAAATTGATTATACATCTGAAAGCTGAATAAATAGGATTTCCATTGATGTATAGGACAATGTTTGGCTGAGATGCAACTATTTGAAAATCTGGAATCTGAGGTTGCAAAAAAATAAAAATATTGAGAAAATCACCTTTAAAGTTGTCTAAATGAAGTTCTTAGCAATGCATATTACTAATCAAAAATTAAATTTTGATATATTTACTGTAGGAAATTTACAAAATATCATCATGGAACATGATCTTTACTTAATATCTCAATGAGTTTTGACATAAAAGAAAAATCAACCATTTAGACCCATACAACATGGTGTTGGCTATTGCTACAAATATACCCGTGCTACTTAAGACTGGTTTTGTGGTCCATATATTAATTGTAGTGTTTTAATTATTTTGTTTGGTAATGAATAGTCTTACCCTTTGGTTTGCATCCATCTAGTTCCTTTATAAAAAGAGGAATGAAATTCAGTTTAATTCAATTAATTACCCAGAAATAATTACCCGTTTTACCCATAATATAAAACTATTCATATTGTGGCGTAAGATATGTGCTGTGCTCAGATTTGTAACAATCACATTGATCTTACTAAAAATTATTATTGTTAATAATAAAACTGTTTTGCACACACACTTTTATTTATAAGTCAGCTGTTTAAATCCATGCACCACTGTCTACTCTTAAACAGAAGAGTCTTAAATTTTGGTTGGGCCACAGGGTCTCATTTGGGTGCCAGGTTCAGACAATTTTATGCCCTCCAGACCTATAGTCTGCTAGTCTAAATGTCCTCTACTGAATAAAATGTGTTTTATTGTATTGCTATCTGTTTTTAAACAAAAAAAATGGCGAGGTTGGGCACTGAAAACTTCTCGGCCAATCAGAGACTTGGGGCGGTGCTGCATATGCAGAGTGTTTATGAGTATACTGCAGAACACACTCTCATATAAATGTCTATAGATAGATGCACTTCTTTGTTAAACTTGATAGGTGATTAATAGATTTTGTTTATTTCTTTCTCTTCCTGTCCATCTCTAGCTTTAGGGGAGAGGGCAGAGTGTGTGTGTGTGCATTCATGCAGTAAAGTGATGGGAAAGAGGACTGTTGATGGCAGCACATGCAGAAACTCAAGCGTGGCAGCTTGGAGAGAGAGAGCTGCTCGGACACAGTCATGACTCATCCTCATGCGTGCCACCCCAGCTGCCTCTCACAGATCGTCCAAACTCAACAAATGACCTTTTTGTTCAAAACCGCTACGTCTTACACACATACACCCCCGTAGTGTCTCGGTCTGAGTGCGTCTCAGTGTATTTAGTCTCGCTCATACACACAGTCTGTGAGTTGGCTTACTATCTTTACAACTTTAGTGATTTTTGTCTGGTTATTATATGCATCTCTATGGGATTCACTTTCTGTCAACTAACAGCTGCTTGCTCAAACTTAGTTGTCCCATGCTCATAAGAACCCAAGTGGTATTACCTGGTTGCACCTGTCAAAACTTGACACAGTTGTGGAGTAAATGGAGTCAATGTTGTTAGGTGTTCAACCGCGTAGTGCTGAAACGATAACGATTCGTGGACCAATTCTGTGATATTTTATTATTCTTTATTTTTTTTCGGAATGCATTTCGATTGTCCTTGATATTGACTTTGAGCTTAGTTTATAACAGCCGATGGCGCTCACAAAGAACGCTTGAGTGTTTAACTAATTTAAGTGGTTAAATGTACTTCCATCTCAGCTTTTATGTTTTTACGACGCGAGATTAATGTAAACACAGCCCTCTGTGAACACTCTTGTAATTAGCTTCAACCCTTTTGAACTTTATGAATGATTAATTTAAGTTCAAGTGGTGTGTGTAATGAACTGGAAGCAAGCAGAGTACGGCTGTCTCTAAAGCACGCAGTGCCGTCTTCTGTTAAAAACTAAGCTTAGAATCGATTCAAGAAAGAATCGCGATGTATTCGGAAAATCACAGAATTGGTCCATGAATCAATTTATCATTCCACCCCTATTGCAATTGTTAGAATGGCCAAGGATCGGTATTCCACATCTAAAACCAAGCTGTAAGTCATAGACACTTACAACTCTGAGGGATGGTAGTAGTCTACAATGTCACCAAGGCTCTCCCCAGTCAGCCAGATGGTGGCGCTACAGAGATCAAAAGTACTTAAAGGGCAGAGCAGCTTTTCCTAAAACGTCTATATCTCTTGAATTGGCTACTTGGTGCCGATTTAACAGGGAAACCACAAAAAACAGCGATAATTATGCACCTGTTAGTCCGATTGACTTGAACAAACTTCTTGAAATCTTAGAAAACATGGCTGCTATCAGCCAGTCAACTTTGAGCACCTATTAGACGAGGTTAGCAAATTAACCAGTTTAACTCGATGGGCCTGTTTGAGGCACGAACCAAGAGGTCTGTGAGAAATTTGAAAGAAATTGGCCACTAGGTGGCGTTATCACGTTTTATTCCTTGTATATCACACAATGTTTCATGCATACACATACATAATATTCATATCATATGTTAGATCTCCTCATTATGAACAACTTTGCCTCTAGAACTACTGCTGTCAATCAAACCGTTCATTAAATATTGAACCTTATGTCCAAGATGGTTCGTTCGGCTTTTTACCGAAGTTGACTGAATAACGCACGAATGAATTTGACGAAGAGCTCGCTAATGTGGACATGAGGCTATAGCTCCTCAACGTTTTATCGTGTTCAGACCAAACTTGGAGTTTATCTAAGAGTACCTGCACAGTTTCAGCACAGTGCCACCTAGTAGTAAGGATATATGAAAATGCCAAAATAGACCCAAGGCTGTTTTTCTGCAATTCTTTAGCATATTCACACCAAACTATGTGTATGTCATAGTCACCCCTAGTTAACCACGCCACATTAGTTTCGGAACAGCGCCACCTACTATTTAAAACTGATAAATCGTTAAATTTTATTATTTTATTTTTTTCTATTGGAGTTAAATCACCTTAAAATGTCGAATTGCTCAAAAATCTTAACCCTCTGGGGTCTGAGGGTGTTTTGCGGCCCTGGAGAAGTTTTGACATGCCCTGACATTTGTGCTTTTTTCAGTATATTAAAAACATATTCATGGCTAAAGTCTGATTGAACCCTGTTTATATAGCTATTTGTTGGTTAGTATTATAATTATACTATATTGTACTAGATTAATTACCGTAGACCAGTTGTGTTTAAATGTTTGAATCCTCAAAAATAACAAGATGAACTAAAATGCACAATTTGACGCTACATCATATATGACTACACAATAAAGAGAGCAAGTTTTGCTTTGATTTGTTCGGTACATGGGAAATACAGACTTGGCCTTTAGTGTAAACTTTACATTCTAATTTAATTACGGTTTAACAAACGGCTGGTGCAACTCTACACAAAATACTATAGAGGCTTTGATGTGGCCCCTTTGACTTATGCCTGTAAGCAACAGCACTCTGGCAACCACCCATACAACCCACATCGTGTTGGCGAGTCGTGCACGGGCGAGCAGCACCATGGAGTTCTGCTATTACATAAGCCGCACATCCCAACATCATTACTTAAGATTATCTCTATTTCCATCTCTACATCTCTCTCGCTCTCTCTAATTTGTTCTGTGTTGCTGATCAGCGTAGCCCACAATCTCTCCCTCTCTCTTGCTGAATAATTAATGGTGTGTTTGACAGGCAGGACACACTCTGGGCGGCTGAGCTCCTCTGGGAGAGCTGCTGTGGTAGAGTCACATTAGAGATTTCTCCTCACCGCACACATGCTCAAACTGTATCACATGTCATAAACTCTGCCAGTGGCCTCTTATTTCAACCAAATGTGGCTGTTCGTACATATTTGAAGTACGGCCCTCGTGGGATTTTTGGATTTTTGCTATGTTTGTCGTGCTGTCGTGATTTTTAAGTATTAATGTGTTGGAACGGAGCTCATAAGAATGAGATTTGTCTCCGTACTTATACATTTGGTTCCACTGTATGATTCTCATCTTTTCTCCAGCTGCTTTTCCAGTCAAGGTCTGACGAATTCTTTTGTAAGGGCACATTATTTTTAGTTTAATAAGCGCAAGTGATTTCAGCCCTGTGCAAGATTTTAGGGTTGAGCCGGATTTTAAATGAGGTAAAAATTGAATCTGAAAGCAGATATTAAAAGGTCTCTGAACTCGCTGGTCTGATATCACAGTATCATTAGTAATGTTGAAGCGCTGCAGTTGTTTCTGTTGTTCGCCGATTACAAGATCTGAGTAATGATCCAGTCCTCTGAAGTATTTCTTCCTCTCTCTATCTGTATCTTATTCTATATGTAAAGATCACTGATCATCTTTCCTTGTAGCCTGGCTATGACTGAAAACGGTTTCCATCTTAGCTCTTTCTGCACATTAGTTACGCCAAAAATTATATATATTTTTTTTGTCATTTATTCAACGTCATGTCATTCTAAACCCGTTTGGTTTACTTTCTCAAGAGAAACACTGTGAATATACTAGTTTGTGTTTAGTTTTGGGTAAACTAAAATTTTAACTATAATGGTAGAAGTTTATTAAAGACAAAATTAGCTTACTGTTTTTAAAAAAAAAAAAAAAGTCATAGTAGAAAATAAAATGTTTTGGGGTCCTGCACTGTAAAAATAAATAAATATTAATACATTTTTAAAAAGTTGTTTCAACTTAAAGTAAGTGTTCGTACTGCCTTAAAATTAATTTTAGTCAACATGAAATGTTAAGTTGTACTACACGAAAATGTGGATATTTGAGTTGAGTAAATTTAAAATTTTAAGGTGGCACGAACACTTTAAGTTGATATAACTTTGTTGGTTTTTTACAGTGTGGAATTATGAGATTGCATTTGCTGCCTGTATATTTTATGACTTTTATGACTGTAAAATATTAATATAAAGCATTCGTGCTGCCTTAAAATTAAGTTTAGTCAACATGAAATGTTAAGTTGTACTACATGAAAACGTGGATATTTGAGTTGAGTAAACTTACAATTTTAAGGCGGCACAAACACTTTAAGTTGAAACAAGTTTTTTTTCTTTACAGTGTAGAAATATGAGATTGCATTTGGTGCCTGTATATTTTATGACTTCACTGTGAAAAGTTAATATAAAAATCTACTTGAACTGCCAAACTCTGCTACTATGTACTATGTATACCCTAAAGTAACCTTAGAAATGACCTTAACTTACCTGAAAATAACCACCATAATAATACAGGTGGTTCACATGGGTCAAACGAAGACAAAACACCATTAGGATATCGAGTGACACTAAAATAATGCAATAAATATTAAATAAATAACACAAAGTGTAGCCCAAAACATTCTAATGTACATTTATTGATAGCAAATTAAGAAAATTATAAACATCATAAAACATAAACAATGTTATCACTATAAATATTATGGTAATTTATAGTTTTTTAATTTCCAAAAATACATAATTGACCATATTTTACAAAAAATATAATATAAATTGTCTAAATTTCACTGCATATGTAAAGGTAACTTATTAAGTTCCCTTATTATTATTATGTCAGGGGTTTTAATCTTTTAGATGCCACGGACCCCTAAATGTGTTGTTCATTGTGTGAGGGACCGTTATTCTAAAATGTAAAAGACATTTATATAGTTTCAAAAATTCTAAGTTATAAGCAAGTCTAAAATGTTAAATGGAAAATATTTTCTTTCTATTAAATTACATTATTATTAATTTTTTCTAAAACAATTAAGTATTTTAAAAGTACGGTGTGTACTTTTTTTTTTTTTCTTTTATTTATTTATTTTTTTTAATCAAAATGTTAGAATTCATTTTAATATAATTTGTTTTTATTTCTTTGTTTTCATTTCAACTAATTTATTTTTTGGATAATGAATTTTTTTTCATTCTTATTCAAACATTTTTGTATTAATTCTTTTATATTTATTATAATTATATAATAATATATATATATTTTTTTATTATTATTTATTATTTTTTTTTTTAAAGCTTTTTCTCCAAATGTTTCCAAGGGGCCCCTGGGGGTCAAAGTGTTTTAGGTTTTGTGTTTACATTCATGCATTCATTTTGGTTCAAAACCTGTAAGACTTTTTTCATGGAACATTAAATTATTGTTCTTTTTCATACCCTAAAAATAGATTTATGCTGTCAAGCTCCAACTGTACAAAAAACGTGGCATGAAAATACCATAAATGCATTTCATATGACTCGCATCCTTTTAAGACAAAAGGTTTTCTATAGTGCACCTCAATATTTCATTTCTTTGAAACTCATATCAAGGATATCTGAAGCTGAATCAAGGGACGGTAGCAGAACAGAGTGCAGTTTATTGATGGTTTTTATCTTACTGTTTGTACGAGTGAATATGTGGATCCCAGCATGCTCTCTGCAGTTTAGGCTGATATCTGCTTCAATCTGTAGTCGTTTCTTCAGCTCTCTGCCAATCTTTCAGTTCAACTCCCCCCCGTCTTATTTTATTTGAGAGAAAGCTTTTATGAGCTTTTATTCAGTGAATCTTTTTGTGTTTCCCTCCCTCATGTTTTGCTTTCGTCTCATCTCTCTGTAACTCCGTCTCAATTCCACAGTCTGTGAGTTTTAGGCAGATGTCTTCCCTGGTGTGAATGAACTCTGCATTTTTAAGTACCCATTTTGTTCACTTGTCCTTTGCCCCCTTTTCCTCCACCCTCTCTCGCTTATTTCTTTTTCTTGCTTTTGTTTGTCTGTTCATGCACTGGCTCAGTGTTCACTGTACGAGGAGCTTGCAGGGTTTTTCAAGTCGCTAGTTTGTTGCTAAGTGACTGGATGGAGAGAAAGAGAGACTGAAAGGAAGAGATGTGTTCACTCTTGGCGCTCTGCTGTGTGAAAGTCTCTCTCTCTTTCTGACCCCCTTGTGAGGGTGACATTTTGTCGTCTTTTGAATTAAGGACTCTAATAATAAAGCTTATAGTCTTGCTCACCATTTCTCACTTTTTCTCTGTGCTTAGCTGATTATTTTTTTGCGTTTTCCTTTTTCTAATTATCGGGTGTTCTCTATATAGCACGGTTTTTGTTGTAATTTGTGGCAGTGTTGTTTTAATATTTCTATACTGTGATAGAACTAATATTTTGAATTGGCTTTTATTTTTATATTTTCCATTGTCATTTATTTAGGTTAATGTTCAGAAACTTATGTGCTTTTTTTTTTGCTTTTATTAGTTTTATTTAGTATTATGTTTAATATCTTTCTATTTAGCTTTAGTTTATATTTACTACTTTAATCTTTTTGTAATATTTTAATACTTCATATATTTTTCTTAAATTTGTTTTTCAGTGAATAAAACATTTTAACTCTTAATTAATTCTTTTTTTGATAAATATAAAATAAATACAATTTTGCACAAAATACTTTTCTCTGTACATGTGAAGGTAGCTTATTTTGTTTAAAATATATATTTAGCTTTAGTTTATATTTACTAATTTAATCTTTTTGTAATAGTTTAATATTCAATCTTTTTCTTTAGTTTTTTTTTTAATATATAAGTAACTTATATATAAGTAATATATATTTATCATTTTAGGTCTTTTAGTTGAATGAAATCATCATTTTCACTGAGTAAAATAATCATTTTAAATCAAATATTCTTAAATATCATTTAGCTCTTTTCGTTAACAAAAGTGATCTGATTTGATAACACAAAATGTAGCACTAAACAAAATACGAAGATTATGGACATACCTTAATAAAACACAAACATAACTATGTTGTATCACTATAAATTTTGTTAGTTCATAGTTTTTTTTTTTTTTTTATTTTGAAAAACACATTTGACCATATTTTACAAATAAATAAGTAAATAAAATGTATTATTTTCACTGTATTTAAGGTAACCTTAGAAGGATTTTTTTGTACCTTTTTCTGTAGTTTCTTTTTCCCATTTATTATTGATTACTTAATGAATTAGTATTAGTTTTAGATTTACTTAATAACACTGCTTTGCAGTGATCATATATATATATATATGTTTAATTTTGTATATATGTGCATTTATTTCTTTGTGATGTTACAGTAGTGTTAAACAGTACCACAAATGTACCTAAATATTAGATGTATATATCTATGGATATACACAGCTTTCTGCCCATATATGGAGTCTGTGTGGGAAAATGCAGATTAATGTTATGCATTTGGGATACTTGCTTGATGACAATTATGATTGTATATTGAAAAACATCTCTTCTCATGTACCTGCATTTATAAACGCCATGATCCGGAAATGTAGTTTCATGGCAGTGCTCATGTGAGTGTGAGATGAGGTGAATGTTTCCTGCAGAGGGCACGCAGACCTCCACTGAGCCTAAACTCAACGCACTGTGCACACAATTAGCCTCCCAGCTATTTTTTTTTTTCCTGCTAAAATAGAAGCAAATTAAAATGCTGTCATTACCCCTTCCATGGAGGGAGCAGTGTCCTAAGGCTGCTGGCCGTGCAAATGAGACACTGGTGGCTTTCGCAGAGGCCCCTGTTGCAAAAGAAACACTCACCGTTGTGTGTGCGCTGGACGAAGATGCACAACGGCATAGAGCTCGGTGTAGCGTGGTCCTCCATAACGAGATCTCTACCTGCCTTTGGATGAAAGCGGTTGCTTTGTGCATGACAAATAAAACTGTCTTCCAAAAGAAAAAATCGACTGAACAGCCTGAACGAGTCATTAGCAATTCGAATCACACTCACATTTGCATAATTCCCACCTATGTTCTACGTTGTTTGACCGCGGACAACTTGCCTTGCCCTCAAACACGTCATTTTACTGACAACTACTTTTCTGATTTGAAGAGTTCAATTTGGGATTTACAAAATTTGCTCTTGAAAGATGGCTCAGTACCCAGTTTATTTGGACAAGCTGGCTCCACTGAATCACAACCTGTATGACTGATAAATAATAGATGTTTATATTTTCTATCGAGCATTAAAAATAGGGAACTATGGCATGGGTGTATCGTTTCTGACATGTGGTGTACTCAGTAGACCAGTGGACTGGACCATGTGACCAATCAGAGCAGAGTAGGCTAACGGAAAGGAAGGGTTTGAAGAGACTGAATCTTTGAACTGCTTCAAATGAATCGTTTGAGAATCGCTGTCTAATAAGGTGACGTTAAATGCATATTTTGAGAAAACAAAAGCGTTGTTTGCCCCTAAATGCATGTAAACCTGTTGTAGAACGCTTCCAAAATAATAATAGAAACCTTAAAAATCGCATAATATGGCCGCTTCAAGTTTTTAAAACAGTCTTTGTACTTTAAAAATGAACTTTTTGCTTGTTTCTACACCCTCCATAAGCTTGGAAACGCCCTAGAAAGTGGGGTTTTGGGCAATAATGGCATGAATCCTTTTTAATTTGTGATGATTTTGCACTGATAAGGGACAACACAAACTACGAAATCATATTTTATTACATATACATAGAGAGAAAACCTGGGCCAAGTTTAAACCAGTAACCAGGCATCACTGGTGGCAAAGGGGCATGTCTGACTTTGACATGTATATATTGCCATTATTATGTAATCAAAATGAAAATTATTATTGCTGGTCTTCAATGATAATGTCAAGTTACTTTAATTTAATGTATTTGCACCAAAAAATAAGGATTTATGCTGATATTGTCCAAAACCACACTTTGCCAGGGGTGTTTACAAACTTTTGGAGGGCAGTGTATGTAATCAACTGTAAAATTTACTAGCAGTTTCTGATTGAAAATTGTTTCTGCACCATTTTTTTCCCCATGTAGAATGTCTTTCTTTCTTTCTTTCTTTCTTTCTTTCTTTCTTTCTTTCTTTCAGTTGTAGTGGAGAGTACTGTCTTTGCTCAATATGAAACTGCATTCACAAATCCATTTTACTCTCTGATTTGTAATTTCAAAAATCAAAGTTCAGTTATTATTTATGCACCTTGGTGTTTTTCTGATGCTGATGCATCTTTTTTTTCTGACCGCAAAATGAGAGATTTTAAAAAATGTCTACACTGGTTCACTGCCATTATTAATTTCTACTTTAATGGTTTGCAAAAGAAATAGTAGTATATAGTATTAAAGCACCAGGGTGAGAAAAGAATGTCTTCATTTTCATTTTTCAGTGAATTATTCCTTTAAGTGGCATTAAATTACCACTTTAGCTATTGGCAAGTTTTTAGAAATGTTGCATTGCCAAAAACAGTAACCAAGCATTGCCTAAAAAGCTATTTGGTGACCATTACTTACTCATCTCTATATGCTATTTAAATATGTAGACTCTAAAGATTACTATTAGTATAATTCAGTGTTACAATCTTCATCAGCGTTCAGTAAAACTCCAGTGACTGTGTGTAGATCTGTCCTCTTTTCTCCTTTAGCGTTTCCAGGTGCCAGCAGTCAAATCCCTCTGTGTCCTTCCAAACAGAGGAAGTGCCCTTCCAAGAGAACCCCACTCCATATACTGGCATACATGCACACACCCTTTGTCTTTTTTTATTAAACAGGCCATGGGTACACCGTTCATTGTGATCCGTTTTTCATTGCTTGTCTCTCTTTACCCCAGTAATGTCACCGTGACCTAAATACCATTTCCCCTTAAACTTCCTGTCTCAGGGCTCGTTTCACCCAATAAGGGCTTTTTGTTTTATTTATATGGCAATTCACTCGTTTCATACAAGGTTCCCATGCTCTTGGACAACATGGGGTTTTAAAACAGCTTTTTGTGTCTAAAAAGACATGGAAGAGTGATGTAAATGAAATAATATTGTGAAAGTAATATTAAAAATGTAGCATTTCTGTGGTGAATATCCACCTTTTTTCCCCATAAGAGTGGGCGTTGTAAATTTTACAGGTCTGGCTTTGGGTCTCATCCACGTCCTGTCATTTTTAGCTGTACAAAACAGCTCATTTTGCTGGTTGATATTACAAATTGTGTCTTACCATATTATTTTAATGTGTTATCGTTAGGGATGCACGCTATTATCTCATCCAAGATGTTCATGTCTCTCTTTCTTCAGCCGTTTTTGGCATAAAAGAAAAAACAACCATTTAGACCCATACAATGTGATGTTGGCTATTGCTACAAATATACCCATGCTACTTAAGACTGGTTTTGTGTCAGTGTAGATTTTAAACCTGGAAGATGAAAATGGCGCCAAAAAAATTCTAAATTAATCAGTTTTCTCCAACAATTAAAATAAACAGATATTAATATTGTCTTTTATGATGTCAACACTAAAAAGGTAGTCTGGGGTTTCATGAACCGTTAAGACTGTGATTAAATAAAGCAGTATTTGATGTTATAAAATCATAAGAATGTTTTGATTTAAAGGTCAGAAGACATAGCTTAAATGAATTAAAAAAAAACATTTACAGATATAAAAATATATATATATATATATATATATATATATATATATATATATATATATATATATATTTATATATATTTATATATATTTATATATATATATTTTTATACCGATTTATTCATTATTGTGTAATGTTACTTTTTTTTAAACAAATTATGAACTCTAAAAGATTTTCAGCTCTAAAAGATTTTCTGAATTAGACAATCTACAAATGTTAAATGTAAAAATAAAATAAGGTTGCCACTGCATTTTTCTAAAAAATAAATAAATAAATAAGTCAAAAATTCGTATATGTAGATATAGTTTATTTCTAGTTATTTTCAAAGCTTCAGTGCAGTGTCATTATAAAAGAACTTGATTATTGTTTATTTAATTCTAACAAATAAGTTCTTGTTAAAATGTTTATAATTTGCATATAAGTTTCGAACAGGAGAAACTTGGTTTTGTTTTCCTATCAAAAGGAAATGCATTGGTATCGGCCAAAATGAGTTGAAAAATAACGACGTATCAGCAAAAATCCAATATCCTGCATCCCTGTTTATCTTAATTATGAGCACACTAGTTCCAAGTGCAAACAGTTTTCCCATTTACTGCACATTGTTGTTGTTCTCCTTATTTCCCTATAGCGGCTAGTAAACGGAAGTCTCCCCAAACCCATTTTTGATTGATTTATTGATTGATTGAAAGTCTCTTATGCTGATCAGAGCTTTTATTTGATCAAAAAAAATACAGTAAACACTGTAATATTGTTAAATTATTAGTTACAGATAATGATTTCAAAGTTTTAGCTGTCATTTCCCCAGTCTTCAGTGTTAAATGATCCTTCAGAAATCATTCTAATGTGCTGATTTGCTAACATAATGTTAAGAAAGCCATGATTTGTGATTTTTTTTTTTTTTTTTTTTTTTTGTTTGTTTGTTTTTTTCCCCCCAGCACTCTTTAATGAAAAGAACAGCTTTTAAGTATTTTGTGACATTATGAAAGGATTTACTGTCACTTTAGATAAAATTCATGTATCTTTACTGAATAAAAGTGTTAATTTATTTTAAAAAATACAAATAAAGTACAGGCCCAAGCTTTTGAAAGGTAGTCCATGTTCTGCTCTAAAATATTACATGTAGTTATACTTCATACTTGCAAATATACTCAAAAATCTCAGAAATGCTGTCTAGGTGGGCAGCCCACCAGGTTTTGTAACATAGCCTTTTTTTTGCCATGACCCCTTTCAGAGCTCCAGCTTTGAGCAGCTTCCTGAAGTGAAGTGGCCTTGAGATGGAAAGAGATTCAGTTAGTCTTCATTCACACCCCTGCCCTCGACCCGTGGCCTTCTAGCTGGTCATACATGTTTGTGCGCTTGTGTTTTATAAGGCTGCTAAACTGATTCAGTGCTGTAATCCAGGCGGCCATGTTGTGTGCCCGCTGTTCTCGGCTGTTTTATGACATGACTTTACCGAGTCGGGTCACAAACACGCACACGCATTCATAGCAGCTTTATTGTTCTTCGTCCCTCACTCCTCTTTGACTTTTTCCAAGACGGTCTTTAGCTCGAGCCTCAGATGGAGTGACAGAACAGAGTGATAATTGTCGTAATTGCTGAGGGAATTAAACCGCACAGCCGCGTTGACGTAACGCCCCTCGCCATTTCCGTCCTCTCATCTTGCTGTCTTTCTCTTTTCCAGTGGCTCGCGCTCATGCGGCGCAAGCGTAATCTTTTAATCAATGATATCGAGCCGTGTTATTGTGGTTAGGAGTTTTATTCACCTCCTTCAGCGGTTGAGTGTGAAAACCTGTGGCGATTCCTCCTCGTTTTGAGAAGAATTGAGACATTATGCCTTTCTGAAAGGTGCCGTCGTGTGTGAAGGGGCCATTATCCGCTAAAGAGCTGTTGGGCTAATGCTTGTTTATATGTGTGTAAATGTGTTTATGTGACGAGCAGCCAAAGGTGGAAGTTTTATAGGAGCTTCTAGCGGCGAATTGAACGGTTCCCATGACGATCAGGTTGTTGGTTGCCATGGGAGCCTCATCGTGGTCTCTCCTTTGGCCCATTCACACTCGACAGCTGTCATCACACAAGCGCGGGCACAGATTTCCTCAAGCCAACCTTCCTGTTTGATCAACACCATTGCATTCTCTCCTCGTTTCGCTCTGCATCTCCTCCTCCTCCTCTCCTTTGATCCCAACTCCCATCCCTTTTCCTCTCCTTCATTCCGGCAGTCTCTTAACTCCCCATGTGTGCTCGCTCATGGGTATTTCAACTTTTCTAGCTAATTAAAGTGTGTACAGAATGAAGCGAGCGTGTGTCGCGTTTCAGGTGTGTGTGTGAAGTTCTAGTCCCTGCTGTGGGGCCCCGGGGCCGTTCTATCCTCAGGAATCAGCTCTGGGAGTGTAATCCTGCAGTAGCTTACTCCAGCACAATGCCTGACCTCTTCTGGCAGACAGGACACCCCGACAGCCCAGAGGAGAGGGCCTAATCTTATCCGCAACGTCAGCGTTCCCCCACCCCACGCGGCTCCAGAAGAAGGGCAAGCAGGACAGAATCCTTCTGTAGAGCGTCAAATCTCCTAATAATGCAGAATGAAAGGATAATGAAAGGAAATTTATCATTTTATTTAGGTCAGAAATTCATTTTTGAGTCTCACGGCAAAAATACTAGCCAAATTTCTAATGCCCTAGAAATTCAATTGAATCTACTGACATTTTTTTAAGAGGTTTATATTTGAGAATATATTATATTTACATATATAGTTGGATATTCTGTTGATATTAATGTTTTAGATATTGATATTTTTGTTATAGGTCTAAGTATGCGTTAAATTAATTGATAATGATAATAATATAATATATTAGCTTTAATGTGTAATAGATATAATAGTTCTGTTTATAATAGATTATACTAGATTCGGAAATATTGAATTAAGTGAAGACATTTGTTTGATATTGAATTCTAATGTTACATATATTATATATTATATTATATTATATTATTGGATTTTACATGTGTAGTTGGATGGATATTGATATTTCTGTTTATATTAATATTATAGATGTTAATATTTCTGTAATAGGTCTAAGTATGTGTTAAAAATTAATTGATTGTGATAATTCAGTATAATATTCTGTATATAATAGTGATATAATTTATACTATAATAGTTCTAATATGTAATATAATGAACATAATAGTTCTGTATGTAATAGGTTAATACTATAATCAGTAATATTTTTGAATTTAGTAAAGACAGTTATTTGCTTGATATTAAATTCAATGTTGAATTATATTGTATTATATTATATTATTATATGTTATATTATATTATATTATAATTTTATAAATGTTGGATATTACACATAGTTAGATGGATATTGATATTTCTGTTGATATTAATATTATAGATATTGATATTTCTGTTAAAGGTCTAAGTATGTGTTATAAAAATAAATTGATAATGATAATCCAATTTAATATTTATGATATTAATATTTCTGCTGATATTAAGATTATGGGTGTTGATATTTGTGTTATATTATTCTGGATAGATACCTTATAATAAACAATAATAAGACATTTTTTGAATTCAGTGAAAACAAATAGTTATTTGATTGTTTTTGTTTGTTTGGTATTGAATGTAATTTTGAATTGGATTAGATTAGATTAGATTAGATTAGATTAGATTAAAATTTATGTTTTAGGTTATATTGACATTTTTCACTTTTCCGGGTTTCTCAGCAGCAGAATTCATCGCACTTCGAAAGCAGTGAATAGGAGAGTACCACAAATATATAGTTTTGCATTCCCACTTGCTCAAATAGCAAAAGAAAAACTTCACAACGACTGATAATGGCTGTCAGAAGAGAGAAAATTGTCAAATTTACCATCCCTCCCATAGACGCAGCATTAGAAACACCATCACATTAGCAGGAAGTAGTTTGTAATTTGATGCAAAGCTGATATAATCTGAAATGTCATGTTCTGTGACTGTAGCATCATCACGATCTTGTGAAAAGGGTTCATTATATTATATTATCTGATATATTTTTGTTCTAGGTATGCACGTTGCATAAAATGAACTGATGTATATTATGTTAGTTTACTTTAGAATTTGTTACATTAGAGTAACAAATATTACATTAGTTAAATTTGTTACATTAGAGTAGAGAATATAGTCCATAATGGTTTTGAATTCAGCTGAAACATTCATAATCCAAATACAATAGTAATGTAGCATATACTGAATTTTGACACACCCTAAAGTAGTTAGCAATACCCTTTATGTAAGAGAATAGAGTTGAAGTGGAGTGTGTTTATAGTGAAGTGTCTGGGTCAATGTGGCTTTGTTAATGTAATGTAGACGGTAAGTTTGTCACGGGCGATTGTTCAATTACTGTTGTCTTGTATAAGTGTATATCTAAGCCCGTAATGGTCTCATAGCTCTCCCTTTAGGCAGAACAAGAGCTGAGCGAAGTCACATTAACAAGATGGCTGACCCAACATTACACATTACTTTCTGATACTTGCAGCCATAAACTTGCAGCAGCACTATTGAATGATAGTGCAAAAGGCAAAGCTATCAAGGGTAATTGGCAAAAAAGAGATACCATATGGTCTAGATCATAACGGTTGTTAATCCAATCCAAATAGTTCTCTGTTCTGCTCGCGCTTGCGTTCGGATGAGTCTGTTATCGCTGTAGCGTGCACGATAATAATACAAGTATTAATGGCAAACGCATCTGCCTCTTAAAGTGCTCAACAAAGAACACAGGTCTCACACAAATGCGTTCGCAAAAAAAACATGCTCTCGCTTCTGAAAGTCTTCTCATCATTTGTGTTCCAGCCTGCGCCTATAAATGAGTTCTGCACAACTTAAAAAAGAAAATGGAAATAGCTGCAGCTATGCTGACATTTTTGCTCAATTACACTAATGAGAGCATTAGGAGCGTGTGCATTTGTGGCTCCGCCAGCCAGAACTCTGAAATGGAGCTTTTTCACGCTTGAGCAGGGAGGTTCAGAGAAAGCCGCCTTAACTGCAGTGTGCACACTGACAGCAAGATGCTCGCTAGGTATAGCGTTTGGCCAGAAGAACGCCATTGGTTTATTTTGGTTTTCTTTTTATTGCCTTTCTCGCATTCCAATGCCAGGAAGCGACTGGAATTTGGCCGTCTTGTTCTTTCCCACCTCTTTAAAGTGATTTAGTCCGCGTCCAGTTCTTTGTGCTCGTCCCCACAGGTACATTCGCCTCTGTGGGTTTGTCTTTTCTCCACTTCTAACAGCCTGCTAATGGCTGTGTTTGTCATGATCTAGATGGGTTCGCGTGGCTCTTGCCAACGAAATCGGGAGGTGAGCCATGTGCCGGGGCTGCTCGATTCACCCCTGCCGCACACCAGCGAGATGCCCGACGTTATGCGAGCGTCTTGCGCACAAGACTTGCGCCGGCTGCCAGCGCGGCACGCGAAACCTGGCACGGGCCGCGTCTTGCGCCACGGGCCTGGGGGCTAAGCTCTTGATGTTTATGTTCGGCAGGAGAAGCGTGGGATTCGAGCTAGCGCAGGTGTGCGGCAAGCCAAGTTTGTGTTCTTACAAACCTAGCCGTATCAAAATGGAAAATAGTTTTAGCATGACCCCTTTCTGGAGTAGTCTATGCATCAAGTGCATCTTTTCCATTTCCCAGAAGCCTTTAGGATGCTGGCTTAGATTTACGGCTGTATTAATCTACTCTATGTATCCAGCGCTCTTGGCATCAGCGCTCGCATCTAGAAACGAAGCCGCTGTGCTGTCACCTGAGCTGATTTAGCAGGTGCTAACCTCCATCAGCCAGGAAATGTCAGCCTGCCCTGGGCTGCGTTTGTGCGCCGCTTCCTTCAGGGCAGTGCCTGCTGATTAGAGCGTGCGCCTCTGAAATATAACCCGCTTCGGCGACGTGGCTCGTGTCAGCGTGTCTACTACTTTGCCGCACTTTCCTTTAATTAGCGTGTCACAGGTGAATGTAAACAAGCTAGCGCTGATCTTCATCTCAAGAGGCGCCCCCTGTTGGTCACTTTTCACTCTTTTTAAATTGATGGGTACTATGAGGTTTCTCTTTGAACTTGGTAATGCTGATGCAAGGATGCACCAGATATGTCTTCCATTTTCCCTGCAGGTTTGCCGGAGGAAGCCCGTTCTAAGAGCGTGGGCTAAGAGGCGAACATAAACGTCTCAAGCAGACGTTATAGTGTCTGTCGATCACCAGAAGCAAAGTTAGATCACTCTGCGGCCATCTTGGCTACACCCCAGGGAGCTTTTCTCTCTCTAGCTAATGGGTATAAAGCACAGCTGCTTTCCACTTAAGAGAGGAAAGACCAAAATCTCAAACTGTTAAGATTGTTTGAATTACATCAAATCAACATTATACGAATTTCATTTGTATCTCAAAAAAAGAAAAAAAAAAAACCCTGCGGAGTGGAGCTAATCTACGTTCTGCCAAAAAGAAAATTGATTTTTTTTTTTTAACCGAAAGGCAGGATGTCTTTCTACAACAAATATTTTTTTCTATAGCTTTTTTTTGGTTTACAGCTGCACTTTCAGCAATAATTGTACTTTTAGGGGGTACAGCTTGTCACTGGGGCATCTTTGTAACTACTCTAAGGTGATAATGTGTGCGTCTTTTAGGGAGTAGATAAAGTACAAAGTAGTCCTTTTAAATGCTAATTCACACTTTAACAGATGCCAAACAGCGGCCAAAGACGTTGGGGTTGGTTTGTATCTATAAAGGTAAGATTTTTTACCTTTTTTTTTCAACACTGGTTGTAGCAGGGGCAATTTCCACCAAAGAGGCAAGGTAGGCAGTGTCTTCTCAAAATATTGCATGAGAAATAAAAATTTCAGTACAAAAACAAAACGACGCAAATATTACAAAATATAACATTAAAAATGTATAAATCAGTCGTTTTTCTAAAGAAACATTGTCCAACAGCGACACCACCAGATAAAGTTACAGCGATAGTCTGCGTCTCTCTCGCCTACCCTGAGCCCATTGAGTTTTAAAAGACACCCTAAAGTGTGCGGTGGGTTTGTTGGGGGGTAATTGAGAATGAATGGGGGAAATTCACGTGAGAAGTGGCAATATGAATGGATATGACTGCTTATGTTCGGCTGTGATTGGTTCATGCGATAAACCCCGCCTTTTGCGTGCGTGTTGCACGTTCGCGAATCAGTCTGGATTAACAATATAATGGCGTAAATGGGAAGACTAATTAAAAAAGGAATTAAACAACTAACACATTTGGATATTACCAGTTTATGTGAACCTGATGAGCAAATGTAGTACATCCATTTTGAATTGATACTGTAGATAGGCGTACAAACACAAGTACATAATTTATTAAGAGTCAAGAAGCAGCGCATTTATTGCAGCTGTTGTCTCGACTCTTGGTCCACTTATGTTGAATACTGTCTGTGTTTTTGACAAAACACAAAAATTTGGTTTTTGAATAACAGCAGCACAATGGCCTAATCCGCTGGTTACCATTTTGCATTGTTCTATGTGTTTTTACGGTCCTGTCCATCAGAAATGGCGTTTTTACAGAGCCTTGCTGTTAAGGCTTTATTGAAGATGTGAATACTCATATGTTTCTCAAACGATCTCATTTAGAGAGTCTATTTTCATTTTTTTCCCTCTCTATTTTTCAAAAAGCGTTTATGTGGGTCCATTAAAAACTAGAGACTGCCTGCCTGCTCATAAAACCGTCTGAGAATTGTATAACTGCTCTCACTGTATCTTAATATATTGGATTTGAATCCATCACCTTGAAAACCGTGTTTACACTTAAGCAATTATGTGCAATTCAATAGCTTTCTAAGTGGTGACAATAAATAAGAGAAAAATAAGATTAGAGCTTTTAAAGAACTACAAATCCCATGATGCACCAGTCTAGTTAATATTCCACCCTTCGCTGCATTCCCAATCACTGATCTTTAAAAAATGGAGGCGAAATGCATTTGGTACGCACAGCCTGTGGGTAAAAATGTTCGGAGGAATGGTAGTTTTGCTCATTTTTCTGTTTTTAAAGACAGACAAATCATTCGCAGCAACAAATTAACGTAATATGTAAGTGCTGCAGACAGCACTCCAAACGGCCCACATTTTTTCCTATGCCTTTTCTCGCTTTCTACCCCCTCCTTTTCTTATCCTCCTTTTTTCTTTTAGCTGGAAGCCATGTGCTTATGCTACTTTGACATAGTGAATCAGAGGGGGTTTGATAACTACTGTCTTGGGCAGCCACGTTGTTTAATTTCTCCCTTTTGAAGTCGCAGGAGCTGTTTGTCAAGTGCACCAAATGGAGTCATTTTGCTGCAGTGCTTGCGTTCGACCCAGCATCCTGCATCTGAAGCACATGCCCTCTGGGTTGCGTTTTAAACATGTCGAGGACGAAAGGAGCACAATTCTTCCTCACGCTACTGCCATTTGCATGAAGTTAAAATGGAACAGGATGGCACCAGCTAGCTCCCGAAACCCATACGACACCAGAGGCATGTGAAACGGCGCCGAAGAGATATGCAAATGTGCCATGGAGAGGGGCCTATAAACCTCAGATAGATTTTTGCTTTAAACACTCACCGAGGGCTGTGCTGGTGTGTGTGTGCCGACAGTTTTACTACCTGCATTCTCTACTGAGAACCCTTGTTCTGTGTTTTTGGTCTTCAGGCACACATAATGATTTTATGGCGATCTTTATGTGAGGAGAGTATTATTTGTCCGAAGAGTTACTTGATTTGCGACTCTGTGAAGATATAGAGCGTCTTTTAAGTGCTAGTGTGCTTTAGTATGCCAGCTCAGAGGTTAACAAATGGTGAGACAGAATCTGTGCACCGGCCATTAACCGTAGACAGTGGCATCTGAATTAATGACGGGTGACTTGGTACCCCAGCACTGCGCTTTTCTGTGTTTACTTCATGGGTAATTGGACCCTCTTCTTCCCCTTTATGGGCGAGGGTACGAACAGAACAAAACCTAACAAAACGGTGATTAACTGTGCTGTCTTTCATTTGGGGGCCTTCAGTGGCCTTCATAAAGCCACTTCTTTTATTTTCAGCCAGAGCTGAGGCCCAGACAGAAGTGTAGCCAGTTAACATCTGTTCAGGAGCTCTCCTGGGACCGCCAACGAGAAGGTCAGACAATGACAAACGCTCTGTTAGCTTTCGTAAAGGGCTGTTTTGGCAAATAATACAAGAATGTACAAATGTTTCCATATAAACCAGACCAAACCAAGCAGCAAGCATGTACAAGGCAGATTGTTAATACACATAAATTGTCAGAAATGACCAGCTGTGTTCCTGTAGCTCAATTAAGTTGACGTTAGCAATATCAAGGTCATTCATGGGCTTATACATTTTATCTGAAGTAGAGCTTATGTTTTCCCTTAACCAAAAATCTTTATATAATATATATTATCTGTTTCTAATGCTGTCTGTAGAATTTGGAGTTCAATACTTTTGGCACCAGACATGGGTTGGGAATTAAGAACTTATTTATATCATTAGAAAAATTGTTTTGAAACGATTCATTTTAGTGAATCAAAACGCTTGCATGATCAGAATAGTCAAGACAAAGTGAACAGCTCTAATGAATTGGTTCTTACAGTGAATCAAATGCTCAAAGCATACAATTTACTCTTATGCTGTGCTTAAGACGTGCAACATTTACTCATGGATAAAAATCAATGGATAAAAATGGTGCCACATTTTGTTTTTGTTTTAGTATTTAATATATAGTATACAATGTGTAGTTATTGATTTCAAAGTTATTGGGTTGAATTGCAGTCTCTAAATAGGTTTTTCCAATAATGTTTAAAGGGGGCATATTATGAAAATCTGACCTTTCCCATATTTAAGTGCTATATTCGGGTCCCTGGTGCATCTACCAACCCAGAATCGTGAAAAAGGGCAACACAGTAACTCAGATTTCACTCCCTTAGTGATGTAAGCAGGGGATCTTATTATAATTTGTCTGTATTTGACAGTTAAAGCACAATAAGAAATGAAAGAGAACTTAGTTTAGTACTCACATGCCGTCTATCTGACGTTTAAACAGATATGACTTTAAAAAAAAACATGATTTCAGCATGATAGATATGATAAACAAAACCCAAACATATTCTAGAAAAGGGAGTGGGGAAAAGTTGCTCATTTGCATTTAAAGAGACATGCATGAAAACAGTTTCTGCGTCCACTCAAAATAGGCATTTTCAAAATGATGTAATGATCTGGGGGGTATTTTGAGCCGAAACTTCAGACACATTCTGGGAACACCTGAGACTTATACTGCATTACATATTGTAAAAAAAGGCATAATAGTTGCCCTTTAAATTGTTAGAAATTGTATCTCATCCTTTGATAATACGGTAGAATATTTCTTTCCTAGTTGTGACTTTAAAATGAATAAAGCACTGAAAATGAATGGATTACAGTTCCCATCTTTAGCCAAGTAGAGCTTGGTTATAGATAGAAAACGGCCTGATATCAGCCATTTGATCAGCCTTGGTGAAATAGCAGTCTATCACTTTTAATTACCCTAATAAATAAAGCACATCTTTAATATGTGGGGGACAGAAATAAACTGTTAGTGACCCTTTTAACCACCAGAAATGAACCCAAACAGTAGATGTTCTCAGCATTAACAGCACCATAATGGAGTCATACCCTCTCAGCAAGGTATAAGCCAGGTTTCTGACCCCATCTGATCCCTCATTTCAGGGTGGTCCATCACTGGCCTGCGTTCCTACATTCCATCTGTACTTCATTAATGCCTCTCCTCAATTTTTACACAGGTACAGCCCAGTCATCATAGCCGTAACCTTCCTCTCCTCAGCTCTAGTTGGCAGTCTTGCCACATGCTTTCACTCTAAGATCCCTCTCGTTCATACTGCTGCATGTTTGCTCTATCTACTCCTTTGTTGACTAAATCTCATTCTTATTTGATACACACATTTGTTTTGTCTTCATGATTGATGTGTTAACATTTTTACCCCCTACTTTTCTTCAATGTCATTTCTTAGCAGCATCCTTTCTATTATTTCTTGCGTTTCAGCAAATATGCTATTGTTAATGTCCGCCTCATGAGCCACACTGCAGTCTGGTTCGGTGAATGCGGGTCGCTTTCTCTCGCCAGTGGGCTGAAGAGCATGAAGGGTCCTCAAACCCTTCGGCAGAATGTGCCCTCTTCCTTTATTCCCTTTCTCTGCTCTTATATGCTGCTTGCTCAAGGATCCACTCTAGTCCTATACAATGCTCCATTAAAGCCAGACTGGCAATTATAGCTCTGACGTTCGGCTGCATAAACGGCAGCTCACTGGCTGTAATTGCAGTTTTTAAAGTTATTGCGGCAACAAAGCCTTTGTTTGTGAAGACACCAGAACAGGGGGTATAAGCTGTAAAATATGTTGTGATAAAATGAATGCATCTGTAGTCTGTCTTTCTTCTTTTTTGGGGTAATGGGTATCCATGATAAATGTGCAGAAACAATGTAAGCTTACTCTTCGACCATCAGTGTTTGGTCAAAGAGTGAGAGATGGAAAGCAAGACTATTTGAGGAAAACCCATAAATCATTAAATCCATCTGGTGCCCCTAGTGGCGCTGAAATTACACCCTTCACTGTTAGGATCTGTTTAAATGACTGTGACATCAGTTTAAATTTAAAATGGCTTATAGTTCTATTTTACAGATCTGTAGTTAGCCACAACCGCCCCAAACTACCACTGAACCGAGTTTCGTGCTGCAAACGTTCCCTACACCACTTTGACAGACAGCCAAAATTACTGATAAAGACATTGTATACAGAAATACTGCTCCCATTGACTTTCTTTTTTTAAAGCGCAGATCCAAACAGTGTGAGACTGGTCCTAACTGGGGCGCTGCACTGCCTAAAGCCAGATTCGTTTTTGTTTTGTGTGTGCGTGCTTCCATGTTTGTCTAGGCGTACAGTGGGTACTGGTTCTCACCGTGGCCAGATGTCCCAACTTTGTGAAGGGTGTGTGTCTGCGTGAGCTGGGTCAATTATCATGTAATCAGCTTTAATCTCCTAGACAGCCTGCATGCACTCGGCCAATATGCCTTGCAATGCAAACATGTATTATATTTTATTACCCTCTAATATGCCATCAATTTATGACCTAATTTTTTTCCATCATTCATTTTCTTATTCTTGCATTTCAATTAGCCAAGGTAGAAAGCATTTGCTGACACTCAAACAAGCCTTGCTGAGCGAGTGAGAGGAACACGATAATATACACGTCGGTGTCATGACGCACCTCTTATGAGCATACAGAATCTGCTTGATTTATGACAGCTCACTGCCCGTCTGTGTGATGTCAATGTGTAATGCGTTGCTTTGCAATGTGCATAGGTGTTTTTGTGCGTGTCATGTTTCATCTACATACATCGCTCAGTTTTAGTACAAACTAAATGGATGCTTCACTCTGAATGTTTTTCAAATTGCTTAACAACCACTTATTTTTGACCAGACCGTTCTAAAGTGCTAAAAGCAAAGGCAGGCCAGTTTTTTTTTTCGTCCAGACCTCTCAGTCTTTTTAATGTATTTTGAAACCTTCTGCAGGCAGAAATTGTCCAAACAACAACGTGCAACAGCCTCACGATCATGTTTACCTGACACTAATAGCAGAACTTTGGCAATAAGGCAGTGAAATGTGGCATTTTTTTTTTATCCAGCCGTCTCGTGATGTACAAAAGCAGTTCACCAATAAATTATATAAGCTCAGTTAAGCCATTGCAGCACTGAAAAACATACAAAGTCTAAAGAAAAAGGGAGAAAACAGCCTCTGCCCAGCCTTTTAGACTTAAGCGGCACCCAGCACTCTGAGGGTTAAAGCAGAACTGCAGTGAGCCCTACTGCAGTGTCTAAAGCATTTGGCTGATCGCAACAGTACATCAAGAGAGAAAAAAAAAAATCTAAATGGTTCTTCTTTTTTTTTTTTCTTTTCTTCCAAAAATCCTTTTATTGCATTTGTAACATTTGGCACAGTACAAATTCATGGTGCTTTTACAAGGTAAACCTGCAAAGATCAACACTGACCTTTTTCTGTTCTGTTTTTTAAAAGAAAGACTTCTCTGTATAAATGTGTATTTTTTTTTTTTTTTTTCCTTTTTTTGTATATTTTTTTTTTCACTGCATTCTCTGTAGCATTGTTTAGAAATCACACAGAATGCCCTTTTAAACAAGACTACCCTCATTTCTTAAATTCAGTACAGCATCTTAAAACAACTCATCTTTTAAATAGGAGTTATAAGTTAAAAAATAGTTTTCAATTTATTTTTTTAATATAATCTGCTTCTCTATTACCAGCCCATGGTAGTTTCAGTTTTTCCATATATATTTATTTATAAGCATGTACAACAAGAATCAGTCTTTAAGAATTGCACTCTGTACAAAAAAAAGTAGTTCCTGTCTCTTTTTTTCACTCCTCTTTTGTGCATTCTATTGCATGTTTTTATGCTCGGGTGAGGGTGGGCTAATAGGGGGGACGAGAGGGTCATTTTGAGGTTCTGATTTGTTGTGGGCCAGACTATATCTGAGTCTCTTGTACTTTCTCCTTGGTGTGAGTTTTTATAACAAGGGCCTCAGGAGTAGCTGTGATAGCACTGGGCAAGGTTCGAGGCAAAGAATTTCCAATGCTGTTGCTTTCTGTCCATTTGGCACCGTGGCCTGGTGGCTTGTAAGTGTTGTATTTGGGCTTCAGGGTGCTGTAGTTGATCTTATGCGGGCTGTAGTCCACCTTGTGAGGACTGTAATCCATTTTGGACTTGTGAGGGCTGAAGTCACTGACATATTCTGCTTTGAGGGGGCTGTACTCTGCCTTGAAAGCACTGTAGTCAGGTTTGAAAAGGCTGCTGTCTGTCTTGAAGGGGCTGTAATCGGATTTGGGCTTGGGCATACTGTAGTCCGTTTTGGATTTTGGAACACCGTACTCTGGTTTGAATGGGCTGAAGTCTGGTTTAGGAGTGTGAGATTTGTAATCAGGTTTGTGAGTGCTGTATCCATGTTTGTAGGGGCTCTGCTCTGTTTTTTTATGTATGTGGTAATCTGGCAATGACTTGTGTGAATAGTCCGTCAGTTTGTGAGAGCTGTATTCCAGGGTAGGTTGGTACATATAGTCTGTTTTAGTTTTGTAGGCGTTGTAGTCCTTAGGTTTGTGGATGCCGAAATCGTCCTTGGGTTTATGGGTACTGTATTCTAGTTTTGGTTTGTAGCTGTAGTCAGATTTGTGGGAGTAGTCCAGTTTGTAAATACTGTTATGATCTCTTATCTCTGGTAGAGTCAGTGCCCCCTCCCCTGCTATATTGGCAGCAGATGCCGGTGGTGGCAATTCCTCCTCTACTGGAATAATCTCCACAGTTCTGGATGCAGCCACCGTGCTCCTCTGCTGATGTCGCTTTCGTAGTTTATAAAATACAATTAGCATGATTGCTGCTAGCAAGGTTACAGCCACGAAACAACCGATAATGATCTTTGTTGTCTTCATCACCTCATCCAGACTGGTACTGGCTGGGTTGGGCGGCTTTCCTGTCGTCACTTTTGAGCCAGGTACAACAGATGGGCGACTTGGTGGAGTGTCAGTGCTCTGGAGCAGGACTGTCGGCGTAGAGATGAAAACTGGCTGAAAGACGGATGGCGAGGCCGTGGTAGTGGTGCTGGCACCTGCTGTAGTCGTGGTGGTTTTGGGTTTGGGCATTTCAGATCTGGGGTTCAGCACCTCCACCGTGACTGTGGTGAAGTAGCTGAGGTTGGACGTATTGAGCTCAGCCGCGCTTACGTTCAGATAGGCTGAAGCGTTGGAATTTCCGGCCGCGTTGGACACCATGCAGGTATACATGCCCGTGTCACCTGCTAGCACGTTTGAAAAGTTCAAAGTCCCATCGTTCAGCACGGTTATCCGTGGGTGGCTTGATGCGTGAGTTAGAACCGTCCCGTTTGGTAGGAGCCATCGCACAGCAGACATGGCTGCCGTTCGACATCGCAGTTCTGCCACGCGTTCCGCGGAAATGTTCAGGTCTCTCGGGGCATCCGCGATAAAAGGGGCGGAGCACTGCATTGCCCCCGTGTCACCCCGGTCCAGCTCAACCAACTGGCGGCCTCTCATGTGCGCAGGGGAGTGACAACGCCCACAGCACGTCGAGTTGGTGGGTATGTACTCACGCAGCCAGCGTGCTAGCCAGAGTGAGTCGCAGCCGCAGTTCCAGGGGTTGTGGTGGAGGTGGAGTTCCACCAGGTACTTCAGTGGTGTAAAGAGGTCATGGGGCAGTGAGCTTAGGTTGTTGTGGGCCAAATTCAGCTCCACCAAAGAGGCAAGGTCATCAAATGCGTTTCGCTCAATTAGCCCTATTTGAGAGTTCATGATCCATAGTTTTTTGAGTGAAGATAATCCTCTGAATGAACCTGGTTTAATCTCAGGAAAGAGGTTCTCTGAGATTTCCAGCTCTTCCAGCCCAACCAGAGGCGTCAGGTTGGGCATTTCCCCTCGAATGTTGCACATCCCCAGGTTGAGGTACTTGAGGTTGACTAGACCTTCAAAGGCCCCATCTGAGATGTACTCCAGTTTCCTCAGTTCACCCAGATCCAATCTCATTAGGGATGGCACTCGGTTAAATGCATATGACGGGATGCTTTCAATGGGGTTGTTTCTCAGCCACAGCTCTCGCAGCTTGGACAGATACTCAAATGCCCCACTTGGCACCACTGTCAACCTGTTATCAAATAGCTCCAGTGTATTGAGATTGGTCAGCCCGCTGAAGGCACCCACTTCAATCTGTCTAATGGCATTGCGGCCCAGCTGCAATACCTCCAGGTGATGGAGGTTGCGGAAAGAGTCGGCCTGCACAGCCTCGATGCTGTTCTCCATCAGGTTTAGGTGCCGGGTGTTGCTGGGTATACCTAGTGGCACACGAGTGAGCCCACGCCTGGTGCACACCACCTTGCTGAGCTGGTTGTTGCAGGAGCAATCAGTCGGGCAGCCCTGGGGCCCTGCCGCGGCCGCCACCTCCACGCACGCTTGAACCATGAGGAACAGGACACACAGCAGGGCGGCTTTCCTGGCTCGACGCACAGCTACCCGCCCCAGGAGACTCATGATGTGGCACATTCATAATTCAGCATCGTCTGGGGGGGGGTTGTGGGGTGATGATGGTGGTTGGGGAGAGGGGGGTAGTAAGCGGGGGGAAGGGGAGGGTTCACCTCAGACTAATGAAGCCCTACCCTGGGTTAAACAACACTCTAGATTGTTTTTCCATTTACTGAACTGGAGGCTAAACGTTCAGTGACAAGTACTTGAGTAAAAAGGGAGAAGTGAAAAGCCAAGGAATAATGAATCAAATAAAATGGGGGAATATATTTTATGTATAAAAAAAGGGTTGGAAAGGCTCAACACCTACCTCAAAGGTTTTACACGTCCAATTTTTGCAATCACAAAACAGATTTTTTTTCCCTCAAATTCCTATATTCCCAGGATAAGCAACGGCTTCTCTTTTTTTCATTTGTCAGAAAACAAGAGATGAATGCCAAAATGGCCCCTAATAAATCCACAGAGGAGCATCCGAGGAGACGTGTAGCAGCTCTGCAGGGCCTCAGAGCTTTAGGCAAAAGTACCAATCCAGTTTGGCTCCTATAGAAGCGCTCGCTCTCACACTATCCACAGATGCTTGTCCTTGGATACCTCCGCTTGATGCTGCTACTAAATGCCCGTGTCTCCATAGAGGACCGCTCACACATGCTAAACCAGAGTAGGGGGAGGAAAAAAAGGGAGGGGTAGTTAGAGGGGGGAAAGAGAGAGGAATAAGAATGAGAAATCCAGTCTTTTCAAATGTTCTTCAATGCTTTTGTTTAAAGAATAATAAAAGTGCCCCTCCAGTGTTTCCACTCACTTTACTTTGTCCGTCTCCCTCCCTCTCGGTGCGTTTTGTCCGCTCGATTTGTCAGCACCTTGTGCAGCTGAAAAGACTGTGACACTGCGGTCATTAGCGCATTTCTTTCCTTAAGTAGCTCCGCGTTCCATCTCCGTACGCTCGCGCTTGCATGCAGCGAAGGCTGCAGGGTTCTTTCTACACGCTTCCCAGTAATCCTTCAATTTTTCTGCGAAAAGTTGATGACGAGAGTCCAGGGAAGGTGTAAAGGGGGGTTACCGGTGCAGAGGCAGCTCCGTAAGAAGGCTCGTTCACTGGAGAGAGATCGCTCTCTCTCTGCCTCGTTCTCCTTCGCTCTCTCCTGCTTTCGAGCGCGCTCTCTCACTCCATGGAATGAGAGAAAAAAGAGAGAGCGTTTCTCCCCCCTCTCTGTGACGTTGTGTCGATCAGAGAAGTATCCGTATAGCGCTGCAGTGCCGTGAGCTCAGTGCAGAGTTGGAGCTCTCAGCTTTGTCAGCGGCACAGCTGTCCGGCTTGAGCTGGTGGAGGAGCGCTGAGGCTAGGGAAAAGTGGCTCCCCATGGCAGCATCTTCCCTCGCTCCCTCCTTTTTGTCCTTTTTGTTTTTAACCTCTCTGGCCCCGGGTTAGTCCGCCTTCCCGCCGCTGTGCACCGATGTTTTTTTGCTGTGTTCTGTGGTGCAGTAGCAGGCACCCGGGACGCAGGCTTACATGCCTGCTCTTCTTTTTGTCCTTCAATGAAAACGTGAATGTACTGCTGACGCATCACACTCCAAGCAGTGCATTGGTTTGATGCATTGGTTTTAGTACGTTAGCTCATCCGTGTCCGCCCCCTCCTCTCTCACACTCTCTCTCTCTCTCTCTCTCTCTCTCTCTCTCTCTCTTTTTGCTCATGCTCTTTCTTGCTCTCTCACCCTCCTCTCGCCAAGGTTCTGGTATTTTGTAGATCTGTTTAGAGTTGTCTGCAGTCTGCAATTGAACCGCTGCGAGTTGGACCCGGTTGCTTCTGTTTCTCAGATAAACACCGTCCGTTTGATGAATGATTTTACTCTGTCCCGCAATTCCCAGCTGGGACCCCTCGTCTCGAGTTGATGTGATGAGGTGGAGTGATTTGTGTGGTCTGACCCTACTCTTGGTCAGTGAGACTTCTTTGTTGACTGAACCTTGTGTGAGCGAGTTCCGATACTGTTTGACCGGTGTGCTTAGTCCACAGGGAATCATGGGAGGGGTACTGGACAGCTCAGCGTGTGTGCTGCCAAAGGGTATTGCTCTCTTCAGATGGATTAAGCCTCCTCTGGATGCGGTAGAGGGAGTCTCTGTACTGTGCAAAGCTGGGCCTGTGGTGTGAGGACACTTTCTCTCTCTCTCTCTCTCTCTTTCTCTCTCTCTTTTATCCTCCCTTCCAAGATTAAAATATCTCCCCTGTCATGCAGTGGGAACTAAGATGGTCCCTGCTCGAAGAGAATAGGACTCACCATTTTAAACCATTTCCGCTACAAAGAGAGTGCTCTTTTAAAGCATGACTCTCTCAAACCTTGGGCATGTTGGCTTCCGCCCAGTGTTAGCCAGCAGGTGAAGGGTACTTTAAAGAGGTGCTTGCAGAAAGGTTGCATCTCACACTTGTAACAGCAGATGTCATAGAATTGAACAGCAGTGCTAAACAGCACGGCACCTTGGGCAACCGATGGCTGGCATTTTGACACGCCACTGTGTATGTGTGACAGTGAGAGGGTGATTGTGAATGTCTTTGTGAATGACACCCATAGCTTGTGGTAACGCCTGGATACGAAGTAGGACACGTTGAGGGATTTGTGACCCGCTTGCATGAAGCGTCAAGTGTCTGGGGACATTATTTAAATGCATATATACATGTGACCCAAAGGCTAACCCTCTAGTGAATTATGACCTATGTGTGCTCAAGTGTGTAATGTATATTTTTTGGTGTCCGTGAGACTGCGGGTGGCCATTGGCAGGCCTCCACCATCATTTGGGCCATTCCGCTCTCTCACTGTGACGCTGACCCAGAACACCATGCGTGTAGTGGGGACACCCAACCCCCACCCCTTCAAACCCCAGGCCTTCTGGAATGATCTTATGCTGGCGGAGAGGGCCCAGCTTGCCAGCTCAACCCGCCTCAGGCTGAAGGACGCAGGGAGAGGTCTGCTCTGTATCGGCACCAGCGACCCACTTTGGCGGGTTGGGTCTTGTCAGTAAGTGGGCAAGCGAGGGCAGGATGGCCGCCTCAGGGTTTGCCAGTCTATCTGGGATATAGGGTCTGCTGCATGTAGGTCAGCCTGCTTCTCTTGTCCAATTCACTGGAGAGGACCAATACCGTCCCAGCGATATTTGCGCTTACTGTACTGTAAGAGCAGTGCATGTAGTCTTTCACAGCATATGCATAGGTGGTAACTTTTTACATATAATTTATTGAAAATGTGGCATTCCGCTACATTTAACCCACGATTTAAAAATAAATAAAGCCGCACAGAAAAGTATGACCTGATTTCATTGGTTGATTTCCATAAATCAGACAGTTCCCTAGAGACACTTTTCAGTGTAACATATATGCAGTTTACGCGCGTTATATTCTCTGAAACGCGTGCTCTATCCACCCTTGTTAACCAAACTTTAGATTTTTTTCATTATTTCTCTCAAGCTCTGAATCAATCAGCCTAGGACAGGTGGAAACGCTGTCGTTTTGGCTAACACTTGTGACCTTGAGTGGGGAGGGCTGACCAGACACTTACTTTCAATTCCATTTCAATTTCCAGGAATTAATTCTAAAAGAGATTACGGCCGCCACAGTAACCTGAGCTCTCTGTCTGCTATCGTTGTATTTTCCAACTGTGAACAGCTGTTAGAAAACATATGCAACACGATTTAGAGATTTATGTATCATTTCTCTGTGTTATCATCTCGTCTTTGTGTTTCATCCTATCCCATCACTTCATATCTGTTCTAGTTTTCTTTTCCTTTCTCTACGGCCTCTATTTCCTTCCCACAATCCCCCCCACTCTATTTTAACTGTCTGTAATATAATATTTGAGGGCCAGTGGATGGTTAATGATATTTGTCTTGGTTGTTTTTTCCTGTGATGGATTGGCTGAGCTCAAGACAATCCACTCCGAAGGGATGGAGAGAGTGTCATCCCTTTCTGCCTCCTGCTCCAGCACTCTTGTAATGGCCATTGTTTGCAAACTAATGACCTTCATTAAACCTCTCTATGTCTATTAGAATGTTCCAGCCCAGATTAAAAGCTTATGCAGTTATTTTAAAGGGACAGTTCACACAAAAAGGAAAAGTCTAGTCATTTACTCTCTATTGTTGTTCTAAACCTATGCAACTTTATTCACAAAGGATAAACTTGAAGACTGTGCTGATTGAAATTACAAGGTTGACTGAAGCAGTCAAACTTTAAAAAAAGGAGACAATAGCACCACAAAAAATGGTCCATGTGACTGGTACGCTATAAATCTACTGGAAAACCTACAACAGCGTGTTGTGTGAGAAACATCTAGCTCTCCTTTTGCACATTAATGGGTGAGGTAGAAATCTGATTTGTGAATGATCATCGTTTTGAGTGTTTTTGGTCACACAACCATTTGAATGTGTTGTTCGTGAATCTTTGATCCGGTTCTCAAGTTCAGCTTAAAAGCAGTAGGCAGCCATTGGCCACACAACCAGCTTTAATGAATATTCATCACTTTTCCCTAGCAATTTTCTTGGGAAATTTCATCTGTCACTAATAACAATGTTGTTCCACCACGCACTGTGAGCGATCACTTTCATTGTTTGAGTTTCAGAATAGCGTCTTGTTTAGCTCCATACTTATCTTAACTGACAGCTGACGCACTTCTGTGGGTATGTGGAAGGTGCCACATGTCAAAATGACTGACTCACTTTTTTTAATGAGATATACAGAGCCGAGTTCAATTTTTTTTGTTCTCTGGTGGTTCTTGAGGCCTGATATAGAGTCTTCATTAGCAGTGGAGGATGAGAACCCTGAGTCCTTATTTAACTGGATATTAAATGGCCTTTTTTAACGTACACACTGAAATGGAGCAGTCACTGAAGGGTAAAACGATGTCATTATTGAGTGCCAAACTGTGTTTTCCAGAAAAAAAAAAACAATGTGGTGTAGAAAAAGAACATTTAGGGACTCTTGCGCAGTAGACTGAACGATTGATAGATGGGGATGAATAAAATACGTTTTAAAGACTGGACTGGAAGTTAAGCAGGAATACAGCAAACTGAATTTTCGAAAGCGAAATTGGACCCACCTCATTGGGTCCAATTACACCCAAATTTTCATTGAATATCATATTATCTACTTCTCAATGCAACAAATGAATATTATCTTAACTTTTTGTTGCACGCTGAAGTCGCTGTCACACAAACATACTTAAAATTTTCTCTACACCCTTCCATCATTTAAGTGGCTTTGCAGTAGCAAACCGTAGTGTGTGGGCATCGTCTTACCCACTTAGAGTGAACATATGTTATAGGACCATAAAAATGTGTCATTAAAGTAATTGTGCTGATTTGCACCGTGCAGTAGGTTGGCTGTACAAACAGTATGACAAAGTTCACGACTGAGTCTTTTCAGGAGTATGTTAAAAGCCATTTAAATATTCTCGAACAGGGCTTAGCAGCCTTATGATTGGCCCTGGCTTGCTTAGCATTCTAGAACACTCAGTGCTCATTTCCATTGAGCTGTCATGCCACCCAGCATCCGTAAAAGCCTCTTTCTGCGTCTGTGTGGGACTAAATGGCTGTTTTACTGAAGGGCTTTAGACCTCTGATTAAACAGCTAGAGGATGGAGCAAGGGCTTCTTTCTGCCCCTGCAATCTCACAATCAAGCATTTCCATCCATCGCTCAATTTGAATCCCATTGTGCAAATAAATCCCACCCAGTCAGACTTTAGCTCTAGAAACACCCAACTGTGATTGGTGTTTTTGCAGCAAAATTACTTGAATTTAAAGATTTTTTTTTTTTTTCCCCCTCCTGGCCGACCAGATAAGATTTAATGTATTATTGTATTATGATATTTTATATTGTGTAATGTTTAGTATCTAGACATAAGAGCTGAGTCAAAATATTGATTTCTTGATTTTAATCAATCTTTTTTTTTTATGAAATATTGATTCTTAAATCCCAAGAATCAATTAGTCTAGACAGTTTTCTAATGAACGGAACATTGTAGCGCACCTCCCATCCAGTAAATCACAATATGCTTTGTGCTTTGTTACTTTTGATATGAAAAGTTTCAGATTTCAAATTCAATCTTTCAAATTCAAATACGTCAGAATAACACCTGTAAACAATCACATAACCTCACATTCACCTCAGAATAAAACGCATTCGGTCACCATAGAACTCTAGAGAGGAGCATTTTGTTAAATATTTGCATCATGTAACATATAGCATGTCATTTTTACTGTTCTTCAGTGTATATGTTTGAATAAATCTGAAAGTTTTTATGACAGCCACCATTTAAACGTTTATATTTCAAAAATCTAATCGGACTATAAATATAATTTTGTAATTGTAACTTTATTAATCTAAAAACATCAATAATTGTAATATAAGCATGTATATTAAAGGAGAAGCTGTTTACAGATAATGTACTCACACCTTTGTCATCCAAGATGTTCATGTCTTTCTTTCTTTAGTCGTAAAGAAATTGTGTTTTTTGAGGAAAACATTTCAGGATTTTTCTCCATATAATGAACTGATATGGTGTCCCGAGTTTGAGCTTCCAAAATGCCGTTTAAATGTGGCTTCAAACGATCCCAAATGCGGGTGTAAATGATCCCAGCCATGGAAGAAGGGTCTTATCTAGTGAAACGACTGGTTATTTTCATTAAAAAAATACTATTTAAATACTTTTTAATCTTAAAGCTCATTTTGTCTTGCTCTCCCTGAACTCTGTGTGTTCTGGCTCAAGACAGTTAGTGTATGTCGAAAAGCTCCAATCGTAAAAAATCATTTCAAAATCAAACTACATCGCTGCAGAAGTTCCAACCCAGTCTTTGCAAAGTGAACATGCAAAGAAGATCAAACACCCTAAACAAAAAGGTAAAATGGCGATTTAGGACAATTTTGAACATCACATGAGATGGGAGTTTTTCGACATACCCTAACTGTAATGAACCAGAAAAAACGGGTCAGGAAGAGGAAGTCAAGACGAGCATTTGACATTAAAAAGTATATAAATCTTATTATTTTTATGGAAATAACCAATCATTTCGCTAGATAAGACCCTTCTTCCTCGGCTGGGATCGTTTACATCCGCATTTGGGATCGTTTGAAGGCACATTTAAACTGCGTTTTGGAAGCTCAAACTCGGGACACCATATCAGTTCATTATATGGAGAAAAATCTCATTTTATATTACAGCATTTTTGTACTGTACCTGACATATATATCCAAAATCTATATCAAATCAAATCGCAAGCTTGTGAATCTGAATCAAATCATGAAATTGGTGTCAAAACCCAGCCCTAATATGTAGTGCAATAGATTATACTTCACCAATACTGATAATACATGCAACTTAATGATTTTTAAAACCATTCTAACAGCCTCATCTATGCGAGCCAGCAAGATAACGTTACCTTGGTGACAAGTTTAAATGAGCAGAATTCACAACAACAGTGTTCAGTACAGAAACATTCAGTCAGGAAACCAAATGTTAAGTTTGCAAGGAAAAACAGAATTGAGTCACGGTACGTGCTTGGCTTGATTTTTCTCATTTATTAGTTGCAGAAGTTTATTGCTTTTTGCATTTAATTGCCTTTGAGTCACCGACATCTGTGCGTAGTCAATAGCATTATGAAGTCCAAATTTCACCTTTTATGCCAAATGTCAAATATTCTCCTTACCTTATCATGCACAATACCTACAGAATGTTATTATATTTCACTTTTGTTCCTCATCTTCCGAAAAAGGCTCAAATGAGGTCACCAAAAGGCCATCTCGGCACCATCGCCAGTCAGATATCGCTGCTGCTAGAAGCTCCGAGGCTTTGAGGAACGAGATTTTGGTGTAATATTTCACAGGGGCTTTATATTGAGGTACATAATGTAGCCTAATATATTCCAATGGCACCATTAAGCTGTAGAGTTACAGGAAGATTGAGGTCTGTTAGATTTAAACGAACAATATGCCCACAGCCTTTTCTAGACGTGACGGAGAGAGAGAAAGGTGCACAGGCCTACAGGCAGAGGTAATAAGAGTCTGGTAATCTAATGCATAGAAAATTATATCCGCTCAGAAAAGGCAAATCAAGGTGAGTTTTACAGTGTTGGAAACTATAGATACTCGTATGGAAATCTCACTCTGCCATGCTAGCTTTGTGCTTATATCCCGCAGACAAAGTTTCCTTCACACTTAGTGGCACCCCTCATATTAGCTTTTGAATTTCTGATGTATAGATGTCTGGCTGGCTGGAACGTGAAGTAATTATGTTTTTGCCTAGAGTGTCCATTTTTCTGTCAGTCAAGGTAAGTGTGTCTAATCTTGTTTGTGCCGGTATAGAAATACGCTAATGTTTTGGTTTAGCTGATGCCTATCCAATGCACTTTCGAACACGCAGCTAGCACAGCTGCAACGTCTTTAAGGTGGGGGGCCGGTGGGGTGTGAAAAAAGCTAAAGGGGTCCTAGGGAATATGATGGAAAGCTCTAGAATAAATCCCCTTAAACTGTGGGTTGTGACCTTTCTTAAATGTGTTTTGTGTTGTGGTGCAGTATGGGATTTCCCTGAGGTGACTGCCTGCTGTATGCAGGGAACACATTCAAAGCCCAGCTCAATAAAACAGCGGCCACTCCTCGCTCTGGCTAGAGTTGAGCCGTGTTCTCAAAACCTACCAACAATGAGAACGTAGAGAGTGAGCGACTGATGACATGGTGTTGAGGAAAAAAAAAATCATGGGAGGTTTATAATACAACTGATGCCTCTTGTTTTTCATTTGAAGCTTTGCTAATGCAAGCAGATTTGTTAAAGACCTTTTTCTTATATACATGCCTGTATGCTTTTTTTTGGTCTAATCAGGCATACAGATTTAAAAATTCATGCGTGGGCTGATCTTTGCTAACCAGTGGGAAAGAAATGAATAATTTTTCAAAATTAATAACGTGGAGGAAAAGATCTTATCGGAGTTGCCTGTGACTACAGATGGAGTTCTAATTTTACAAATATGTGAGGGGAAAGGCCAAGCATGCTCATATAGTGCCGTTCCCAAATTATTCCTTGTGTCTGTGTGCGTGTGTGTGTGTGTGTGTGTGTAATATATTTTAATATTTCTTAACAGTTTAGGCATATTAAATGTAATAAATGATGGCAAAAATGATAATTGAATGTCTACGTTTACTTTATCTGCAGAAATTTCTTTTTTAAAAATCATTTAATCAGACATCAGTAATATTATTGCTCTGAGTGGTATTTGGCTTTACTCATAGGAAAAAGATGCCATTAAAGGATTAGCTCACTCCAGAATGAACATTTTCTATTTCATCTAAGATGTTCATGTCTTTCTTTAGTTGAAAAGAAATTTAAGTTTTTGAGGAAAACATTTCTCTGTATAGTGGACTTCAATGGGAACCAACAGGTTGAAGGTCCAAATTGCAGTTTCAGTGCAGCTTCAAAGGACTCTACACGATCCCAGCTGAGGAGTAAGCGTCTTGTCTAGTGAAACAATCAGTAATTTTCTAAAAAAATAAAAATTTAAATAACCACAAATGCTTATCTTGCAGTATGTCTGAGATACGCATCTATGACTACATGCATCATCTAATAACTTTGGAAAGGTCACATGTGGTTGGTTCTTCATCAGTGTACTTTGGTTCAAAAAGCTAGGTTAGGGCGAGAAAAATCCTTCTCTTTTCAAAATCATCTCACGTCGTTGTTTTACCTTTTTTGTAAAGGGTGTTCGAGTAAGTTTTCGCATGCTATCTTTGTAAACACTGGGTCGGTACTTTCACCTACATCACGTGTGTGTGTTTACATAATGTGAGAGGTCAAGATGAGTATTTGCAGTTATAAAAAAAAAATTTGCAGTTAATTTTTTTTTGTTAGAAAATGGCCAAACGTTTCATTAGATATGACCCTAATTCCTCAGACGGGATCGTGTAGAGCCCTTTGAAGCGGCATTGAAACTGCAATTTGGACCTTCAACTTGCTGATCCCCTTTGAAGTCCACTAAATGGAGAAAAAACCTAGAATGTTTTCCTCAGAAGTCTTAAATTTTATTTCGACTGAACATAGACATGAATTCTGACTTGTATTCATTTTAATTCTGGAGTGAAGTAATCCTTTAGACAAATATTTAAAATATACCAGCTTTGTTTTGTTCCTAAATATTTCTAATTACAGAGACGTGATGAATTAGTTATTTTTTTAATCGATTGACAGCCTGTGTGTTTAGTCAGGAAGCTGTTTTTGGAATGTCAATCATAATATGTTGAACAGCCGTTCTTCACTGCCCTTGTGTGGTTTCCACATAATATAGTGCTTTAAGAGGAGCTTGTTTTAAAATTGAGATGCTCTCGCTGAGGGCCAGATCACTGTCCTTCATGCACCAGCCCTGAGTGGAACACTGTTTTTATTCACGCTTTTTAAAAAAAAAATCCCTATCTTCTTCAACCATATAGGGATGTAGGCTTCACTCATCTTGACAGCTACAGAATAACATGGTTTTAAATATTATATGATGAAGCGTATGAGCCCCTGGCGCCCACACGCTCAGACACGTGTGCTGTCATACAACATCATGTTTGTCTACAGCCATTCCTATTACAGGAAATTCCTGCAGAGTTTCTTAATGTCATCTCTAATTTAAATTTTTAGTAGGAAAGAGCGAGTTAAGAATTTTGCCAGGTTGGCCATATATTTAGAAAATCCCCATAATGATACAAAAAGTTATTTTTATTATTACTATTATATTATTATTACTATTATACGTTTGCTTTTGCTTTAGCACATTCTTCCTGCTTTTCTTGTATTTTCTCCACCCCCTTTTCCCTAGATGAATTTCGCAGTGCCATATGCAGGTCATCCCAACTTGGATCTTTCTCTCTGGTGAAAGCCTTGTCTTCAGGCAGTGTGTGTTCACTCTCTTCTTCAACCTTCTGCTAAGAAACAGACAGAACATCAGACAGGAAGAGAGAACACTAAAATGAGGGTAGAAAAGGAGGGGGGAGTGTAAGTGAGGGAGTAAAAGAGTAAACTCCACTCATCCCCAGAGCTGCTGACGACAGGGCCTACGTCACTTCATATCTCTCTCACTTGCACACACACTTATTCTCTCTCATACATCGCACAAGCGTAGCTCCATGCCCCCTGGCTGAAAGGTTTATATAAGACCCTTTTTGGATCTGAGAGAGAATAGCATGAAACTAGAGCATATTTCCTTTACTATCTTACTTGGGGCAGGTATAAACATGCAGAGAATTCCACAGTGAGCAATTATCGATTTCGAGTATAGGTGATGCTTGTAAGTTTTTTTTTTGCGCAAATGTTTACTCTCATCCTACTCGTTTGTAAGTTAGCCACATCCTCTCACATTTTCAATTTAAAAAACAGGCATAGACAAACTGATAAAAAGAAAAAATAACACCCACGTTTTACCTGTCAAGCCTGTCTGAGAGCTGAATGCTTATGATAGCCTTCAGGCCGCCTTCTTTCATTGTAAATTTTGAATAATATGTCTTTATGTAGTTGTCAGAAACCAGGGAGCCATGTAATTATCAGTTTCTTACATGTCTAAAAGCATCTTCAGATGCCATCTTGTAGATTGAGATTATGTGGAATTATCTTTTGTTTTTAAGATACTGAAAAAAGCACAGATGTCAGGGCCACAAAACCCCCTCAGAGCCCAGAGGGTTAAATGAAGGGTGAGTTTAGAATTTTATATTTAGGCCAGAAAGTTTGCAGTGACCACAAACACAGGTGAATGCTGGATAAGTGCATTGCAAGTGCGTGATCTTGTTCTACGTAGTTAAAATTAATTCTTGAAAGGAATTCAAGGACATCTTGCTAGGTGATCTTTATTTAAATGTACACTGTAAAATTTTTCTGTCATTAATATATATATATATATATATATATATATATTTAAGGCTGGCAAACAATTAATCACGATTAATCGCATACAAAAAAAAGGTTTGAGTTTGCCTAATAACCTAATATCCAAACCCGTAAGACCTTCATTCATCAAATAAGATATTTTTAAAGAAGAGCTTTCAGACTCTGCATAGTGACATTAGACATAACTGACATTGGACTCACATTAGAAAAGTTTTGGTGAAATGGTGCAAGCAAAAAAGTAACTTTTAAACCAAGCAGCTGTCTGCAGGTCGATGCACCAAATTCACATAAACAACTAAACACTGAACCAGCCACTGAACTATTGTGAAATCTACCTGTGGCAGTCTTTCACCCTCCTCTGCTATTCCCAATTGTGTGCATTTCTGTTCAAATAATGCCAATGAAACTGTAAATATAACGGTATCTTACTACACCCCAACTACGCAAAAACTCGCTGTAGCCCAATTCACATAGCTGTTCACTTTTATATTTAGACGGAGCAATTTTGATTTCAGTCCTCTTGGTTATTGTGCTTTGTGATTTGTTCAGAAAATCACCTGTGAAAACAGCATGTGGTGTATGAAGTGAACAACAAAAGGTTGCTCGCATCTTCAGCACACATCAGTGACCCACGGTTGTATAAACCTTAATAACGCTGGCGCAATGTTACGTAACAGCAACCACTCAGCGCTGCTTCTGCTTACCAATAAGCACAACTCTCAACGCTGCTGGCATAAATGCTGACGGGGGCCTTCGCTTCACGGCTGATTTTTCACCAGCACATCTCGTGCTTTAGATGTCTGCTTAGACCTAAGTTTGCAGCAGACTCCTTACTTGACCCCTACTCGTTCTAATCCTTTATCAAATTCACACTTTCCCTTCGCCCATGCGTGTTTCTTAGAAGCGTAAAGACTCAGTCTTGGTTAAGCCGTGTTTTCTACTGGATACCGAAACGTGGCTGTGTAACTGACTCTCCCGTTCCTTTAGCCTCCTTTAGGCGCTTCGTTGTATCTCGATATTGGATCTCTGTCTTTCTCGTCTCTGCTGCCCTTCTTTGACTTTATCTGCTCCTCTTTCCCTGATTTGAGAGTCAGAATGTGTCTGTGTTCAGGCAGACTGCCTCTTTCTGGCTGATTAGCAGCATCTGTGCGTCCCGCAGTCTTAAGGGGGGCAAAAAGAGAGGGGATTTAAGAGAAAAAGTGAACAGTTTCTCTATCGTCGCTCTTTCTGCTACCTCTTTCTCATTATGAAGCTGTTTGGGTGCACAGCCTTGGGTTTGACAAGAAGTCAATCGTTTAGACCGTATCAAGGAGTTTCAGGATTTCACTTTTTGCTGCCCAAACTTGTAATTGACTGACAGGTTGTCCTTGGGACTTTGTGGTAATTGTCACTGTATTTTTTATTTTATTTTATATTTCTGAAACCCTATTGTAATTGTTAGAATTGCCAAAGATTAGCAATCTACATGTAAAACTGATCAAGCAGACCAAACCGTAAGTTGTAGAGACTTGAAACTTGGAGGGATGGTAGTACTCAGTACTCAACGTCTTCAGTGTCACCAAGGCTCGCTCCAATCGGCCTGAAGGTGGCGCTACAGAGATCAAAAGTACAAAATCGTTCGTAACTCCTAAACTGTTAGTCACAGGCTCAAGTGTCTTGTGTCGTCAAGATCCTTGGCTCAAGGCAGACAAAACACACTCCGATTCGTCTGTCACCCCAGTGAAATTTTCGGATAATTTAATTTTTTTTTTAAAAACCTACTTTTGCGAACTTACGGCTCTGTTGCAAAAAGGGCCGCCTTTACTAAACCAGCTATAATTTTTGAACGTAATGACATATCTTCGACCTGACTCACAACTCGTGTGTAAGAGCTAAATTTATTCTGATTTTTCTTCCGATTTATTGCGATTTAGCAATTTTTCAGGGGTGTACATTATTGTATATTGCACAGCTTTTCACACATATGCACGATAGTCAAAGCATACGATAGACCTCCTTATTCCGAACAACTTTATCTCTAGAACCTTTGTTAAATGGTTGAGAAAATGTAAAAAATAAAAACTTTTGCGAACTAGTCCTAGGTTTTTCGCTCAATTTGGGAAAAACAACTGCAGTACACTTTTCTAGACTCTCTAGGTCAATATTTATCAAAAAAATGTTGGAATTTACCCTTTGGGAGGCTATAATGAGGTCGTTTAGAAAAGGGGCCTGTCTAAATGTACTCAAAAGCCTATAAAGCCTAAATGAAAACTCAAAACTTCACAAAACCTGGTGAGCACATGCGGCAGGGGATTGTAAATAAGCATGCAAAGTTTTAGAGAGTTCAGTCCAGAGCTGGCACTATAACAGTCATAAACATCAAAAGACATCTCATTTGGCCAAAAATGCTTTTTTTAAATCATTGACTTAGGTGGTTGCAGACTTGCAAAATAATATGTAGTGTCTTTTTTCATATGTGCTTAAATTTCTTAAAGTGCTTGAACCCTGGTAATGGCTGCTTGCAGCTATACTTTTTCCTTTTTGTCTCTGTATTCTAATGTGCCCTCGATACTTCCTGAGGTCTGCCTCCAGAAAGAAACTATAAAACTAAGGCCAGAAACGTATGCCAGTGTACAATTGCCATGTTTAGCGTTACTTATATTGTGTTTGGGCCTGAAGGAGATGATGTGGCATTTCCTCAGGTGAACTTCGGTCAAGTGTACATAAAGTGCGGCCAGGTTAAGAGACAGACACGCTGTAATTGCATTTGTACACTGCATCCCAGGCATATTTGATTAGAGAGTAAAGATGAGACTGTAAAACTCTTTCACCGTCTCTCACTCCAGACACCATTCACAGCTCTGCAATACCTATGTATTGAATAGGCTGACATTTGAAATGTTACACAACATCTCTTAAGAGCTTTCTGTCCTTTAGGAGTCAATACCGATTGAATGGTAATGACCAGCATGTTCTGGGTTATTTAGACTGTGACTTTGGATGTGAAACTCATTTATTATGATGCATTCGTCGTTCAGTTGCTGTGGTTCTACACCATCTTCTCTTTCTGACACTATACTTGCTCTTGGAAATGCAAAAAATGAGTTGTTGTAAAAATGGAGAGCAAATTCCCTGAATATATATCACAGGGCCAAAGGCCATTCCGAGACAAATGGAAATTCACTGGCATATTCCAGCTCATTAATTTGGTCAATTGCTTTGTACAAGATATATGTGCTTCAGTGTCTGCTTTCGAGTCAGACTCTTTACTCTTGGGAAGATGATTTCATGTAGCTTCATTTTGTCCTTTTTATATTTTATTTGTCATAGAAAGTGGATGTGAGACACAACGAGGGGGTGAAACCATATCAGCAACGGGCTCAAACGTCCGTCATCCACATGAGCACCACAGCTCAGTGTTTTTAAATCTAGTGTACTCTTTTCAGTTTGTACGTTACTCCGTGCCATGTTTCTCTCTGTGGCAGGTCTTTTCACACCATGCCTCAGGGGTTCGACTCCAGCTTAACGAAAAACACTGAAAAATGACATGCGATTCTCAACCCTCAGTCGTCCTCCTCCTGTGCCTTGTTTTCTGTTGTTCTGTCCCATTCTCGTTCAGCTGTCAGAGCGGGATGGCCCGAAATGGCCTTTTGAGTGACACTGGTTGGCACATCATTCTGAGTGTTGGTGGGAAAGGGGGCTCTAGATAAATGGTGATGCGCTTCCCATGATTGCCTGCCGCTTTCCGTCACCCCTCCCTCTGACGCACTTGGGAAAAGCCAAATAACAGCTGTGCTCAATGAGAAATGTCAGTCTGATGTTAAGGATACACTCCTTTTATGTGTTTGTTTTGCTGATTTTAACAATCCACCTCATAGCACTTCATGACTTTCTAAAGCACAGCTACATGGAAAGGGAAATGAAGTGTAAAGCGGTCTGAATGTCTTCTGACTTTTACAACGTGGCGCTCATCGCTCTTTCTGAGATCCTGAAGGCCGTGAGAGCTGCCATTGTCTGTCTTTTTTATGTAACTGGACTACCTTGACCCAGGAATTGGCTTTAAATGTCTTTCGTCATGATCTATCTGTGTATGCGTGGCTTTGTGATGGATGTGTGTGTCGACGTGATGTGAATGCGCTACTTGTGGGAATGATGCGTCTTAATGCAGTTTCAAATCATTTCCCTCCCTGAATGTGTTCAGTGTAGCGTGACGGATTTTGGACGACTCCCCAAAACTGTTATTCTGCTATCCTGTGCCATAAAAGCTCATATATAGACACAACGTGACAGCAGACCCTAATTTTTATTACCTGAACTGCCTAGTCAATAGTTCGGGGTTGGTAAGATTTTCAATCCGTTTGAAATGAGCATCTTGTGATCACTGAGGCTGCATTTGTTTGGTCCAAAATGTAGTGAATAAATAAGCAAATTTAAAAAACAGTTTTTCTGTTTTAATATTTAAAAATGTAATTTATTCAGCAAAGATTTTTTTTTTTTAGCCTTCAGTGTCAAATGAAGCATTATTTTAATATGTTGATTTGGTGCTCAGAAAATAAAAACAGAATTTAAAAACATATTTTAAACTTTGTAAAACTTTATAAATGGCTTTAAATATTATTTTTAATCGCTTTAATGTGTCTTTGTTGATTTCCTAAAATAAATAAATGCATAAATGTTTAAAATAATTGTTTTCTATTTTATATTAAAAATGTAATTTATTCTGCAAAGATTTAAAAAAAAAATATATAAACTTTTTAAAACTTGATAAATGGATTTAAATATTACTTTAATTTTAATGTGTCCTTGCTGAAAGCATTGGTTTCCTTTAAAAAAATAAAATAAGTCTATTTAGAATAATGTTTTTAATATGTAAAAAAATGTAAAATGCATTTTATTCTAATCATTCTAATATGCTGATTTGGTGCTCAAGAAATATTTAAAAAAATAAATAAATAAACTTTTAAGACTTTATAAGTGGCTTTACATACGTGTCTTTACTGAAAGTACTGATTTCTTTCATAAATAAATAAATAAATAAATAAATAAAATGAAAAAAGATAAAGAAAGAAGGAAAAAGGAAAGAATTTTTTTCTATTTTAATATTTAAAAATGTAATTTATTCTGCAAAGATTTTTTTTTTTTGCCTTTGTCACATGAAGAATTATTCTAATATGCTGATTTGATGCTCAAGACATATTTTGTTTTAAAAAGTTAATTTTTTAAAAACTTACAAATGGCTTTAAATTACTTTTAATCATTTTAAAGTGTCCTTGCTGAAAGTATTGATTTCTAAAAAATAAATCAATAAATAAATATGTTTAAAATAATGTTGTTCGTTATTTTTAAATTTAAAAATGTAATTTATTCTGCAAAAATTTTTTTTTTTTTTTTTGGTAATATGCTGATTTGGTGCTCAAGAAATATTTCAAAAAATATTTTAAACTATTTAATTTTTTTTACAAAAAAATTGGCTTTAAATATTAATTTAAATTGTTTTAATGTGTCTTTGATGAAAGTATTGACTTTCAATAATAATAATAATAAATGAATAAAAATAAATAAATAAAACATATTGGATGGTAATTTATACTTTAATTTCTTAACTTCGTTAACTAAACCACCCTGGTCAAAAACCTTCACGTCTACATATTCCTGATCCGTCATCTCTGGAACGGAAATAATGTCTGATATTAGCAATATTACAGATGTAGCTCAATACACATTGATCAGGGCGCAAGGACAGCCGTGAAAGAGATGGATTGCAGTTATTGCCACCATTGATTTTAACAACCAGGCTGTTAGAGTCCATTCAGAAGCTCACTCAATCGTTCCGGCTTCCGTTGGCATCTCTTCATCCAATCAGACGTCTCCATTCACGCTCTGTGACTTCTCACGCTCTCATTCATTATCCCGAAGTGGTCCAACAAAAAAAAAAAAACATTTTAATTTTTATCCGCTGTCCTCGTTAATGTTTTTCACACCACGGGTCGTTGTTTCTCTTTGATCACCTCAGCTTGAGCCGTAACCATAGATACGAATTTGATTCACAAAACTCACGTGACTTCTCGCCAGCCAATGGCGTTTGCCTCTCAGCTCTTGACGTGAAGAGAGCAGTGCACGTACCCCTGTGGAGAGAGATCAGGGGTATTGATTTCTCCATCCTCCCCCGCGGGTCTTTGTTATGTGCCTTGTGGAGATTGACCGGCTTAGGAGAGGATATGAGGGAAACATTTTTATGATGATGTGTGACCTCATGTGTCTCTCAGCTGGACGTTGGGGATTTCAGACTCCTCTTGAGGGTTCTTCTGAATTTTTTGAAGGGACTTGAAGAGACACTAGTTTAAAGATAATTTGACTCTAGAGGAACCGCACCAGGTTGTGAAGCCACCTCAGATGTTTGGCAGAATGTCAAAGCTTGTGTCGTAGGGGTCCTTTCAGGATTGATTGCTCCATAAAGCCATGTAGGTCATTTAGAGGGGACCACCGCAGCTCCACGAGTCCCATCGACTAGATATTGACCCGTTCCCACAGAGGCCATTGGAGGCATTAGAATAAAGGCTTCATACGTCCAATGCACACGTGCAAACATGCACTGGTGGGATTTGCGTGCACATGCAGGCATATAAATGCTCTTACGAGACTTCCGCCACTCACACGGTTTCAAACTTGCACCATTCGCTAAGTGTTTGCGAGTGTGTGTGTGTGTGTGTATGTCAAAGGATTTGTGTGTAGTATTAAAGCTGCTTAATGCAAACTGTTCAAAATGCAGCCGCACTGACAGACTTTTAAATGGACACCATTTGGGAGATACTTTAACACCGCCGCCAACATCTGCACTTAAAACCAGTGCGATTTCCATATCTTTTGCGAGCGCTGCCAGTGATTCGCTACTTGTTTTCACCCCTCAGGAGGATGTTTTGTGTTAAGAAGCATTAAGTAATGTAGATAATGAAGCTTTTTGCTTCGTTCTGCTTTTTTCCCCCGCAGTATATTCAACAAAATCAGCCCCTCACATCTCACCTCTTACTTTCATCTTGTCTTCCAGGTCATTTTGTAGCTTGGCATAGTTACTTTTGTTACTTTTTTGACTTGCTCATTTTGTTTCTCGACTTGGTTTGGTCAGGGGCCTTGTACTAATTTTCCTAATCTTGAGGAGACGGTGTCATTTGAGGGTTGTGTTGGTGCCATTTCGCTCATCAATTTTCATTAATAACCCTTTTAACTGACGAAAACGAGACTATAACAAAACAAAAACTCGTTTTGAATGACACAAACTATGACGAAACTATTGACATTTTCATCAACGAATAAATACGATGATTTGGGACATGTTTCTTTCAGAACGAATCTGCTGCGTGGTTACGAGGTAAGATGCGTACATTTGACTGTTACACAACCTATTGATCTATCTGGCAGGGACATTAGCTAGCATACATTTGCTGCATGTCTCATAAAACGTTAAAAAATGTCAATAGCTGGGAGTAAGAGAAGAGCAGACATTGGGACAAATTTGACAATGCAAAAGAGAACTCAGTTCGTTTCGGTTTTCTGAGTGCACACATCGAAGCAGCGCCTTGCACACGAGTACACTTTGGTGTATCAAGCATGGAGAAATACACACAAAATTATGTTGAATTGTCAGTTTTGGTGAGTATTCACGTAAACACTTTCGGTTTTGCTTAAGTGAACGTAAACAGGTGGGAGAACACCGGACGTGCATAATTACATTGCATCAGTGCATTCAGTTTTAAAAGGACAGCTGCCTAATTTAGTTGCTGTTGTCTGTGGCATTGATGTTAGTAGTCCTAATTAAAGATTAATCTAAATGTATTTATATAAATATGTCTTCTTGTAAGAATAAAGAGAGTAGAGTAAACAAATTGTTATAAAGAGTGCATAATTAGCCTATATAACCATTAGTATTTCATTAAAAAGAAGACCATGTTCTTGTTTCTTTGAGAAGTGGTTTCATTTAATTTTAATATGAAGACATGTTGCATGTCACAGCAGTTAAATCTGTGTCTGTCATGACAAAACCTTAATATCAAACCTATACAATGAGAAATGCTTATTAAATGCTTTACAATCTAACTAAACCCATTAGATTTTAGCCGACTAAATCTAAAGTAGACCACCTGAAAATCTTACGATATTTAGTCGACTAAAACTAGACTAAAACTGAAAACAATTCAGATGACTACAATATGAGTAAAAAGTCTAAGACTACATTAAAATTTGCTGACAAAATTAACGCAGGTTGGTGCATCTTGTCCAGATTTCGTAGCAAAATTTCATAGGAATTATGATGTCAGACATTTTTAAAACCAAAAAGGAGAGTTAGTTCCAGGGTTGCCAGGTTTTCACAACAAAACCAGCTTAATTCTTACTCAAAGCTAGTTCAAAATTAGCCCAATTGCATTTCGAAGGGGTACCCCAGTAAAAATTGTGATCCCTGGGGTAAAATAATTTTTTTTTGACAGGGTTCCCCTGGTAAAATTCGCATTCTAGGGGCTAAATATCACGTTATTGGGGTCAATTCAATCAGCGGACACATCCTATATACTGCCATGCTGCCAAGTTTGGTTCAAAAGTAATTCTTTGAATTAAAGGTTAAAAATAATAGCATTTATTCAAAATTTTCTAACAATACAAGTTTTTACTTTCACTTTTTATCAATTCCAATACATCCTTGCTGAATAATAGCATTCATTTCTTTCAAAGAAAGAAAAAGAAAGAGAAAAATTACTGACCTCAAAGTTTCAACGGTATTGTATATTTTCAACAGATTTCTATTTTAAATAAATGCTGTTCTTTTTAACGTATAAAATAAATAAATAAATAAATATTAAGCAGCACAACTGTTTCCAATATTGATGATAAATCAGCATATTAGAATGATTTCTGAAGGATCATGTGACACTGGAGTAATGATGCTGAGAATTCAGCTTTGCATCACAGGAATAAATTCTATTTTAAAGTATATTAAAATAGAAAACCACTATTTTAAATTACAATAATATTTAGCAATATTACATTTTTTTTCTGTATTTTTAACCAAATTAAGTCAGCCTTGATGAGCAGAAAAGACATCTTTTAAAAAAAACATTAAAAAGCTTACTGATAATCCAAGTTAAACTGACCCTTGACCTTTGGAGTTTTATTAACTCTCTCAATTTCCTCCTCTGCATGTGAGTTTTGTTCTTGCGGCCGTCACGCTTCATTGACTGTCCTGCTAAAACACTCCTGCTTTTATTTAGTGCACTGCTGGACCTTTTGGGTCAGCACTAAATCCAAGAATGGTAGACTCTCACACGTCCACTCACAAACACACACACACACACACACACACACACACACACACACACACACACACACACAATGCATTGCAACACTACTCCCTCTTGAACTTGAGCCCTCTAACAGTTACGTGACTGTGAGTTTGATCCTATAGCAATAATCAAACTTTTTCTGCCAGCTTTCTGCCAGTCTGATGGGTGGAAGTGTCTATAGGATGCTCTTACTGATATTAATTCTGGTAAATTACTGGTATTAATTCTGCTTTCGTTTTTTTTTAAGAGAGGTTTAACAGAGCTCTCGCTCTCTTTCTCTGTTTTCAATCAATGGACTCTCACACATTGGGTTTAGATTGAGCCATTGATTTAAGCCATGTTTAAAGAAGAACGTTGTTCTTGTTTAACCTTCTCTGCTGTAGTATTACTCTGTTTGACCACTGTTTTATGAGAGTGGTTTCTTTTGATTAAAAGGCCCATTAACTGTATATTTTGCATCCAAAATAGATCCTCTACCATTAGTGTTTCGATCCATCATTTATTCGGAGGGGGCTGATCCATTTTATGGATTCACCCTGAAACCTCGGGGGCTTTGACTGATGCACTAGAGGTTTTATTCTTAGTTAACCAATGTCTGTGTGTGTTTGCCCTTTTTTTTTGTACAGTACGTGTTTCAGTAAACATTAAAGAATGGAGATGAAGCATATGAAACAAACAAATGATGAAATGAAGACTTGTGTGAAACCCTGTTAGTTATTCTGGAAAAAGATAAGGGTGTATGAGTGGTAACTCAAATTTCCCTATTAGTTGGCTAAACCTACAGAAAACACTTTTTTTGGGAGGGGGTAAATATTAATAATAATAAATAATAATGAATAATAAAATGAAATGTTGCAGTTTATTATTGATGAAAATAAAATAGGCATATTTTTCTAAATTCGAAATGTGCAGTGTGTTTCTTCAGTTGTATCCATATTTTTATTTAATTATTAATTTAGAAATTTTGAATTTAAGTTTGTTAAAACAGATTAACTTGTATCTTGTATTTTTAAATGTATCTTTAAATTTCCATCTTATTTAAGTGGTAGGTCTAGATATTAATGTATTTACATAATAATAATAATAATAATAATAATAATAATAATAATAATAGTTATTATTATTATTATTATTATTATTATTATTTATTTTTTAGATTATTAAAATAAAATGTTGTCATTTATTAATGGAAAAAATAAATATACATATTTTACTCTTATTTAATTATTAATTTAATTAAAATAGACTCATTTTAAATTTATTTAAAAACTTTAATAATAATAATAATAATAATTAAATGAAATTAATGAAAAAATTAAATGTGTATATTTGTCTAAATTCTAAATGTTCCTTTAGTGGTATCCATAATTAGGGCTAGGGATTGGTTGATTTAATTAACAACAACAACAACAACAACAACAACAATAATAATAATAATAATAATAATAATAATATTTATTATTATTATTATTATTATTAAAAAAGAAAATGTTGTGATGTATTAATGAAAAAATAATGCATATTTAACTGTTATTTATTAATTGTAGAAATGTGGAATTCAAGTTTATTAAAATATAGATTAATTTTATAAATTAAAAATAGTTTTTTAATCTTTAAATGTACTTTTTATTTAAGTAGTAGGGCTATAATAATAATAATAATAATAATAATAATAATAATATATTTTTTATTATTAAATTGAATTAATGAAATGTAATAAAATGGAAAAAAATATTGATTTTTAAAAATATATATTTTTAATATTACTAATATTAAAATGGAGTGTTGTAATTTATTATTAATGGAAAAAAATATGCATATTTTTCAAAATTAAGATAGAAATTTTGATTTCAGTTTTATTTAAGTGGTAGCACTAGGGATTGATTTGATTGAAACAACAACAACAATAATAATAATAATAATAGTTTTGTTTTATTATTAAAAATAATTGTTGTAATTTATTAATGAAGAAAAAGATTGATTTTAATAATAATATTAATTGTCTTAATAATAATTTCCAGTTACTTTGATTGCGAAATTAAGGAAAAAGTTTTTGTTGGTCTATAATTAGTTTCATATAACATCAGTAGAAGTGTGTTATGTTCTTATTTAGATAATTACTGAATATGCAGATCCAGGTGCTATCAGCCGCAGTATTTTGGAGCATCTCAAGCGCCTTATATTGCAAACTGTACCGTGGGGGCCATCTGGTGTATCTGCTTCCTGTTCTGGCTGACTGTCCTTCCTGTTATGCATTTACCTCACAGATGGCACCACATGGTGCCGTAATTTGACGTGGTTGCCATGGTTACACAAGGTTAAGTGCCACCTCTGAACTCTGTGCAGTGCGCCTCACTTAATACTGTGTATTTCACATGTGCTTTCATGGTTTCTCATGTGTGCATGTTTGTCTCGTGGCAGTGGCTGGTAAAAATGTCCCCTCAGAGCCTGAGGTCTCACGCTTGACTGAAATCTACATTAGATTTTTGTATGTGTTTGTGAGCTGTAATTATGAAAGTCACTCACCCAAACACACACAGATTTGTCCTCATAATGGCAGTCTTCGAATAGTGGACCCTCACAGCAGAGCTGTCAACAAACGTAATAACAGCGTTAACATAACACGCAGCTGGAACTACTGTACAGACAATCCCACCACCAGTGAGGCGATTTCCCCCCTGAATGGGAAAGCTGTCACTGTGAACACACACACAAAATACACTGGTCACTAATGTTGTGCTCTGCATTTGGTTGTTTCTGCAACTACAGGCACTTTTGTGCCCCAGATTTTATTTTTTATTTTTTCTATTCATCATATGAAGGTCACAGATGAACTGTTTTGAAACTTCATCATGTTTATGCAATTAGTTTTTGCTACTTTTAAAATCCATTTCATAAATAGATTTTAGTTTCCCATGAATAGACTAAATACCAGTAATTAAATAACCAACTATTTATTTAGACAAAGAAATCTGACATTTTATTCAAAACAATGTCTAAACTTGACATTTCCACTGCATCATTTGTTTAATGATTTGTTTTAAAGAAATAAACATATAAATAACTACATTAAAGTTGTCATTTTCAGGGAAGGAGTGAGGGGAAAAAAAAAAAGTCAAAATAACCATGGCAGCCTGAGAAACAGCCATTAGTGTTCAGATGTATTAATATATTTTCCTCACGTTTGTCTCGCTGGACCAAATCTTATTGATTCTCGGCTCGTCTGTCGAAAATGTCCGTCCTGATTGCAGCTGCTTTCACGGGGTGTAAGATATCTACTTTGGCCCTTTTAAATGATCCATAATTTAGACAATTTTGATGAAAGGAGAGCAAGAGCGATCGTGAATTTTAATTGTACTTTTTGCGCTGAAATAGATGGTTGAAATAAATGGCAGTTTTAATGGTGGTGAAGATTTCTTGCGTCTGTTATCAGTTGAAAGTGGCGAAAAGGTTTGATTTGAGCTGGATCTGTGTGTGTGTGTTTGTGATGGGCCGACTGGCATGTGTTTTCCAAGCTCATAATGGGTCCCATGTTCGAGAGATTGTGTTCAGACAGCATAACTGTGACACTGATGCATGTGCCCTGAAGCTTAATCGATACAAACACACACAGATATACACATTCTCCAGCTTTCACCGCAAGAGTTTGTGGTGTGTAATCCAAGCTCACCTGGGAAAGTTCACCTTCATCGACCATCACACACGTTTTCACATAAATAAAACTGTGTGTTCTGCTACCCACAAAACACAAGGATACGCACAAGCCAAGCCAGTAAACTCGGTGTGTGCCAAAAAATGAAGCGTTTATGAAACATTTAGTTGAGTGCGAGAAGCTAGTTTGTTATACAGATGCCCTGTATGGACAGCACAAAACTGTTTTAATATTTAACTGTTTGTTTTTGTTTCACATACTTTTTTTCTTATTTTGACACAAACACTGGATTTGTCCTCTCCTGATTTCAGCTGCATTGTAGCGTGATACTTTTGTATCATTTATTCATCTGAACACAAACATTTATAGTGCCTTGCAAAAGTATTCATACCCCTTTATTTTTCACATTTTATGTTGCTGCCTTATGTTTGTTTTAAATGACTTTTTTCTTATATCAATCTACACTCCATGCACCATAATGACAAAGCAAAAACAGAATTCATACATTTATTAAAAAAAAAAAAAAAAACTGAAACAAGTGCGTTGCATAAGTATTCATACCCTTAACTCAGTGCTTAGCTGAAGCACCTTTACAGCCTCAAGTCTTTTTGGGGATGATGCAACAAGATTTGCACATCAACATTTGGCAGTTATCTGCCATTCTTCTCCTCACCTCATCACCTCTCAAGCTGTGTCAGCTTGAAAAGGGGCTGGCAGACTATTTCAGATTTCTCAGAAATGTTTGATTCACAGAGTTGTCTATAAGCCACTCTTGCTATGTGCTTAGGGTCATTGTCCTGTTGGAAGGTGAGCATTCTGCCCAGTCTGACGTTCTGAATGCTCTGGACTGGGTTTTCATTAAGGCTGTCTCTATATTTTACTGTATTAAGCTTTCCTTCTACTCTGCTGAATCTCTCAGTCCCTGCCACTGAAAAACAGACCCACAGCCATGAGGCTGCTACCAGCACACTTTACTTTTGGGGATGGTACTCCAAGATGAGCAGCGCTTGGTTTCCTTCAAACATGATGCTTGGAATTGAGGTTTGTCAGACCAGAGAATCTTGTTTCTCACAGTCTGAGTGTACTTCAGGTGCTTTTAGCAAATTCCAAATGTGTTTTCATGTGTCTTCACTGAGAAAAGGATTGAGTCCTGCCACAACGGTATAAAACCCAGATCGGTGAAATGTTGCAGTGATGTAACATCCTGATCCTTCTGTAAGTTTGACCAGTCTGCGTAAATGATCATGGAGCTTAACTAGAGTGACCATCAGGTTCTTGGTCACCACTCTAGCCAAGGTCCTTCTCCATCAATTGCTTAGTTAGGCCAGGAGGCCAGCTTTAGGAAATGTCCTGGTTGTTTCAAACTTTTTCTATTAAAGGTAATCGAGACTACATGCTTCTGTGAATCTTCAATGCAACAGATTTTTTTTTTCTAAACTCTTCCCCAGATGTGTGGCTTGATGTGTGTGTGCCTATCCAAATCATACCCATTCAGTTGAATGTGCCACAGGTTAACTTCACACGAAGTGTAGGAACATCTACAACCAATATAAATACTCCTGAGCAAAATTTTAACCGCCCCAGATAAGGGTATGAATACTTATGCAATGGAATCATTTAGGTGTTTTATTTGTAATAAATTTGCAAAGATGTTAAAAAACAGTTTTTTGCTTTGCCATTATGGTGTATGGAGTATAGATTGATGTGGGGAAAAAAGTAAGCAGTGTAACATAAGGCAGCAACAGCAAAAAGTGAAAAATATGTAGGGGTATGAATACTTTCGCAAGGCACTATTTACATTATTTCAAGCGTCCCCATAGCCGGGTACTTTCTTCATGGTAGGGTGTTGAATGTATATAATGAATGAATGTATAATGCCTACATATGCAAATTAATGTCCCAAATTACTCATTAATCGTGTATATTACCAGTCTTCAAAAGGACTTCATGTACTACAGTAGCGCATTAATGTCAGGGTATCCTTCCTGTACTCTGCCAACATGTTTTGGCTTTGAGTTACCGAGCGAGTGAGACGCCCTCGGTAATTGGTCCATGCCATAAAGTGAGATTTAAAGTCTGTGAAGGGCTTTCTGGTGATTAAAAGCAAGAGAAGGAAGTGTGAAGGGTTTCTGAGAGAGTGTATATTATTCTGGGAGTGTTTACTGTTTGGGCAATCTGTATATCATTTTATAGGGATGCTCTAGGGCAAGGTTATCCAGGTTGAAGTGTCAGATGAGCGTAAATTTATCTGTCTGTTGTTATTGTCATCCTTTTTTTGTGACCATCAATTCTTAAAGATAATATCATCCCTCACCGTGACCCATTTGAAGTGGGCAGGGTGCATTTTTCCTCTAAAAGCGAGGCACACTGGAAATCAATCTCTCTCCGTTTTAATGTTTCTCCTCTGTGCAGCATTTTTCACACTTGCAGAAGCCATTTGTGATCCAGCGGGAGCCATGTTGGCTCAAACGCTCCATCCACAGGGAACCATAGTGGCTCTGGAAACCTCCACTGGGAGCCATCTGGGCCTGGCTATTCGAGACTCGGCCTGCCCTTACCGTACTGGTGTGCTTTCCTGTTTCTGTGTGGGATGAGCGTCTATGCGGTGGTGAGATGTTCAGTGTGGGCACTCGGCAAAACACGTGGCCCTGATTTGCCCAGACGTCCACCTACAGTCTGTCACACACCCAGTTTCACTCCAGCGTCCATTATAGAGTTTGTGTGAGGAAAAGCGAAGTGTTTTTCACATGTTCACACTAAAATACATATTTTTAGCAAATAGCTGCTAGCATGTCCATCTTGACTGTTGTATAATACAGGAAAATTACTGCTTGTCTTGCCTATCGCCTACATATGTGAGGCTGCATGACTCGTGTACCTCACGTTTCCTTATAACCAATTGCACATCAAGTGGGGTTTCATTACGAATTACGGCCGAAACATCACACAAACCGTCCAAACTTTCAGCATGGCTAACTCCAGTGTTACTTTGTGATGGTAAATTAGTACTGCAAACGTGGTGCGCGTGTTGCATTGAATGAGCGAAGGCTTGAGCCATCAGTAGAGGCATTTGGATATCGTCTGTGATATATATTTTTCATGATCTGTGTGGAAAGCTTTTCTGCTGCTCCCTAATCACCCTGACGCATTTTTCTCTGTTTATCCACGTTGCCTTTGTGTGTGTGTGTGTGTGTGTGTGTGTGTGTGTGAGTCATGGTATTGTGCCAGGGAAGAATACCGCAAAGATATTAATCTTTGAGTTTTGGGGTCACTGAGATTAAACTCATGTAATTGTATATTGCTTTATTAAGGCTTACATGAAACGTTAACGTTTTTCTCCGAATTGCAGGCGAGTGTGTTGAGGTTGACCTTGTATTTGGATAAGCAGGAGATTTTAAATCTATTTGCCAAGATAAAGGCCATATGCTTTGCTCTCTAACTCAATCTCTATTTCTCACAAACAACCTTAAGCCTCAGAGACCAAGCGTAGCAGAATTGCAACGTTTGTATAAATGCTATTAAATAGTACCTAATTTTAATTAAAATGGGTAAAAACAACACAAAGCAGTAGCCAACACTGAAATGTATCACAACAACAGCTTTGGTTATTACAATTTCATGATAATCTACTCACCCCTATGTCATCCATGATGTTAATGTCTTTCCTTCTTCAGTCGAAGACAAATGAAGGTTTTTGAGGAAAACATTCCAGGATTTTTCTCCATACAGTAGACTTCATTGGGGTTTAGTGTCCAAATTGCAGTTTTAGTGAGCTTCAAAGGGCTCTACACAATCCCAGCACTTGTGCTCTTAATTAATAAATTGAAAAAAATGATCAAAAGTTAGCCTTCCTGTTACGAGGTGATATTTGACTCCTTAAAGTGATTTAGGGGAATTGTTGTCTTTTGGTATTTTTCTAACTTCATTAAAAGTATGCCTTCTTTTGTCAAATTTTTTAAAGCTTTTTAAAATTTATAATTAAAACAACAGAATAAGAACAAGTATAATAAGAATAAGTTTGAGAAGAATTAATTTGCCAATCAAATTAAATCCGTATTAAGAAAATTAATTTGTACTACAGAGGTGGCACAGAAGAACACAAAAGTGGCTTGTAGGTGTATTTTCATGTTTAATGAGACTTAGAGGTAGCATGAATACAATCAAATTCATAAATTCACATTGAGATGAATATTTTAAATATACATTTTTGAATATAAAAATATTAAATGATTTAAATAACTAAAAAGATACTTTAAAAATGAAACAAAAACTGCTGGTAGATGGCGGCAATTCACTTGATTTTGTCACTGAATTATTTAATCATTTGATTCGTTTGAATGGTTGATTAATTTAGGAATAAAGCAAGTGACTCTTTATGAATGTGAAGTTGAATCATTGACTCACTAGATTAGTTTAAAAACGCACGTTCAGTCATAAACGAAACACTGTTGTGTTTGAATAGAGATGCGCAGCGGCTCAGTTGTAACTTGTTTCACTATTTTTGACGATGAACTGGAGCAAAATCAGGCAATAGTGTTAATAGTGTTACAATGCAAGTCACTTAATATTAACTTATTTAACTGTTGTATTAAATCGATATCTCATTTACAAACTTACTTAAATAAAAAAAAAAAAAAAACATTAAAGGCTGTCACTCATCTTAGTTTATCGCAATCTCACAAAGTTCCATTATAATCAACGAAGATCTCTACACTGCACAATGAATCTCTTATTTACACTCTCGCTTCACTTTATTAAATGATTTGTGAAATATGTCTGTGATACATTACCCAATGTTGCAAAAACACATACAGCGTAGAAGCTCCCCTCAGCACAAACCAAACATGCTGATTGGGTCAGTCGCACTGGTGCTCCTAAATGTTTTTTCATAGTCTCACGCAGTAGTTTTTAGTCCCAAATGCGACTGAAATGGTCACACTGTAGAGCCCTGGACGAAGAACTAACCACGTGTGACCATTTCAACGTCGTAAACGCACATCGGAGAATATATAAATTGAAATAAGTATATAAATGCGGATTTTCTTTAGAAAATGACAGATCATTTTGCTAGATGAGACCCTTATTCCTTGGCTGTAATCATGTAGAGCCCTCTGAAGATGCATTGAAACAGCAGTTTGTACATTCAACCCGTTGATCCCCTTTGATGTCCATTATATATGGAGAAAACCCTGGAATGTTTTCTGCAAAAACCCTAATTTTTTTTCGACTGAAGAAAAAAGGACATGAACATCTTGGATGGCATGGGGGTGAGTAAATTATCAGGACACTTTAATTTGGGAGTGAAGGGATGCGTTAGATGCTTTTGGACAGGTGAATAGACGCACTAAAGAGAGAATTGTAGACTATACTGCAGCCTCTGCGGCCAAATCATGTCTAAAACCCCCTCGTCTGACATTGAGGAAGACACCACTCCCATCTGAAGACTTGATTATATAACACAGGCAGCTAGCAGAGAGCCGCCCAGTCTGTAATCTGTGTCTGAGACACTCACCTTGTGTGCGAAACCGTATAGAAAATTTAGTGTCTGAAATGGGAGAGCATGTACATTATGCACGGGCTGTCAAAAGCAGCTGCCGTTAAATACCAATGACATTAAGCATCCACTTAGCAACCTAAAAAATGCGTTATCAACAAGCTAAAACCACCCCGAGCACCTTAACAACTGCTGAACAACACCCTGGCAGCCACCCACAACAAACTAGCATCGTTTAATTAAACTAAATTCTGGTTTAACATCATCAGATCATTACTAATGAAAACCTGTTTAGTAGACTGGTTCACTTTGATTAACTCTGCGCTCTGTGTTCCAACAGCAAAGTACATGGGGTGCATAAAGCTGGTTGTGCGAGACCTAATACATTTAGCCCTCTGGCTAAGGCCAACCCAGATTGCCAGAACATTCTGAGCGTGAACCCGGCCGGAGCCATTACCTTTTCACGTGTAGAGCATTAGTTTGCCGCCAAGCAGGGCCGGAGTGGGAGCATAGTTGTTTGTCCCCGTAATGTGAGGTTGGTTGTCATTCTTGTGTTTAATCAAAGTGCCGATTATGCCCTCATTAAAAAGCTTTTACTCTCCCTGCGTATGCAGCCTCTGCCTCCGAAGTAATTCCCAGCAGATTTCCCAAGGGGCTTCCTGGCTGAGCAACCACACTCTTAATCGTTTGACTCTTGGAGTGTCTTTTCGCAACACCTGCCTGTTTCTCACAAAGCCATTTCAGTTGCGCAGTGTGGATGTTGCTTTGCTGATGGATCGTAATCGTTGAGACAGATGATTTGATGGAGCAACTTCTAAGTGGTGCTTGCCTGTAACTTTTAGTATTCGAATTTGGTGCATCGTTCACCGGAACCGTTTGTGCTACAGACATAAAGGATACTTCAATTTGTGATGCCTGATGAGATGTACTGTATGCGATCAAAGCGGACGATAAAATGGTGAAACAATCCCATAGGCTTACGTTGCAGATCTAAGGCTCAGGATTTTGAAATACCATAGCAATGGCATGGCATCAAAATGAAAACACATTAACAACAGTTAAATAATTATTCTAAAAAAAAAAACAAAAAAAAACATTCTGAACAGCTTAGCAAGTGCATTGCAACTCCTTGGCAACCACTCTCAAAACTCTAGCATCATTTTCATCAGAAATGTAAAAAATCCAGTTTCTTAAGTATTTGAGTTCCCTATAATCATCTTAATTAAGACATTGTCATTAGGATGCTTTGATTAGAGCTTTTAGATTTTCTGTTGCACAAAGGCGTCTCTAAAACCTTGATGCGTCACACAGTGTGTAATTTTCCCTCTCTGTTTTGGGTGTTAAGAAGCAGTTAGAGAATTCATCCTTGCAGATTTTCCATTAGTAATTGGTTAATGTTTTAAGTGACTCACTGTTTTTCCCCCTTCTTGTCGTTCTCTCTGTCATCCTGTCTTTCTTTGAAATGCACTCTTTTTGTCCTTGCCTGCCGTCTTTGATCACTGGCCAATAAATAGCCTCAGTGCTCGGAGACAAATGTAATATATTAGTGGTGCGTGTTCCCTGGTGCCACCGCTTTAATTGAGAATGTCAGGCTAAAGTTAGCGCCGGGCTGAATCTCGACCTCACGTTTAATTGTGCGAGAAAGACGTGCCTAGCAGTGATGTCAGTTACAGGAAGTGTGTGCGGGAGCGGATGAGATGAGTGGGGGGATGCTGGAGGCCCCCCGAGTTGCCTGAAGAACGAGCCGTCTGGACGATCAATAGATAGCTCAGTCTCCTCCAGTGATCTGTCTATTTAAGACAAAGTCTCTTTCTTTCTGCCGCCACAGTAATGGAATCTCAGCTAATCCCAGATACAGTATATTAACTCACTCTTTTGCCTCTCTCTCTCTTTCTCCTAGGTGGAAGTGGAGGTGGAGAGCATGGACAAAGCAGGAAACTTTATTGGCTGGCTTCACATCGAGGGCGTGAATTTGTCCATCGCTCTGGTGGAGAACGCCCTCTCGAAGGTCCACTTTACTGCGGAGAGAAGCTCCTACTACAAGACTCTTGTGTCTGCGGAGGAAACCGCCAGACAGAGGAAAGAGAAGGTGAGTTTGGTAAAAATCCAGCATGATTCATGCAGATTTAGGCTCTGCTCCAAAACCACCTAGGCGGCATTTTAAAGCGTTGTTGGCGCTTTAAACCTGGGCTAACACAGTAGGCAACAGCGTTATCTTTTAAGATACCTTCTTTTGGCCAAACTCTGAGGCAGCGCCAAAACCCTTTTATGGTAAGCCAGTTCACACAGCATCAAATTAAATATTGACTATTTTACCCAATATTTGAGCTACTCTGTGGTTGTTTTTTTGTGCGCCAACATCAGATCTTCTTGGAATCAATTGTAGAATCTATTTGCGTCGCACACCAGGTTCCTGCCCTTTGTAGAATGTTTCAAATCTGTCCCTTACAAGTTTCCAGTTCATTTCGGATGCTGCCTTTCAAGAGTATCTGTTTGTATAAACAGTAGAAAGCCGGGCCGCCCACTAGGTTTTGGAACAGAGCTTCAGTCTTCACTCAGTCACGATCAGAAATTCCTATTTATCCTGTCCGCATCTGACAAGCAAAGAGATTCATTACTTATTATTCCAGAAATCTTCCATCCCCACTCTGGTGATAAATATTATCTCTTTTCTGCGCAGCGTGCTTTGAGCTCCTGGTGCTGAGGCCAGAGCCTGTCATCCAGTGTATATGTGAACAAAGAGAATACACAAATCCGTTGTCATGTTGCATTAGTTCAGGCAGAACAAATAGACACCGGACCTCCGAAAAACAGTGGGAGCTGGACAAAAGGCGCAGGAATGAGTGTGTAGCTCAGGGGGTGCCACAGGGCTATGTCTTTGGCACTATCAGTTTTGTTCTCTTCTCCCCACTAAGCTGTGATTGATGAAACTCTCTTCGTCCCTGATCTCAATCTCTCTCTTCATTTTCATTATGGCCGAAACAGCCCACGGAAAGCGACGGCCCTGGTGGACAAACAACACTCCCGCCAGCTGTTTCTTCTGTCCTCTATCCTTCATTTGGCGAGAGAGAGAACAGCCCCGTGCTGATAGCAATATGATCTACTGCCCAAGGCGGCGAAGAGCGTGTTTCTGTCTTCCTTGTCAAATCCATCATTTTTTTTTCATCTCTCTCGCTCTCATCTCAATCTCTTGGCTCTACAAAAGTTCCAAAACATATAGACGCATCTTTCTTTCAAAGGCAGCGCTATCAGCTTCCAGCTCCCGTGAAAATAGCCACCAATCTGAAATGTGCATCCATAGATCTTCCCTTCTGATTGAACTTATGCCTGGCTTAAAAAGTCAATCTTGCTTGTTTACACTCTCTTGGATATGCGCACAGACGCTCGGATATGCGCAGTCACTTGCACACCTCAGTGTCACCTCGCTGTAAACAAAGCATGGCATGTTTTGCACTGACACCTTGAGGAAAGCACAGTTTGACCCTTATTTCCTGTGCTGTCGCTTTCCCAGTGGGTTGGATTGACTCACTGATTCACTGGCAGTGAATCAAAGACGACAAGTTTGGTTTGTTGTGCCCCAATCTCCTGCTCTCTGGCCCTGTGGCTGTCTGGAGGAGACCACTAGTACGAGGCCTCCCTGATGTGAATGTGTTTGAGGAGCGAAAACACAGTCGCCACCCATGAACAGGACAGCTGCATTGTTCTGAAAGATTGTAGATGCTGGTTGTCGGGTCTGTCCCAAGCCGTGCTTGAATTTCCCAGGCCACTCTGGATAATGGAAATAATTAACCCTTCGGGACAAGTGGAAGATGGAAAGGAAAGCTGAGGGCAGCATTTCTATTCTCTAGATGGCCTTGGTTTTTTTTTTACCACAGCCAGGTGTTGATGTTTTTTTGTATTGAGAAGTGTTTGTTACTTTTATTGGTGAGTTGGGAAGTGTTAGATGTTTGCTGTGTCAGGTGTCCACTTCAGAAAGTGACAGTAATGAAATGCACTGGGTCAAGTTTCATTAAAAAGTGTTTCTTTTTAATGTTCTTTTTTAAATGAAAGGAATAAAAAGGGCTATTATTATAGAATAGTGTTCTAGTCGCTGTAAAACTTGAGTTAAAGAACCTAGGGAGACCAGGTGATTTTATTGAAAAGCACTATTGCAGAATTGAACCAGCTATGCTTGAGGTTTAACATTGGCTAATTATATTATATTATATATTATATTATATTATATTATATACAACAGTACTTTCTAGTCTCGAATCTGATTGGCTGAGGAGTGTGACATTTTGGTGATATCGGAACTCCAACCGCTTTACCATTTGTATCACTCCACTTGCGGATTTTTTTGAGTGTGATGGCGGACTCTCAAATACATTATAATTTTATAAATAATAGTGTTTTTGTGTCGCGGATTGTAATTTTAAGAGTTTTTTAGGTGAGAATGTACTTGCTTAGATTTCAAATATGCAGTTTGTTAATAAAGATTACGTCTGTTTGAAAATTAGCTTCAATGTTGTTGAGCTCCAGGGCATCAGCGACCGTTCAGTCTTCACGAACCCGCCAAGAGCAGCCTTACCTCGGCTAGATCTTCTGTAATTTGCTGCTGGTTCTGATGTCTGTAGTGGTTAAACATAAGATAAAATTTGTTTTGGGTAAATCTAACGGGCGGTCTTTGGTCTCATTAATCTATTATTTGTTCCAGAGCAAATAGTTTTGGCTGAGGGCAAATCTCATCACGTTATATTTTATGTAATTTCAGTGCTTTATATCAGAGCGTTGCCTTTGTACTTTTGACTGAATTGCCCAGCTACTTTTATGATGGCCATTGTTTATTAAATAATATTCAATAAATCCTATTTTATATAAATAAAAGTAGTATTTAATAATAGCGTTGTATTGGCCTGCGGCCACGTGCATATGGTCGAAGCATAGCAGTGCTGATATACTGCCATAATGCATGGCTACGAGTGTGATATTGCTCACATATTATATTATATGTGACCCTGGACCACAAAACCAGTCATTTTTTGAATATTTTGAATATTTTTTTATATTCATTCATCATCTGAAAGCTGAATAAATTAGCTGCCCATTAATGTATGGTTTGTTATGATAGGACGAGATACAACTATTTGAAAATCTGGAATCTGAGGGTCAAATGAAGTTCTTAGCAATGCATATTACTAATCAAAAATTACATTTTTATATTTATAGTAAGAAATGTACAAAATATCTTCATGGAACATGATATTTACTTAATATTTTAATGGTCTTTGGCATAAAAGAAAAAAATGATCATTTTGACACATACAATGTATTTTTGGCTATTGCTACAAATATACCCGTTCTACTTAAGACTGGTTTTGTGGTTCACGGTCACATATTGCTTTTGATATATTGGCATTGAGTTATTGAATGATCCAAGAGATTTATTACATCTAAGTGGGTTGTTCAAAGCCAGTATATGCGGTGGCGTGGACCAGACATTATAATCGCAAGTCTAGGTCTGGATCTCCCACTACTAATTCATTGTTGATGAGCAGAGATGTCTTGGTAAATCTTGCATTGTGTTTTTGTTTACTCACGTTCAGAAACTGGTCCCACGAATGCCTGCATGCTTTCTTTGCACACTTTCTTATTTTGCACAGTTTCCCTGTAGCTTAAGGGAATCCATTTAGAAGTTCCTCTCAATATCATGTGCCGTCTGCACCAAAACACTGCTTTGAAATGTAAACAGTTGCTGCATGGAGATGTTAGAACACTTCTGGTTGCTGGGCAACAGAGTTATGGCTGCTGATTAGAGAGCGGTTTATGACCCAGTGTGGACCGAGCCAACCCGTATTCTCCCATCTCACAACACAGGCTATTAAAAGAGCCTTCTTGTAATTACAACACGCTAATTATGAGGAGGCAAATCTGAAGAGAAGTCAGCTTTTGGTTGAGAAACAAGGCCTTCTGTCATCTCCTTTCCAAGTTTGGTCTACTTCAACAAGGCTCTGGTGGATTCTGGAAAACTGGGACAAACCAGCCACTGATTACTATCCTTCCTTAGATCATCATCTTCATCATTGTTCAGAACATCACTGAGCTTGTCCGCCTTTCCCCCTCTTCACAGTGCTGCCGCTCCCGCGGTCACTCGTTTGTCGTCTTGTTTCTGGCTTTTCTGGTATTACTGGGGCATAATTCCGTCACCAGGGGGTTGATTTTAGCTCTAATAGCCTCCCCAGGCTCTCGTGTGCTTTACAGCATTCGTGACAGGGTTCCGCCGGGGTTGAGAAGGGCAGCCGTCTGCTTGTGACATTTAAGCTCGATAAATTTGTATGGTGGGTGAATGCGGCTCAACGCAACATGTCGTCCACATCTGTCTGGACTGAGGAAGAATACCTAGAGAAAGGATGAGAACATTCTTTTTATACCATTTAAAGGAACAAGAATAGGCTCATTTTCCAACTCCCCTAGAGTTAAACAATTGAGTTTTACCATTTTCAAATCCATCCTGATCTCCGGGTCTGGCGGTAGCACTTTTGGCATAGCTGATCGCTATAGCAGCTACAGCAGCAGCCGCAATGATATTACACAGCGCCTGAAAATCTAAAAAATCACAACTTTTAATTTTCTGTCAGTCTTAGTACATGATGTAACTGCAGAAGTGTCAAGTTTTAAATAGGAAAAACATTGAAACTCTTTGGTCATTTTTGAGTGAGATGCTAACAATCTAATCTGATTCAATGATCTATGCTAAGCTATGATAAAAGTGCTACCGCCAGACTGGGCGATCGGCTGAATGGATTCAAAAACGGTAAAACTCAACTGTTTAATTCTAGAGGAGTTGGAAAATGAGCCTATTTTCAAAAAAAAGTGGAGTGTTCCTTTAAGAGATCTCCAAAACAAGAACGTCAACTGTAATATATTTGCAATTCATAGCCATCTCGTCAAAACTTTTAAATGAGCATTACCGAAGAAAAATGCTAACCTTACAAATCCCAGCCCCCTTAATGTCTGCAATGTGTTTTGAAAGAGTATTTCTGTTACTTTTGATTTCATTTGGCTGAATCCCTCCTGTTGTGAAGGAATCTTGTTCAAGGGCCTCATCAGTGGACAGCTACGCCCAATTTCAGAGGAACGTCTTCGAGTACCAGTTTGCTAGCGAGAAGCGGAACCACGGAGCAATTTTCTTTGAGACACTTGAGTGCCACAGACAATCAAAATATACAGATGAAACCCAAAGGTGCCTAGAAATATTTAACAAGTTGCGGTTCGCTTTTTGCTTTTTATTGACGTCGTCGTGCTTCTCAGAGGTGGTGAGGAATCCATTGTGCTTTAGTGCAGGCTTCTGTGAGTTGGCACTTTTTACCTCTGGCTAATCTGGAGCGAGCCAAGGATGAATGAAGGCAGTGGGAGGATCAGGTCAGTCTAATGGAACCCGAGTTTTCAGACTTGCGTTACTGTATTAATATTTAACATGGAGATGAAAGCATAGTGCTCGCTATCATTCTTTAAGAGTTGTGTTTTGTCCATGTTGAACAATGCATTTTAATTAAAGGCTCTCTTTTAATTTCCTCTGATGGAAGTGATTTCGTCCTGAAAACGGACTTGCCTGAACACACGAATATATCATAATTTCTGTTATTAACAACAAAGTGGCCTAAATGAAATTTTAACGCTTTTTATATCATGCTCTCTCCAGAATCACTGAAGCAGTGGCTGTTTCCATGGCAATATTATAAAACGTGACAAGATAATTACATACATGCCACAGATGAGGTTATCTGAGTGCTTGAGAAAGTAAATGCTATTCTGGAGTTTTCAGGTGTTGGGTTCGCAGTTTCAAATCTGATTGAGTTTTCATTCAGTCAGTCGTCTTGAAGTACTTCATTAGAGGTGATTTCCTCAAATTGTGTGTGTGTGTGTGTGTGTGCGTGTGTGCGTGTGTATATGATGTTGGTGTTTTTTCGTTCACACATTCATCTTCGGAACACAAATTAAGATATTTTTGATGGGCTATCTGACCCTGCTTACATAGGGTGGTAAGCACATCATTAAAGTAGTCCATGTGACATCAGTATTTTAACCTTAGAGAAGTTCACTTCCGGAACAAAAAATTACAGATTATTTACTCCAATATGTTCATGTCTTTCTCTCGTCAGTCGTAAAGAAATTGTTTTTTGAGGAAAACTTTTAAGGATTTCTCTCCATATAGTGGACTTCTATGGTGCCGCCTAAAGTTTCAGTTTCCAAAATGCAGTTTAAACGCAGCTTCAAAGGGTTCTAAACGATCCCAGCCGAGGAAAAAGGGTCTTATCCCTTTTTGACTGTTCCTCAAATGTTCATTTTGTCTAGCTGTGCATGAACTCTTTGTATTCTGGTTCAAGACAGTTAGGGTATGTCGAAAAACTCCGTCCTACGTCGCTGCAGAAGTACCGACCCAGTGTTCACAAAGTGAACGTGCAAAGATCAAACAGCCTTTACAAAAAAGGTGAAACAGTGATGTAGGACAATTTTGAAGTTGGAGAAGAAAATGAGATGGGAGTTTTTTGACCTACCCTAACTGTCTTGAACCGGAATACACAGAGTACAGCTAGACAAGATGAGCATTTGAGGTTAAAAAGTATATACTTGGTCATTTTTTTTTTTTAGAAAATAACCAATCGTTTTGCTAGATAAGACCCCTTCCTTGGCTGGGAACATTTAGAGTCCTTTGAAGCTGCATTTTGGAAGTTCAAACTCAGGGGCACCATAGAAGTTCCCAATAATGCCATAGTTCTCAAACTCTCATATCTTCATAAATTTACGGTTGAACCACTGATGTCACATGGACTATTTTAACAATGTCCTTACTACCTTTCTGGGCCTTAAACGTGAACGTTGCGTTGCTGACAGTGCAGGGTCAGAAAGCTCTTGGATTTCATCAGAAATATCTTAATTTGTGTTCTGAAGAAGAACGAAGGACTTACAGGTTTGGAATGACATGAGGATGAATAATGAATAACAGAATTTTCATTTTTTGGTGAACTATCCCTTTAAGGCACGTTATATAGTGTGTCATCTCTCCTTCTTTCTTTCTCTTTTTCGTCATGCCTGGGCCTTGAGTTGCTGTAAATTGCATTAAGTGCTGTGTAGAAGTGGCACTAAAAGGGAAGTGTGTGATTATATATGTATTTCCATTCTGTTCCTCACTCCTCTCACCACTGTCATCGTTGCCTTCTAATTTAACAAATGGAGGGCAGGCTGTGTCAGACAGGAACAACCAGAACACTGTGGTGAATCACAGTAAGAGTTATCCAATTAGACACAGCAACTCTCCCCGGAGGCTTGCGCTAAGGCCTGCTCCGCCACAACAGGGACTTGGCCAGCTAAAGAGAGACAACAAACATGGCAGGACTGATGTCTCTGATGTAAAACATTGGCTGTAAACACATCAGCATTCGTACACAGACTCCTGAACCAATCAAATTGGGGAGCGTTCGTCTGAAATATTCATGCGAGTTTCAGGCTGCACATTAATTATAAAGTTATGGAATAAAATCACTTATTTTTCTATTTTAATTTCTTGTTTTTAGTGGCAACCTTCAAGTTTTTGTCTGATAATATATATTTGTGTCTGATAGCAATAATTTTTGTTTCTGCTTTTGACACTAATCATTAGACTGCTGTAAAAACATCAAAACTGATATTAATGCTGAAATTAACGTCTTGATAACTTAATATTTTATTACTGTTATAATTATATGTGAAGGGTTCATCATAACCTTCAAACCATTTTTGGCTTTTTTTCACCACTCACTAATACATCAAAGCACAATTTTAGATTTTTTCCTCTGTCTTTATCACAAAGCAGAAGTTTTTTGTCAGCAGTATGTTAACAGCAGTCAGTTTTCAAAAATATTGGATCTCAATTGTTAATCCCACAGTTAATTCCCTGGCGTGAGTGCTATCGTAGCGTAATTTAATGTACATCTTAAGAATTCATCGCATTAAGTCTTGCTGCTCTGTTTCATTGAGGTTTCCTCCGTGGCAAAGTTTACTCAAGTGCTCTCCATGCCAAATCAGAACAAAACGCCTTGCAGCATGAATCTTGAACAAACAAGAAAAAGCTCTTTGCGCTCTCATGGCGTCTCTGTGGTTCCTATTCCTCATCTTGAATTCATGCACGATTGCAGTCTTCCTTCCTACATAGGAATGAGAGAGAGCCTCCCCTGGCAGAAGCAGTGATTATGAGCAGCGCAAAGAGTTCGTTGAGGTCACTTCTATGTTACAGATGAGCGTAAGCCATCCACGAACCCCTATCGCTATTCGCTCTCTCTTTCTGAACCTCCCCCTGGATGTTTTTGCATGGAGTATTTTCTCGTTTTTTAAACCCACGCACAGAAGTTTTCTTGTGCTGTAAAGTTTGGCAGAACTGTGGACTGTGTTCCTGCAAATGTGCTAATAAAGATCTCTGAGACGGTTTCCATTGCAAAACAAAAGTTTAATTGAGTATTTACGCACCCAAGTGTTCTTAGCTGGCAGGAAAGCAAATTGGGTCTTTCTGTGTCAACAAACCCTACAAAAAAGTAATTAATTCTCCTCGCACTTTTAGTAAGGAAGCTAATTAACGTTGTGGTGACACTTAGCAATGGCTTCATATATATTAGTAATAACACTATCCTTGCCAGGCCATATGTCTTTGTTTTTGTTCAAATATTTGTTCCAGACTGATGGTGATACAGAGTTGAGTGCTTTTGCTATCAATACTCGTCTGACCCGTGTATGTGCAAGAACGATGACACACAGTCCCAACCAACCCCTGCTCGCTAATATTGCCAGTTATTAGCCTGAACAGTAATAATTACCAAAAAAAAAAATCTGGAGTCTGTCGTGGCTGTGTATAAGAAATCGTGTGCTATTCGGGTTAGTTTTTCAAAGAGAACATGAGGTACTTTTGATCATGCAGTCATATTCTGAAGAGAAGATTAATGATTATGACATTTAAGTAGCAGCAAGCTACAATACGGTTAAAAATGATAACATTATTTCATGTTGTAGGTTTCATGGATTATATGTATTTAGTTCCATTCTAATTTTATAATCCATTATATGAAGAAAAATGCTGAAATGTTTTCCTCAAAAAACAATTTCTTTACGACTGAGGAAAGAAAGACATGAACATCTTGGATGACAGTGGGGTTGAGTACATTATATGTAAATCTTTGTTTTGGAAGTGGAGTCAATACATTTTTGACATTTCAAATTTGTAAATTGTCATTTAATTTTACTGATAGAGCTCACAGGTGGTGATTGATGTAAGTGTAGACTTAAACCAAATGCCGTACCATCGATTTTCCCCACAAGGAGTCTAAACGTCCCCTGATATCAAGTGAAATCCACGCTGAGAATCTCCTTCAGTGATTGTGGCTTTACTATGAGCATCGTCATGTTTACATCCTGCTAGGATGGCATCTAGCGTTTCTTGTCTTTGCCGTTAGTAAGCTTTTTGACTACTAAAAGGCTTAGACGCTTCAGGGCTGAAGTGGACAGAACAAAGACGCAGGTCTTTAGAAAGTTTAATTTGTCCACAGGCATCTTCCCTTTCGTTTCTTCCCATTCACTTCTGTTGTTACCCTGCGACTGAAAATTACAACCAAAAGTCGTACAATGTGGCATTGTATCAGTATTTTACTTTTCTGAGTTGTAGTGTTGGGGGATATGCTCATTTCATATCGTCCTTTCGTCAGCCTGTGAGAACGCCGGTACACAATATAATCGTGCTAATTTATTTTTTTATTTACTTGGTTTCATTGCCGGAAAGCATACCAACACCAGCATAAGCAGCCTAATGTTTTTAATATGACTTAATTTGTGTTTAACATGATAACAATTTAATAGAAACATTGTAAGTTAGCCTACTAATGCTTACATTTCATTAGTTATTCAAAAAGCAGTTACAGTAAATGAGCAAAGAACATTTACATTATCAAAGAACATCCTCACTGACTAGCCTAGCCTAATCTAGCATGAGTTTATGCATTTTAAAAGTGCATTCACAGATTGCACGGTTCCCGCCCGAAACACTCTCTCCTGCTCAACGTGATTTGTGCACCCCCTAGAAATGTATATACCCCCTGATGGAGGTGCCCTGGCGCCCGCTCTGCGATTTAGCCACCGGAGCTGATCGCAGCAATGGCGTCCCCCATAGTCAAATATTTATAAAACAATGTGGATTTTTTTATGGGTTTTCTACTACATATTTCAGTAAGAGACCTCATTTGTGTTATATAAAGCCAAGTTTCATTACCAAGGGTTTAACCCTACCCAATACTTAAACTGAATAACTATCTATTAATAAGCAGCAAATTAAGAGTTTGAGGAAGAAGTCATAGCTAATAGAAAGGTAATAGTGAGAACTGGTCACCAAACAAAAGTGTGACCATAGAAAGTTTACTTTTAGTCCATGATAACTAATGAATTAAAGTTAGTTAGTAATACATAAACTAATACCAGAACTTTGTCAGAGGGTAATGCTAATCAGTTGAAATATATCGGCTAGAGATAATCAAGCCACGCTAAGCTAACAACAAGAACCAATTTGGCCTGTGCTAAAATCTGCAATTTTCAAAGTATATATGTGTTGTTCCTTTGCACCCAACTTAAGTGCCACTAGAAAAAAAGTGCTATATTCTATGGGGAAATGTGTCCTGTAGAAAAGCTGTTCCTCCTGGGAAATTCATCTGTATGTTTTGATGTATGTTCACCAATACCGGTTTTGCTTTGTGTTGGATTATATAGGGTGTGTGTGTGTGTGTGTGTTGACATTAGAAGCTCTACTCTTGCTTACCTCAGTAGAGGGCAAGAAAAAGATCATCTCTCTTGTCACACAGAAGGGCTATTCCATACATCTCATGGATTATGTAAGACTCGCATTTCTGCATAGAAAATGGGCTTGGGTCATCTACTCCGAACGCTCACACACTTCACGTACACACACTGCACATACACACTACCACATAAGCAATTCTTAACAGCCCTGAAGGCAAGCCAGGGCTCTTTATAACCCCACACACACATTTTTCCACAAATCTTCAGGTGCAGTTTCAGCAGCCTGTCACATTTATTTGCAATTCGCCTCAGCAGACTTTTATTTTTCTATTGAGATGGTAATTTATTATTCACTTATGTATTAATAATGATATTTTCTATCTTGTGACTGTAAATTGTAATCGTTTCTGCATTTTTAGATTTTCATTAGGGCATTAGATTGAGCTGTTCTTCTTATTTGGTCCCTATTTTGTAGGTACAGCTTGATCCACACTGACTCACACACTTTCTCTTGCACTCACACAGACTCGGGCATGCAAGCGTGAGGAACTTTGAACACTTAACGTCAATGCCAGCTCGAAGGAGAGCCGGAGAGTGCATACATGGGCAGACAGGATGTAGTGACAGACCGGCCGTGTAAATACTCAATCTGCACAGACACGAAAATCCATCCACGTCGAGACAGGATTGTCAGGCATCTGCATACATGCAAGAAGACATCTAGCTCACACTGCACTTCTCACGCACGTTGGCACACATACATACAGGCTTGTGCAAACGCAAGATGTCACCCTGACTGTGTGTCCTTGGATGTTGCATAGCCCCCCTCCGCTCGTTTACGGGATATCCCTCTAGGCTCTTGACGGACACTCTTTTAGGCAGGTTTCCAGTTCACCCGTGCGGAAAGAAAGCCATAACACTTCCACTAGTCCCATTCTCATGGGGGAAGCACGATGTGTGCGTGTTTGTCTGCTCAGACTGTAATTAGATATGACATTGTGAATTGCATTACTGCAGATGAACACATGCTTGGATACGCAGGCAGAGTCGAGAGCACAAATTATTGTGTTTGCAACCGCTGCATATAGGGCTCTCACTTTTTTTTTTTTTTCAAGGGATTTCCTATGCGGATAAGGTTGAAGGACAGTTGCCCTGCAGTTACACAGAGACGTTTGCCCCTCGAGGGAGACTGCAGACCAAGAACAGCCATTTTTCTGCCTGAGTTGGTGGCAGTAGTGTTTCCTGTACTCGGTTCTGCAATGTCAGAAGCCTTTGAAGTAAAGAGGTCGGCTTGCAGTTGGCAAATCTGTATCCAAAACAATGGAAGTCAGTGAACAGGGCCAGAATTTTCTGATGGTTTAAAGCTGACTAATAAGTAAGTGTTCCTGGTCTGTGAGTGAATCATTAGCTATGTTTTCATGATTTTGTTTTTATACGCATTTTGACGTATCTCATAAATAACAAGCAGTCGAAATGCTAAATTTCGAAAGAAAATGTCTTAATTTGCAAATGTTCTCCTGGCATTCGCTGTTCTTCTGACGGCGATTATCAAACAGAGTTGCGTTACTGCGGGTGCCCCCTTCTGGATTGAGGGTGAATTGCCTCATGTACCGAACCGAGATGCCTGTACCGTGATACATGTATCGTTACACCCGTAAATTTTACCATTTTCAAGGTAGGACACAAAATGTGTTTAGAGCTCCATTAAACATAATGGTACAAATATCTGCCATATACACTATAGGCCATCCGATGTTCACATTCATGTTTTCAATTTTAATTCTTGATCAGTTTTGAAAATCAGTGACTGGATAGATGGATATAGATGGAAGGACGGATGGATGGGTGGATAGGTGGATAGGTTGAATAGATGATGGGTAGATGGATTGGTGAATGATTCAATGGATAGATGCGTGGGTGGTTGGGTGTTTGGAGAAAAAATATAGCTACTGAAGAAAGCAAGCTAACTGGGTTCCCCATATCCTGAAGTTATTTTTCCAGAGGTTCCCAAAACAAAGGGCTTCTTTTTATTTACTCACCTAAGTGACAGTATATTCTAATATTGTAGTAAATCGAGTCCCTGTGTCTCTGCTGCCTGAGGATGTGACAGTAAAGGAATACATAAACTGTCTACTTGTCCTTTAAATTCAGCAGTGTTTAGATCTAAAAAGTCACTTGCTCTGAGATACGCACACTCTGTGCGATTGCATTTCTGCTTCTTCCAAGCAGAGTTAGACATACACACACAGGCATGGCATTTCCCTCCAGCCCGCTGACATTTGCTCCTTTTCGGGAGTACAAACTCTCCACCGCCAAAACGTTTAGTACCCTCAACTCGGCTGTCGCTTCAGGTGTCCTCTCTAATCGCCTGACAGTAATTAAAAAGAGTGGACCTTCTCTTGTGCGCGCCCACTAACATTTACGGAGAGCAGACGCTCCTGACTGTGTCTTTGATGCTTTTTGGCGGTGGGACGTCCCTTCGTTCCTGTCTAATAAATGCTAAATATTTGTTTCTTGCTGGCAGAGTTTGCAACCATCCTTTTTGTTTAAGAATCGTTGTGTCATTCTCACCCTTCTCGTGGCCGGTCCATTACCAGACTCCAGCGGCGCTATAGCTGCTGTTTACAGAGGAGTCTTTTATGTGATAACTTCCCTGAATCAATTTAAGCTCGTCGACAGCTTTCTTCTAAAGCGAGACAAATTTTCAGCGGCTTTCTGTCTTATTTGCTTCAAGTGTATTGAGTTTCTCGCAACAACGTCATCCAGAAATGCATCTGGAGCCTCCTGGGCCTAAAACCCATCATTATACGGCGCGGTAAGACCACCTCAGAGAACCCAGGCTTTCAGCGGCTTTTAGCAAACAGCGTTCTCTCACTCTTTCCACCTGCGTTTCTCTCTTTCTCAGGTCACCGTGGCTCTTTCTCTCTGTGTCATGCACACACATACCCCTGAGAGAGCACAGTAGACAGGTTTAAGCCGGCGGTTCTAGGGTTGGGGGTTCAGCTAACGCTACAGCTAACGGCTCATCAATTTTCTTTATTACCTGCTCTGGAAAAAAACGAAGTCTTCAGTGCAGGGAGAGAGGCTATTCTTAGATCCGCTGCCAATTCCCCTCCTAAATGCATCCACTCATTCTCCCTCCTGTTTTTACACTCGTTTCCTGCTTTTTCTCCTTGCAAAGCTGCTCTTCTGTTCGTTCAGATTGCTGATTTATTTGCTGCGCTTTGTTTGTAAGCAAAATGGCTGTGAGGGCCTTGTGCGTGGACTGTTGTCAGGAAAAAATTTGGTTTCACGACTCCAGGGGCTTCAGTTGCCATCATCCCAGTCTGCGTTTGGTAACGGGTTGGTAATGGGTGAATTTTTACAGAAATGTTCTGGGTTCAATACAAGTTAAGTGCCGTCAACAGCATCTGTGACATGCTGCCAATTTACCATTGAAAATAATGTTGACTTGTTCCTCAGGTTGTGAAAATAAGCAGAAATTGTGGAAATACACTTACAAACTGAATTTCTGAACCCAGGCGTTGCTCTGCAATAAATGTAGCGTTTTGAAAGTTTTACATTTAACATTGTTTAAACGGTTGCCTACAGATTTCAGAAGCCCACAATTTTTCTAAAGTGTATAGTAAACAAAACATTAACAGGGTGTATTTTAATGTTTTTTTTTTAAATTAAAATACTTGATTTTTTTTAAAAAAAGAATGTAACTCATGCCAGCGTAGATATCCTTGTGGTTAGCGCGTTGACATATAGCGCCATTGCATCCCGAGTTCGAATCCCGACCTCCCACTTTCTCTCACTTTCTCTCTTCTCTCTCTCCCACTTTGCTTTCTGTCTAACTACACTGTCCTGTCTAAAGGCATAAAAACACCAAAAAAAAAAAAAAGACTGTAACTCGCAATTAACGTTAAGTCTCTCAAACCTTAATGTAATGTAAAAATGGTAGCAGATTGAGTCTAACAAATAATTATCATTTACATGTATTCATTTAGCAGATGCTTTTATCCTAAGTAACTTAGAAATGAGGATTATCATAATGAAGCAGTAAGATGAGTGCCAGCAATGCAAAGATTCAAACATTGTACAGAACAGTAAGACGTTAGAAGTCAATATTAATCGACAGCATGCTGTCCATAGAGCTTAACTTGAATCTGAAAGATTCTTTTAATAAAATAGTTTTTTTTGCTTTCTCTCCCCATCTTTTTGTCATTTCGTATGTATTTGATGTGATTCCCTCAAGGCTTCAATGTTACATCTGTCATTGAATGCGGGCAAGTTGTGTTATTTGTGTGTGTTCACGCACTTGTTCGCTTGGGTGCTTAATGCGTGTGTGTTTCTGTTCGTTCTTTGACATCTCATCGCCTGAAGACTTGTAGCGGGCCGTTACGTTAGGACCCCTCAGCATCAATCACACAATGCTCCCCTCCATTGTCCCAGGCCATCAGTCTCTCATGACGACCCCTCCTGACCTCCGTGGACCCGTGGGTTTAACATCCAGACATAAATCTGACCGTGCGGGACTGTGCGCAGAGCCATTTTGGGTTGCGGTTACAGAACGCCACGGGCTCGTTGACAGAAAGAGCCATTTCTTCAACAGGAGAAGCAAGTGGGCTCTTTTTCATGTGCTGTCAGTGTTTGTTGGGGCAGAGAGTGAAAGGAAGTGGCTCAGAGCCTGTCGGCTTCTGCGATTCTATTAAACACGGCAGCACATGGCCAGGACTGCACTGCACGCTCGCACGGTAAACTCAATCAAGAATCGATCAAATTGAATCCGAATCAAATTACGGTGTCAGAATCACCTGACAACTTCCTGTTTTCAGTAAATCAGAGTCAGAGTGAAGGGTCACGATTTGATTGTCTTAAAGGGATAATCCAAAATTGCAAATGCTGTGGTGATTCACTCACCCTCCAGTTGATTCAAACCAATGTTTTTTTGGCTTCAATGGAACACTAAAGGCGGGCGTACACGGTGCGATTTTTGAGGGCGTACGAGCTCGCATGCGATTTTTTTGGTTATCGGAGGAAATCGTCTCTTCTCGTATGGTCGGGGCTCGTATGGTGTGTGAGAAATTACGAGACGAGCAGAGTGCCTTACGAGCACTTCCCGACCTCACGATCATTTTTAAACATGTCAAAAAACTTCGGGAGCTGTCGGATTGAAAGCGTGACGTGTGTGCTGTTGAACGAGCCGATTTGTTGAGCAAACTGGAAATTTAGCTATAGTGGTGGCCAACTAGCCCCCTCCACGTGCATAATACTACGTTAAAACATACATTACAATACTGTACAGTGCTGTAGCATTGCAGTTCCAATGTCTTTAATGCATATGCTTGTTAGCACTGCTGTAGAGGTGAAGTTTTGTCAAGTTTGCAACCAGTGTACACACGCAAGGGTGATCAGACAGTTCCTGCATGTGTAGCAAAGAGTCACGGCTCATATTTTTTATATGCAGTTATGAGATAGACAGAGAGCAGTTGAATTTAACAGTACATACACAGTATATTATACACAGGCTTTCTCTCAGATTTCATGGGCAAACAATCTGATCACCCTAAATATACAGAGACACACTGCATGATTTAACATTTTACTGTTAAATTTTACCGAAAAGGATCTCTTCCTCGGAGTCCATGTTTTTGGCGCGGAACTTCGTGAATGTGATTGCCTCGGAAATCGGCAGGTTTTAAAATCGTGCCGTGTACCACTGCGTCCGTAAACAAAGTCACTCGTGACGTGTGCGTGGCCATACGGTCTTCCGACTGTCCGAATTCGCACCGTGTACGGCCGCCCTAAGTTTAAAAAAAGTGGAGAATGAACTCTCTTCAACAAGGATACACAATATGTCACATGATAGCTTTGCGTGAGTTTAAATTGAGTTTAAATCTTAAAATAACCACTTTGGCTTTCCTTAACATGCTCATGCATTTTTTGAGTCAATTTTTTTAATTGAATCAGGTGGTTCAAGGAAAACCATGTGAATAACGACTGAAATAATAGTTCCTTTTGTGTCTTTTTTTTTTTAAAGCTTAAAATCTCTATTTCCCATTAATTATTATTGCATGGAAAAGAGTGACCAGCACATTCTTTAAAATAACACCTTTTGTGATTTACGCAATAAAGTCAGTCGTACAGCTTTGGAATGACATGCAGGTAAATAAGCGATGCTGATTTTCATTTTTGGATAAACTATTTATTTAAACTGCACTTTTCTATTTAAATGCAGAGTTCTAGAGTGATTTCTTTCGCTCTACTCAAACAGACAGGCATTTTGTCTACCCTGAAGGAGTCGCACTGTTATGTAAACACGTACTCAGGCTTCACTTCCTCTTTTCATCTTTCTCTCATGCGCTACTCTTTCTCTCTCCCAGCATGCAACTCCCTTTTCTCAGTATTCCCCCTCTCTCTCTGTCTCTCATCTGTGCCGTGGGCTTGCAGCCAGCCATGTTGTTTGAGTGTGTGTGTGTGTGGGATGTGACTGGTTTTAGTGGGCTACCAGGCCTCCTTCAGGACGTAAGTGTCCCCCTGAAGAGTGACTGTCGATGTCAGTCAAATTTTCCTCTCTTTGTCATCTTTTCTCCTTTTTACAATCCGGCTCCTCAGCATCTCCGTGTGTAAAGACAGCTAAACGCCCATGTTTGTCAGATGCAAGCGAGTCGATGAGCAAAGCTGCGAGAGGTGGAATATTCGATCTGAGAAAATGAAGAGGCTGCTTTTCAAGAGATAAACTGTAGCCATGACAACCCGGCATCACGACATGCTGGGTTAAATAAACTTGATTATTTTGCTTTTAATTTGCACGCGTTTGTGTGTGTTGATTCCTTTGCATAAAGACACAGAAAGAGAGAAATATTAAACCTCTTTAGGCCAGGGTTGCATAAACACAATTATCGGTTTATTTGATAAATGGATTTGTGCGAAGTAGACTTCACTTGAATTTCATGTCCTTCCCGGAAGCCCTCTGTCATGACTGAGTCTGATTAAAACATATGTCGCATGTGGTTATTTCATGCGGTGAAGTGTGGGCAGACAGCAGGTAGGCAGGCTAGCTGGAAATAAGCCGCTTTAAATAGCTCCGCTTCTAGTCTTTACGGCAAATGAATACTGATTTGGAAGGCTTTTATTTTTTATTTTTCTCAGCTTTCTACAAACATCAGGAGGTTTGTTCGGAATGGAATATTAGAACTCCTCCAGTGCGTTCAATTCTTTGAATACATTTTTCATAGATTGGAAAAAAAAAAAGTTGTGTATAGGTATGGGGAGAATAGACCAGCAGCCGAATTAGCTGTAATGCACTTACTGGTGCTTTAAAGTTGGCATGAAATGGTAATTCACCATATCGCTTTTATATTTAATGTTGATTTTATTGTGAACAATGTAACAATGCATGTTTCATTTGTTAGGGCCCAAGCCACTAGGGGCCGGCTATCTGGGGCTTTTTAGGGGCCTTAACATGCTCAAAAACTCATCTGCTGTCATTAGGACACTCTACGGCACACCTTTGTATGCAGTCAAAAACATGCTGCATATCTCATACATACTTGCATGTATGCTTGTGGAACTCTGTATTTTATTGAACTGAATAACTTTCACACTGCATGTCATTAGCTCCGCCCAACAGGAAGTCAGCTATTCAGGGTTTTGTGAAAAGCGCATGTTGTGGAATGTGCAATACTCCTCCTAGGGTTTTCATCCGATTGCCACCAACCTCTGTCAACATGACCTCAAGACATTTGTAATGTATTGAGTTTTTAACTTAATATAAACTAAGATTAATAAATATTATGTAAATATTGTTTATATTAACTAATATAGTTAATGTCAACAAAGGAAACCTTATTGTAAAGTGTTGCCAAAGTTTTATATATTGTTCTGTGTGTGTGTGTGTGTGTGTGTGTGTGTGTCTGTTTTCCTGATGCCCGGGTGGTGTTTGCGCAGGTAGCTTGGACCCGTCATCGCTGCTTGCAGCTATAATTTTATTTCTTTTGTCCTTGTAAACTCAATGTTCCAGTAAAACAATACACTTTTCTCATTATGTATGCCAGACTTTTCCAATCATTTAGTCTGCTTAAACTCACCCTTTAATTACTATTAACTGCAAACTTCCATTCAGATTTCCCACTTTCAGTCTAAACAAATGATGAATAGAACCAAGTCCCATCCTGTATTTTTGTCTTTCATGAATCCATTACACTCAGGCGTACATCACAATATGAACAATTACCTATTGATACTTCAGTTACATCCGAACTTTGAAGGAGGATGAATTTACAGATGCAATTCAGTGTGCTGAAACCTTTTCAAAACGCTTTCAACTTTAATTAAGCTTTTTGGTGTTTACTTAATCAGATAATTATGATGCCAATTTTTTTTTTTTGCTTGCGTCATTAACGGCATTGTCTTCTCTGTGCAGTCTTCCTCTAATAGCTGTGTGAAGTCAGCATTGGAGCAGAAAGTCTGAGTGTTGTGTAAGGCCCCATATGCTGCCGTGTTTCCCTGGGGCCATCATCTGTGCGGGTGGGGAGCCACGACATGCATGCCAGACCCCTCAGAATCAGGCTGGGTTTTTTTTTGCGCAAGCAGACTTCATTTCCATAGATGCTTCCCACAGAAATGCCGCTAAACCGCTTAGCGCGTTTAAGTGTTCTGACACCAACGCCGCTGCAACGAGGGCCAGAGTTTCTGGTGATTTCTTACCTTTACCGTGCAGGAATTTCAAGCTGGTGGGAGTTTGTAACGGCTGACAGGAGGGCGGTGACATTAGCGGTGTAAGCCGCGGTATAAGCCGCGCAACCGCCGCTGCATCCGAACAGCTGCTGTCTGTGATATGAGGCTGAAGAGAAGCTCCCCGCATGCTGACATCTCGCAGCTGTTGATTCCCAAAGTGCCATGCCACCTGGGCACTTTTAATGCATAAATTTATCCACTAAGTAACCACATCCAAGACTCCACGTCCACCTCTGCTCCGCACACCCCTCCCCTCTGCGTTTCACCCAACGTCACCCCATTCCAAGTTGGATGGGTCGGAAAAAACGCTGGATTTATCCAGCTCGCAGTGTTTACAGATGAGTGTACGACCGAGTGTGTGATTATGCTAAGTGAGTTTATAGCCCTAGCTCTGTGTTTGCAGGTTAAGTGGATGCTGACAGTGTAGGTCACTTAGTTGATGTGTTTGTCAGCGTCCCTGAGTAGATTGATGTGGACTTTGGGACGTGTGATGGATGGTCGGTCTGCCCTTTGTCACCGGATGGACTCATGTGTTTCAGCACATTTGAACCAGAAAAAGTGTGACTGTTAAATCCCAGTGTTTTTACAGTCATATTAGTGTGAAATATGTTTTTTTTTCTCATTAAGCAGACATGCGTTTACCTGGAAAATATGCGCAAGCTGTCGCTGGTGAAGCCGTTCTCATTTTAATGCCTTGAGATTGATATGTTATATTGCTCGGGCACTTGGAAGCATTCAGACATGTTAACACATCAGCTACATTTAGATATGGAGTTGGAAGTGTGAATGGCATGCAAACATATGAAGCTGTGGGTCTTTTCCCCCCAGTACCTCCCTCAGACTAGAAGAGCTTACTAGAAAGCTAATTAGATTTCAGAAAGCATTACTGGACATGCCAGTCTAAAATTTCTCATTGGCCAATGAATGTCTGGTCATATGACGTGATCTATGCATTTGCATTGTAAATATGTTTAATACCTCTCATCCTACACTACATTGGTGCACAACCCCATTAGTACTATGAGTCTTATTAGCATGCACATAGCAAAACATTTCTGTCATATGCTTTGGCAAGATCCCATGTCCTGCTTAGATGCGAGCGTGTGTTGGGGTCAGAGGTTGTAGCTGTCAGATGTCAATCAGCAGGAGTTCAAAAGAGTAAGGCTTAGTGCTGTTGTCATTCATGGATCTTTTCACATTGATTTTCTTTTTTTCTTTCCCCAGTCCTCTAGTCATGCATGCTAATCGGCTTCACGTTTTAGTTGCAAACAGAATTTGATTGCATTCCGTCACGGTCCTGCTGCTTTTATTTATATATTTAAGCAGTGTCAAGTCAGTTTTTGTATTGGTGTAGTGCTCTTCAAAATACACAGTTTTAAGGCAATGTGTAAAAGCTATGCACTCTGGTGATAAATAGGGCATTGCACTTTAAAGGAGGGACACTGGAAATAGGCACATATTGATCCAATGCAGCCGTTTTATTCTGGAAAATGCTCTGAATGCTTTCTCATTTATTTATTTTGTATATATCATGCTAATATAAATGGCCACTTCAGAACTCATGGTTGAGTGTCTTTCAACATAACATCATGGTACTATAGATTAATAAAAAAATAATAATAAATATAAATTACACACTTCTACAATTTTGGAGTTTGAAATCTGAATAAATTCATTTTTCATTGATGCATGGTTTGTTAGGATAGGACAACATTTGGCCGAGATACAACGATTTCAAAATCTGGAATCTGACAGCGCAAAAAAATCTAAATATTGAGAAAATTGCCTTTAAAGTTGTCCAAATTAAGCTTTTAGCAATGCATATTAATAATCAAAAATGAAGTTTTGATATATTTATGCTAGGAAATTTACAAATATCTTCATGGAACATGATCTTTACGTAATATCCTAATGATTCTTAACATAAAAATCGATAATTTTGACCCATACAATGTATTTTAGGCTATTGCTACAATATATTCCTGTGCTACTTAAGACTTGTTTTGTGGTCCAGGGTCACATATGTGGAAATCTATAAACGGGGGTTTAATTTGGGTAATTATATTTAGAGTAGATGAAGGGGGATTGTATATAAATGTTACCTACGGTGAAACATGACCACCAGATTCTATGGTTCCTCCACACCTAAATTTGAAGTTTTACCTCTTCTCAGTCTTCCCAATTTCAGTTATCGTCTTAAAAACACTATAAAGATTTTGTATTTGCTACATTTTCTCACAAGATAAAAAGCAACTCTAAATCAAACAAATCTTTTGTCAACTGTCACACAACCTCTTCTGCTCAGATCATTCTCTTGCGCTTGTGTACTTGTATCTACGTCAGGGTTGTTGCGTTTGCATTGTGTTTCTGCAGTGATTGAGTCATCAGTTTGATGATGTAAATAGACAGCGTATCCATCCGCAGATGAAGGTGATTCGACGTAAAGGCATGTCTGTCTTGTTAGTCGTTCCATACTGCTAATAGCTTCATCAATATGCACAGACGAATCGAGCAGACGGGCATCATGGGTCGTAGACCTTAATTGACTCAGCTAAAACACCCTGATGATGTATCCCACTTCTCCGATTACCATCCAGCTTTTCTCATGGTGCTTGTATAGTCCAGCACTGCGTAACTCACATATTCATCTGTGTTTGGAATGGGACCAATCAAAGCTGGTGGAGGAGATATGATAGTGTGTCTCCTGAAATCCATCTGCAGACTTATACTTGTCCTCCTAGATAACCTTGAGAGGTTTCCAGGTGTGGTAGATAAGAGGAAACCATTTTTTTTGTTTTTTGTTTATTCATCACATGCCTTATGCACATTATTCTGGTGTTATATGTTGACCTGCTCTTGAAGACTTGACCTTCAGCCTCATCACAGTCACCATCTGTGTGTTTTCGATACCTGGATATTCTTCGAATCCAGTTTTCTTCGAATTAACATTCAGCTTGAATTCCCTCAAAGTATAATAGATTTCAGATGTTTAATGTTCACTTCAGTCAGTTAAGTGTGTTTTCATCCAAGTATTACAGTGGAAAACAGAGTTTTCCAGACTGCTAGACAGATGTACTGAAGTATGTCCCTCTTTAGAAATGTGAATCATTTCACTTTGAAGAACTCAAGCACTGCAAGCAAAATTGCATGCAGGCATTCAGGGTTTAATAAACCATCTGGTTATTCCTGTACAGTATTTGTCCTGGAATAGAGAGAAAATAGAAGTTTTGGCTTCACTCATACACCGCTAATGGCCAGTGAATCTCTTAAATGAGATATTTCCAGTCACACACTGCTGACAATAAGAGTTTTTTTTTTTCCTCTCCGTCATCAGCCTCTCATCTTAGTATTCCAAGTATCCAATTTATGGACCAGAGTTTAAGTGGACTTTGTGAAAGACGTTTGTGTGTGTACGATGTGTGCCGTGCCATTATGTCTAACACAAGTGTCAGAAAGAGGCTTCTCTTGAATTAATGAGCCTTTATTTCCAAAGGTGCCTTCATTATGAGTATAATGGATGCTAAATTGATTTAGCAAGTATAATTTGATTAATAATAAGCATGGCTTTTAATTTTTATTTTAGATTAAAATTAGATTAAATAAATAAAAAAAAAGCTGAATTAGTCCAGGTTTTACTTTATTTGTTACCTGCCCAAAGTGCAGTGACTTGTGGGTATTGTAGTTTTTCTCCCTAGCTCACTGTAGTGTTCAATGCATATACCTCCATTGGATGTAGATTAATATGGCAGGTAAAGTTCAGTGTGTTCCGGTATGAACCAGGACTATACGTTTGATTTCTTTCCCTTGGGCCCTGTGTGTTTGTGTGTGTATGCTCTCTGGGTGTTGATGGGGATTCGCTCTCGCTGGGCGGAACACACTCTATTGGAATTGACACGCTGTCACCTTTCATCAGCGTTTGGAACGGCCCCCTCCCCTGAACTCGGTGTGTGTGAGAGGCAGTTTTTATGAATGTAACTGCTGTATCTATAGTCCCTGAAGAGAAGTCTGACCTCTCCTTGAGTGCTCAACACAACAGGCACAGACACACTAACATACTACTGACAAAAACAGCTGCTTACAATGACTGATACTACCAATAATAAAGCAATAAGACACTCGATAGCATGCTTAACAATGATTTCAGCCAAGGTCATGGCCCAAACTGTTCACTTTGGTAAAATGTCTATCGCACAACCTCAAGTGGTTTGTTTTATTAATACAAATACACCTGTGTTTAATAAACGATTATTTATATAATTTAACTACATTTATGCCCCCCATTTGCTCTCATTCGATTAGTGTTTTTAACTCAGACAAGCTTTTCTTTGCTCATTTTTATCTCCAAATGCCCTCTTAAAGTGGTCAGAATTGATTTGATATTATTTCTATGTGCGCAGGCATACATTTTGTGTCATTGAAAAGCATTTTCTGCACTTTTTCTTTTAAAAAATGAAAGTGAGCCTAAAGGAGAGGAAAAAGAGCCTAATTTGAGATATGAATTGATTTTTACAATTGAATTTTACAAATGAATGAATGAATATATAACATATTTACTATAGTACTGTCAGCTGTTGGGTACTGTTGGCATTACAATGACTTGAATCAGTATAAATGTATCATCTTTATCCTCTATGGGTACTTTGGCACTGTTATAAGTGTCCAGGCCACCACATTTTATCATATTTTAGTGTAATTTCCATTATAGTTGTTTAAATTCTAAAACTTACTTTGAGCAGAAAATTGTGGGTTAAGGAACGATTTGTTCATAGTGGTTTTGAGGCAAGCTTTAGCTTTGTTTCATTAGCATGAATATAGTCTCTTTATGGTTGCCGTGTGAAGGCTTTGAATGTAAGATTTAAGGGTGTGTGATAATGACTAAATTATATCTTGATATTTTCTGGAATTTTGTTGATAACGGTAATTAGGCTATGTTTTGCTGAGCTTATTGTGCTGGTACTTTGGCAGGTTTAGGACTTCCGTGGACAGCTGACTCCCAAAGCTTTTGATATTCTTAATATTCTATGCAGTGATTAGTTTGCAGAAATTAACTTTTCTGATAAGTTTAAATTTTAAATGTATGCATTATCTTGCATGCTTTGTCAAATTTTAAATTTAATCAATAAATTCAAATAGTAAGACACTATTGGACTGTTACCAATAAAATAAAATTAGTGTCAGTTAAATTTGTTTGCAATGCAGAGGTGGCATATGATGTAGCATTTAGATTAATTTGCACAGAGTGTTTAAAGCAGGACATGAAAGCATTTAACCTGCAGTTACAAAAGCATGTTTTGATGTTTAAAAAACAATGTTAAATACTGATATTTGAAATGATTTGGGGAGAAAAGAGAAAATATAATTTAAATACAAACCTAAAATGGCAAGTAGGTGTCAGCTGATCACTGCATGAATGAGTCATTGAGTCATTCGTTCAACCGATTCGTTCAAACGGCTAATTGATTCCGTAATAAAACACTGACGTATGTCGCTCTGAGACAAAACAGTTGTTGGAGTCTTTTTGTTTTATTTTCGTTGTCTGAATACATGGAAAACAAGAATTGTTATCTAAAATGTAAGTCACTTAATAATAATAATAAACTCTAATTTTTTTCAATATAATCGATAATGTCAAATTGCATATCGTTTAAACAACAATTACGATATATATCGCACTAGGGCTGTTTAATGATTAATCGTGATTTATCGCATCCAAAATAAAAGGTTTTGTTCATATAATATATGTTTGTGTACAGTGTATATTTACTATGTATATATAAATACACATGTATGTATACATTTAAGAAAAATGTTATGTTTATATATTAAAAAAAATTATATATAATTCCAATTATATGAATAAATATATATGCATGTAAATACATGTAAATAGTTTCAAAATGCATACTGTGTGTGTATTTATATATACATAATAAATATATACAGTATACAAACACATTATATAAACAAACTTTTATTTTGGATGTAATCGCGATTAATCACATCCAAAATAAAAGTTTGTTTATATAATGTGTAATAGTTTATTAATTGTTTAATAGCACTATACCGCACACCCCTAGTGAGATTGCAGTTGTGTTTATTATAATTTTACCATAGTTTCTAACAGGCTCATCCAATCAGATTCATTAGCCCACGTTAGAGGCTCATGTTCTCATGTTTCTGCTTCTGTAGATGTCTGCTAATGTGTTTTTTGTCCTTTGAGGATTGTGGTTTCACTCTTGTTTCCGTCTCTCACTGTCACACTTGTTTTTTGTGGCTTATTGCTATGGATTTAGGCCACAGGCAGCTCAATGACAGAATACATCACAAATCCTTTCTCTTCATGACCCCGCCCAGCAGCAGTCATATACCTGCACTCATGTGGAACAAACAAGAATGGTTGGTTGCTCACAGAAGGTCATTTGCCCAGGGTGCAGTGTGTCTCTTTGAGTCATTGTGTGTGTTTGTGGCTTCTTTTGTGCTTTTGCAGCGGAGGATACGTGAGAGTGGGTTTTTGCATATGTCCGGCCGTTCACGCGTGTCTCAAGTGCCCTTGCCTCAACGCCGTGTGTCAGAGGTCACGTGGCCGCAGGAAGCGCGGGGTCCGTGCTGACCAGCGGTGCCAGAAATGACATCGTGACAGTCGGCACTGTAACGAGTGTTGACACTCAAATCTGGGTGACTGCGATTGGTCCTCCAGGTTTGATTCTAACTTCGTGTTACTGTGCCAGGGCATTGTGGGTAGCGGGGTTAGACTAGCGCTCTCGCTGTGGAGTGGTTGGCAGAGCATGGCGTGTTTAAATCTTCATTAACCCTGCCGTTTTCCTGAAGGAATCATTTTCCTCCATGTTCCCTTGTTTTTGTCACGCCTCGAGGGAAATAATCAGATTTAATTGGGTAGTTTGACCCTGTAGTTTATCATTTGGTGCCTGGGTTTTCGAGGCTTACTGCATGTCACCAGCTGTATTTTTACATGCATATATGTTAATTCACAGTCTGGTGGCGGAATTGGCCTGTAAATGTCGGCCTTGCCGTCCTGGTGGACATAATTAGCTAAAATCAGCACCGTGAGGAAGCGCGTATAAAAGTCTGGTTTGTAATTAGCAGCCTCCTGCTCTCCGGGAAAGGAAAAAAAAAATGGAATAACGAGGAAAAGTTCAATAGCTGATGAACATCATTTGCTAATAAAGCCTCCGAATTGAAATAAGGGGCCGTTGCGTAAGAGCCTGTTAATTTGTCGTGTTTGTATTTCGTAATACACTCAATGCTTAGTAAGCAAAACAAACTGCATGATTTGACTGCACGCAGGGGCTCTTTTCTTGACATTTCATAAAGCATTGATGAAGTAGAACTACTTTGCTAAAATCCACACTTAAATTCATGATTTGCAACCGCAAATCTTAATGAGCTTGTGTTTGCTTCATAAATCCCTGCCCTGGGTCTCTTGCGGCGTTACTCAAATCTAGCCAATACTGCCTGTCATCCGTGAAGTGCAGAGGTCATTGTGACCTTCTCATGGGTGGGTAAATAGGTTACCGGCCCATCATGTGAATGTGAAGGGATTATCAACAAATGCAGTGCTCACACTGATGCCTGTGGATTAAACCGCTCGGATCTCGTTCGGTCTGAGGTGTTAATAGGTTTAAGTGAACATGAAATCAAAATTAACCCCATTTACCTAATAAGCTAAGTAAAATGGGTTGCAGTATGGTTGTGGTGTATTGGTAATTTTAGATCTTGTTTTAAAACTGGAAAATGTGTTTATCAACAGCTCTGGGCCAATTATGAAGAGAAACCAAAAGAAGAGGTGGCTCAGTTCACAGAGGAGAAGGAACGTGTGGCGAAATACAGATCCGTCTATGTCACCGAGATCACAGATGGACTGCACTTCTACGCACAGGATGTGGAAACTGGTGAGTGCTGCCCTCATTTCTAAAGGCAATGGAGAAACAGTGGCGTCCATGCAAACGTGGTCCAGTTAGTCCCTGCTGGTACATTCTGTAACTACAGGTGTCTTTCACCATTGACAGACATTTTAAAATAGCTGCAAGCTCTACATAAAAATGCAAATATTTCAATTGTGAGACATAGTTTTTCTAGTTTTTATAATATATATATACTTTTAAGCAATTTAGTAACAATTTAAACAATATACAGTTGAGGTCAAAAGTTCACATACACCTTGCAGAATCTGCAAAATGTTAATTATTTTACCAAAACAAGAGGGTTAATACAAAATGCATGCTGTTTATTTAGTACTGAATAAGATATTTCACATAGAAGATGTTTACATAAAATAATAGTTGAATTTATAAAAATGACCCTGTTCAAAAGTTTACATACACTTGATTCTTAATACTATTGTTACCTGAATGATCCACAGCTTTTTTTGTTTTTTTTTTTTTTGGTTTGTTTAATGATAGTTGTTCATGAGTCCCTTGTTTGTCCTGAACTGTTAAACTGCCTGCTGTTCTTCAGAAAAATCCTTCAGGTCCCACACATTCGTTGATTTTTCAGCATTTTTGTGTATTTGAACTCTTCCAGCAATGACTGTATGATTTTGAGATCCATCTTTTGACACTGAGGACAACTGAGGGACTCATATGCAACTATTACAGAAGGTTCAAATGCTCACTGATGCTTCAGAAGGAAACATAATGCATTAAGGGCTGGGGGGTGAAAACTTCTGGAATTTAAAGATCAGGTTAAATTTAACTTATTTTGTCTTCTGGGAAACGTAAGTACCTCCTGTAGCTTTCGAAAAATATGATATTTAGGCAAAATAAGAAAAATGTACACTGCTTTGTTCTGTTCAAAAGTTTTCACCCCTGGCTCTTAATGCATCGTTTTGCCTTCTGAAGCATCAGTGAGCCTTTGAACCTTCTGTAATAGTTGCATATGAGTCCCTCAGTGTGAAAAGATGGATCTCAAAACCATGGACAGTGTTTCTTTAGAAAAATGTTTTTTTTTTTTTCTCCAATATTTTGGAGAAATTGCCTCTTCAGAGAAAACTCCCCTGATAGAAACGCTCTTGATTGGTTTAAATTGAATGAAGAAAAACAGAGCAAAGATAGCACAATGCAAGTCACATTCTGCAATTGTGAATGGGAATGTTACCGGATGGCACTCTACTTCAGCAGCAAGCCTTCTGAATCACATAATTTAAATTGGCTTCCTTCATTATGTTTAGATGACGTACTCTCAGGGTTTTACACTAATGGCCATCTAATCCAACTCCACATTTAACCAGGCATGATTATGACATCATACCTGAAGGGCTTTCTTCAGACTTCAGATATGATGATTATTAAATGTAGCCGCTCCAGCAAATTCCAGCTAGGAAACATTGCAGGTTGTGTGTGTTGCCCTCTAAATGCCCTGAGTGATCTCTGTGCTCAGTGTGATAGCGACTAGTCATTAAACATGACATTTAAATTGCCCTTGGTAGTGACCTAGTCTATGATAGGGCAACCGCTCTGAGATTCAAGGAGCTGTTTTAGTGAACAAACACACTTTTTTTCCTCCCTCTCCCATTCGTGTTTTCACACAACCTTGTGTACACATGAACACACACACAACTGGACCAGAGGAAAGATCCTAATTATGCACAAGCACTGTTGTTTGTTACATAATTAGGGTCTTGCTACATGTTCCAGTGGCAGACTTCATTGGTAGGACCGTAAAATTGACTTCCGTTGTCTGTTAATGCGTCTTAATGCGCAAATTAATTAATTTGCATGAATTTAGAATAAATCTGAGGCTTGCGTTGCCAGGAGCGTGACAATCCTATCGCTTTTAGTGTGCCGTTTGGCTTCAAATAACTTCTGCAGGTGTCGAAACATGTTTAAAAACAGCGTTAGAGAAAAGGGTGAGATTGTGGCCACCCTCAATTTATCACTTTAGTCCCTCAGATGACCTTTAACCCCTGCAGGTTGCCCTGAGAGGAAGTGAAGACGGCTGTGCCACGTCTAGTAACCATCACAGCAATGAATACCAGCAGCAAGTCAGACACACACACACTCACTCAGCTCTTTGTGAGGTAATTATTCAGGTTATCTGGTTAGCTGCAGGAGAAAAGCAGGTCACGGCAAATACAGTGCAAAAACGGAGGGAGACGCGGGATAGAAAACAGGAAGTAGTGCGAGAAGATAAGACGGAAAAACGCTGAGCTGAATATGCAGTATGTTTTCAGCTTTGCACTGTTTTGGCTTTTTTGTTGTGTTGCTTTTTTAAGGGCTTTTTTTGTCAGATGAACCAGCAAGTGTGCATCTTTTCCCTTGTTTAATTGGCCAATGTTTTCCACTGAGAGGATTGGAAATGGAGATGGAGAGAGAGAGATGTGCTCGTTAGAGAAACAGGATTGTTATTTTCAGCTGAAAGTCATTCCTCTTTCTCTCTCTCTCTCACACTCTCTCCAAACTGCGTTAAGGAGGTCTCATTCCTTGTAGAGCACTTCAAAGCAGAGCCCTATAAAAACCTACAAGCCAGTCGCTTTGCAATTTCATTACCGGTTTCTCACAGAAACTTCAGAAAGACGGGAAAATTCGAACAGGGCGGGCACGATTTTCATAAACACTTTGAAGACGAGCCTTTTGATTATGACATAACTTTTTATGTCTACAAATTTTGCATCTAATAATTCCACTTTCTTCCCTTATGGTGGTCTTGCAGAAAGGAGTGTTGGAGTTTCGTATCATTTGAATTTCAAAAACTCAAATAATATTAAAAGATAAAAGTCATCACTGTGAGATCAGATGAAAATACAGTCTGGATGTCAGGAGTTCATTAGTGGGGCTGATTTATGAATAAGTATGAAAAGACTATTCATATTCAAGTATATAAAAGAATTATAAAGCTTTGTGTGTGTGTAATATATGAAATGTATATTATGTATAAAAAGTATTATATATCAAAAAACATATTTATTTATTACCACATAAACAAGTGGCATTTCAACCTAAGACATAGTCAAACCAAAAATTATTCAGACACCAGATATAATTATACCCAAAAATTCTTCATACAGTGGACTACCAGTAAAACTATTTTCACACCGAGGGACTCATATGCAACTATTACAGAAGTTTCAAAGCTCACTGATGCTCCAGAAGGAAGAGCAATACATTAAGAGCCGGGGGGGTGAAATCTTTTAGAATTTAAAGATCAGGGTAAATTTAACTAATGTTGTCTTCTGGGAAACATGCAAGTATCTTCTATAGCTTCTAAAGGGCAGTACTAAATGGAAAAAAAATATGATGTTTAGGCAAAATAAGAAAAATGTACACACCTTCATTGTGTTCAGAAGTTTTCACCCCCAGGCTCTTAATGCATTGTTTTTTCTTCTGGAGAATCAATGAGCATTTCAACCTTCTGTAATAGTTGCACATGAGTCCCTCAGGTCAGTACTAAATATGATTCCTCTTATTTTGGTAAAATAATTAACATCTTGCAAATGCTGCAAGGTGTATGTAATCTTTTGGCTTCAATTGTGTGTGTGTGCGCATATAGCAAAATAAGCTTTCTTTCACTGCTGATTGTATTTCAATGGCTTAAAATTTAAACCGCAATGCTTACGTTTTTGTGACCATGTAGTACAGCGTCATAACGTTAGTGTCTAACTACGATAGAGACGGTAACCCAAAATTGACAAATGTCCACCGGTATATCTTTAAAGTGGTTAAAAGAAGTCACGTTCATAAGCTTAGATGGAACAGAATCATTGTAATTGATTGTAATTTTACCGAATCACTGTTTTTATCATGAAACTGGTAGTGCATACATTAATCAAAACATGAGCTTCAGGAAAGAGCTGTGCGACTCTTGATCCACTCTTTCCGACGACTTTAAACCCACTCTGGAGAGACGTATGGAATATTTCAGCTTGTGTCACACTGTAATTCAATCCAGTCACACGCCTGCAACATGCATTTAGCCACTGTCTTTTTGCCAGTGTGAATGGCAGATCAAATCAAGATCTGATCAAAAATCTGAAGAGGTTTGTAACCTCTGCATAGTTATTTTTCAAACTCAGGCTGTTATACAGAGTCGTGTCGAGTGAAAATAAACAGCTCTGATTGATTTTGTGGTATCACAGGGCTGAAGCTGCGATCTCTTATGAGCAGTGCGCAGTCTGCGGTTAATGCACAGCCCGACGCTGTGATGATCTCAGCTCACGACTTCATTTAAAAGACTCTAAACACCCACAAATCGCCCTGATAACATTTCCGGTTTCCAGCACCCCGTGCAGAGCAGGGAAAAGCTGGCGCTCACTCTCTCTCTCTCTCTGTCTCTATCAATTCTTTTCCTTTTCTCTGTGTTCTTTAATTAGTTAGATTTAATTACTCAAAGTGTGGGATCAGTAGTGAAACGGAATTCCTTGGGCAAAGGAACGTCTGTGTGTATCTCCAGAGGCCGTGTGTAATTTCTCTCTAGGGTGGGGGTGCTGTGTAGTTGTGTAACTGAAACCTCGGTAAAGTAATGAACACTTTGGGTTACCCGCACTGACAGATTAGTTTGGGCATTAGCGTCAGCAAACACGTCTGCAACAGGCGCATTAGCTGCTGTTTGTCTTCGGCTGGTGGAAACTAATTCATAACAGAGATTGGTTTGTCACCTTGCGTAGATATTCGGGGGTATAATTATGTGTCAATTTGCAGTGAGTGTAATTATGTATGTCAGGCTTGTCTCCTGTTTTTATTTTTATTGGATTTTATTTTTCCCTGCGCTTGATACCGTCTAGTACTGACGTGAAAAATCTGGAAATACATGAGAATTTGACTACTAAAAAAATTACAAACTTTTTTTATTTTCTCTGCCCTTTATTAAATTTATTATTTATATTTTTTATTAGTCATCTTTTTTAATGTTTGTTTTTTAAATGGATGTATAGCATTAAAATAGTATTGTAGTTTCTTTCCACTGTAGATCTTTTATTTTTTTAAATATATTTTTGAAATACATTTTCTGTTTAATTTTCTTAATTTCTGTGTAACAATTAAATATTATTGTACATTCTTTCCACCCTAAATTAATACATTTTGTATAACATTAAAATAGTATTGTATTTATATTTTAATTTAATTGATTTTTTAATTACAATATAACATTAAAACAGTGCTGTAGATAGTTCTGCCCTATTTTTTAGATTTTAATGTTTTATATAAATGTTATATTTTTTAAATTATTGTATAACATTTATGCTTACATTATTTATATATTATTTTTAGATTTTATATACATTTTATATTTTTTAAAATTAGTTTTGTCTTTGTTACACTAATCTGAACAGATTTGTGGATTTTTATATACTTTTAATATACATTTTATGTTTACATTTTCTTACTGTATAACAATTAAATATAGTAGTTATTTTTGCCATAAATTAATACTTTTATATAAATTTTGTATAACATTAAAATACTATTGTATTTGCGTTTTAATGTAATTAATTTTAATTACTTTATAACATTAAAATAGTACCGTAGATTCTTTCTGTCCTATTTTTTATATTTATATTTTAATATTTTCTATAAATTGTATATACACTTTTTTAATTACTATATAACATTTATGCTTAAGTTTGTATTTGTTTTATATTATTATTATATTATTATATTATATTATTATTTATTATTATATATATTATTTATATATTTATATATTTTATATACATTTTATATATTTTTTAATTAATTTAGTCGTCTTTGTGTTACACTATAAACTAAAAAGATTTGTGGATTTTTATATACATTTACTATACATTTAAATTACAATTAAATATTGTAGTTTTTTCTGCCCTAAATAAAATTTTGTATGACATTAAAATAGCACTGTATTTATATTTTAATTTAATTACTTTTCTGTATAACATTAAAATAGTACTGTAAATTCTTAATTCTGTAAATTTTTAATATTTTTATATAAATGTTATGTTTTAAATTACTGTATAACATTTGTGCTTTACATTTTTATTTGTATATCGTTTATATATTTTTATATAAAACTTGTATGTTAATTTTGCTTTTGTAGTGAAACATTTGTTGAATAGAGCACTTTTTTCCTTTCAATCTTAATTTCATTTATTGATCATTTTATTTACGATGCAGAGTACATTTCAAAATAGTTGAACATTAATGTAAATAACTGGAAATATTTTTTTACACATCTTTCCAAATGTTATGATATTATTGTTTTTTTGGGGTTTTTTTTTTTAGCTTTGGTCTTATTTCCTTGAAATGCCATTGGTCCACCCCTCCAAGCTGGTTAATGTCTTTCCTGTAACCAGCAGAGACTGTGAGATACTGTACATCTGTTTGATAATTTAGGTTCATGAGTGTCTTGTGCAGTGGTGGTATTAGTTTGGCCGGTGAGGGTAGATGGGCCGTCTCTGGCACACGTCTTAATGACTCGAGTGCTTCCCTTACCAGGTGCCAGTTTATACACATCCAGCACCGCTCACCCCTACACGCAACAGCTGTTTTACACCTAATGAAGGCCAGCCCACTCGCCTAGCGGGGGAAATGTATTTTTTTCAACTTCTCCTTAATTTGTACTCACTGTTCCCATAAACATTCACCACTGGACAACATTCATCCATTTTACACCTTGCTGTTGGTCCTCTGCAAAGCCATCCTGCTTTTTCATTGGTTGCGCTTCCCAAGTTGGAGTGACTGGAAACGATGCTTTGATATTGATTTAATTAAGGGTGGGGGGGTGAAAGCTGGTACCTTTGTATTGATTTCAGCACTGGAGGGGAGTCTGTAGGCGTGGAGGTGCGAGCTGCAGTGTGAAGCACTCTTGATTAGCACTTGAGTGTAGTCTGAACATCTCCTGTTTGTCAAGGAGAAAACTCTGTACTGAGGCTTTAGGTAATTGTGTATGTAATGTTTTTGACTTTGATTTCAAATTATTATTTTTTTATTATTATTATTTTTTTAAGGTTTAGTTTAGTTTATTTTTCGTTTTGTATAAAAATATATTTATTTATTCATTCATTCATTTATTATACTACATTATCTGTCTATCTATCTATCTATCTATCTATCTATCTATCTATCTGTGTCTGTATATGTTCCTGACTTTAAACCAGGATTTAGTTTTATTTAGTAATATTCATTAGTAAATAATGTTTATTTTATTTTATTTTGTTTTGTATAATAATACTTGCATAATTTTTTATTTATTATTGTTGTTAGTATTATTTATTAAATGTTAATTAGTAATTATATTCAGTAGGTAATGTGTTCCCTCTCAAAATAATGTTTAATTTTTGTTTTGTATAATACATTTTTTATTATTATTATTATTATTATTATTATTATGTTAATAATTGTTAATTAATAATAATATTAGCTAGGAAATGCATTTATTTTGTTTTTTATAATAATACACGTATTATTTACAGTTATTATTTTTATTTAAATGTTAATTAGAAATAATATTCATTAGGAAATATTTATTTTGTTTTGTATAATACTACATGCATTATTTATTTATTTAATTATTGTTAATTAGTAGTAATATTCACTAGGAAATAATGTTTTCTTTTCCCCCCCTCATATGTGAATTAGTAATATTCATTAGGAAATGTTTATTTTATTTTGTTTTGTAAAATAATACATTTATTTATTTATTTATTCAGTCATTCATTCAAATGTAAACTAGTAATAATACTTATTAGGAAATATTGTGTTGTGTTTATTTTATTTAGTTTTATATAATGCATGTATTATTATTATTAGTAGTAGTAGTAGTAGTAGTATTTAAAGATTATTTATCTAATTGTGTCTGTAATGTTAATGACCGTAGTAGTAATATTCATTAGGAAATAATGTTTACTTTATTTTTTTGTACAGTACATGCATTATTGTTATTATTATTTATTTTTAGTTTCATCAAATGTTAATTATTAATATTTATTAGAAAATCATGTGTTTTTGTTTTGTATAATACATGCATCATTATTTAAAATGATTTTGTGGGTTATATATATATATATATATATATATATATATATATATATATATATATATATATATATATATATATATATATATATATATATATATATGTTTTTTTTTTTTTTTTGTATAATGGCCGAAGATTTCTGCTGGAGTTGAAGAGAAGTGATTACAGAGCACTTTGAGCTGGAGGGAGAATTTCTACTCCTATATCCTCACCATAACAAATGGTATAATTGCAATAAATGTGGCTTTCACAGCCAAAAGTCTTTTGGCTTTATGAAACATTATTGAAGCTTTGAGATTACGAAGCAGGTAACCAAATTGCCTCTTTACCATGACCGCTTTTAACGAAGCAGAAACCAAAAAGGTGCTTTGTACGCCTCCTAGCCTGGAGCGCAGCAGGGCTCTATGGGTATATTTGGAAACTTGCAATCAAAACACAGAGTGAGGGTCTCACCCACAGCCTGTGCGACGAGAGGCAAAAGACGCAGATGCTGCCCCTGCCCTCCCTTCACAATGGCTTTGAAATCACAAAGCTGTAATTTAGCACCGGGCACTGATTGCTGTGACACCGCTGTGCCGTCTCTACACCAAAACGAGCCACATTTTGCACAACCCAGGGATTGTTTTGTCTCTGTATCCCTGTGTCCATGTTTATGTTCATGTGTTATATCAGTCTCCATTTCTGTTTGTTTTCCCTACTGTAACTGCATAAGCAGCTGGAGGAGCCTGTAGATATGCAGCGGGTGAATATTTTCTGGTTGAGGTCGTTCCTTCTGCCTTTCTCCTCTTTTCCACCCCCACTGGGGCTCGTCCGCCCCGTCTCCCGCTCAGAGTCAATCACGAGCGCCGGGAGGAGAGGTGAAATTCTTTAATACTACCCTTATCCTTGCAGAACGGACCCCGTCCGCCCGCCAATGAATGTTTAATGAGACGAGCGGGCAGGTGGGCCAGCCCACGTCACCACGTGCCGCCCCGGTGTCAGTGTGAAATGTGGCTTTGTCCTTAAGCTCGGCGTGGGCTGTCGCTTTTACCTGGAGTGGAAGGAAAAGCGGGAATGAACATCACTGTTTGAAAGAGATAAAGACATTACTGCAAATGGCTTTGAGAGAAGGGGTGATCATTGGCAAGAGTGTTTTTTTTTTTTTCCTCTCTCTTTTCTTTTTTTTTTAAATTCTTTTCATTGTGGGTGGTATTCCCTAAAATTGTGGTAAAATAGTAAAAATTAAACTGATTATATCCACTATTTTTGTTTGGTTTTTACGGTCACACATCTCATATATTATTATTGTTGTATTAATTAATGATGTTTAAATAATTTAATTGACTGTCACGTCATATGTATGGAAGCCTTTTTCCGCCACTGAATAAAAAATAAAAAAGTTGATTGCGACTTTTTATCTTGCAATTGTACGTTTGTCACGCATTGAGTTTTAATCTCACAATTCTGACTTTGTTTCTCCCAATTCTGAGTTTGTCATGCAATTTTGAGAAAAACATCAAAACTGTGAGATGAAAAAGTCACAATAATCTTTTTTTATTTGTTATTCAGTGGAAGAAAAAGGCTTTCGTATATATGTGCAGTTTGTAAAATAAAAAAAAAATTATACAAATAAATTAGCTCAAAGAAAATGAAGCCATTTTAGGACCATTAAGATTTTTTGCATGAACATTTTAAGTACAATTTCACAAATAATTATTGTGATTGTGTTCAGATTCAGATTTTTATTACTCCCAAGTGATTTATTGTAATGTAGTATTTTTATCTAAATACATTGTTGTTGTTTTTGTGTTTTTCTCAGTGCAGTAATAACAATGAGATTTTTATTATTTCTTTTTTTTCTGAACAGTAATGAGAATTTGGGAAGAAAAATTATCTCTGTGCAAGAAGTCTTAATGGTCTTATTAATAGGCTTCATTTTATTTATGCAAAATATAATGTCCTTTTTTTTTTTTTTTCCTTGAGTTGGGTTTGAATTATGACTGTTTGCAGATTTTGCTATATTCACCCGCATGCAGTATTTATGCACGAGAATGGTTGCTAAATTTCTGTTTAATATGGTGATTTGGAGACATCAGTATTAGTATTGTCTCATTTCTTTAGTCTTGTTCCCTCTGGGAATCGTTTCATGGAATAATATCGCAGTAGCATTGATATTAGGCCTAATCACTCTTCTCTGTGCATTTGCATATTGGCTCTCAGCTACAGCCACAGCAGCACATTTAAATACATTTACACAGGGCATTTCTGTGAAGTTGCTAAGGTGTTCTTTAGTATATTGTGTGGCTGCTGGGCTACTTCCTCGGGCATTTCTAGGTTGTTGCTAGTGTGGTCTAGTTAAAAGGTGTCCCACGTCTCTGATATTAGTCTGTAGATATGAATGTCCCTTTTTTTTTTTTTTTAAGTGTAATGGTGTGCGCACACCAAAAGTAAATGGAATCGGACATGCGATATTGCATCTTCCAGGCAAGTTGAAAAATTTCCACTTGACTGGAAAATTTGCCTAGCGCATTATCATGCAAGCCAAACTGTGAAGAATTTACTGACGTGCCAGGCAATGAGAATCATGCAAATTGGGTGGCGCGGTTGCCGTGGCTGTGCAATATCTTCCGTGCAAAATGAAAAATTTTAACACGAATGGAAAATTCGCATGACGCGAGTCACACAAGCCAATCAGCAAAGAACATATTGACACAATATCGTGCCTTCTGCATAAGTTATAAAATTTCAACTCAAGCACGAGTTGTTGTCGCACAAGCCTATTGACGTGCCAAGCAAAGCAAATGATATGAATTGGGTGACGTGATTGCAATGACTGGGCGATATCATGTCTTATGCACAAGTTGAAAAATTTCAGCTCGATCGGAAAATTTGCATGACACATTGTTGCGCAAGCCAGTCAGCAAAGAACATATTGACGTGCCAGGAAACAAGAATGATGCGAATTGTGCGACGCAATTGCCTTGACCGCACAATATCTCTTCTCCCATGCTGAAAAATTTCAATCTGAGTGCAAAATTTGCATGATGCATTGTTGCACAAGCCAATCAATGAATAATTTACTGCTACGCCAGGCTATTGCCATGACTGCACAATATCGCGTCTCCCAAGCAAGTTGAAAAGTTTCATGTTGAGTGGAAAATTCATATGACGCGTTGTCATGCAAGCCAATCGGCAAAGAACATGTTGACGTGCCGGGCAACGTGAATGGCGCAAATTGGGTGACTGTATTGCGTGAACACGCGATTTTGTTGTAAAACAGAAAAGAACATATTGACACGCCAGGCAATGTGAATGGTGCAAATTAGGTGATGATATTGCTATGATGGCACAATATTGCATCTTCCACATGCGTCTAGCTGCATGAGTGGAAAATTTGTATGACACGTTGTCACGCAAGCCAATCAGTGAAGAACATATTGATGTGCCACGTGATGTGAATGAGGCAAATTGGGCGACGCAGCTGCCATGATCATGCGGTATCATGGCTTCTGTGCAAATTATAAAATTTCAATTTGAGCGGAAAATTCGCATGACGCACTGTCACACAAACCAATCAGCAAAGATTATATTGTCGCAAATAATGCGAATTGGGCAACGCTATTGCCATGACCACATAATATCGTGTCTCCCACGCAAGGTGGAAATTTTTATATCGAGTGGAACATTCATATGACACGTTGTCACGCAAGCCAATCAGCGAAGAACATATTGACACGCCGGGCGATGTGAATAACGCAAATTGGGTGACGCAATTGCCATGATGTGCGATATTGCGCTTTTGCGCAAATTATAAAATTTCAACTCAAGTGGAAAATTTGCATGATGTGGTGTTGTGCAAGCCAGTCAGTAAAGAACTTATGGACGTGCCGGGCAACGCGAATGATGTGAATTGGGTGACATGATTGCAGTGACTGTGCGATATCATGTCTTACACGCAAGTTGAAAAATTTCAGCTCAATCAAAAAATTTGCATGACACATTCTCATGCAAGCTCATCAGCAAAGAACATATTGACGCACCGGGAAACAAGAATGATGCAAATTGGGTGACGCAATTGCTGTGACTGGACGAAGTTGAAAAACGTCAATTTGAGTAGAAAATTTGCTTGATACGTTGTCAGGCAAGCCAATCAGCGAGGAATTTGATGCGCCAGGCATTTTGACCTGGGCGTAATTGCTGTGACAGTGCAATATCATGTCGCACAAGCCAATCAGTGAAGAACTTTTCAGTGACTCAAATTAAACGTCTATATTGCAGTGACCACACGATATTGCATCTCCCGCACAAGTTGAAAAAACTCAAGCTGAAAATTTGCATGATGCGTTGTTGTGCAAGCCAGTTGGCGAAGAACTTATTGACTTAGCGGGCAACACGAGTAACACACATTGGGCGACGAGATTGCTGTGACCGTGTGATATTGTGTCTTCTGTGTAAGTTGTAAAACAGTCAGCGAAGAACTTATTGACCTGTCCAGTTTGACCCATCTGGTTGAATCAGGAAATGCAGGAAAGCGAGTGACGCGAAAAACATTCTACGAGAAGTCTAGAGCAGCAACTCTGATGTTGTGGACATAGCATAAATCAATGGGATTTTTTCACTTTTGTTAATCTGCCAGACGAAATCGTAAGAGCACACCTTTTATCAACAAGCCATGAGTATGCAGCATGAACCGTGTGGGACGAGTTTCTTATTTCAAATTCCTAACCCTTAGCAAGAGCCGTAATAATAGTGCAGTTCTCCTTAGTAAACACAATTAATTATGGGCTATAGAGAAGCAATGAACATGATATTTGTTAAAATGTTCTCCTGCCTCTGTGGGATCGACCATTTTTCTCTGTGGGTTTTTCCTCTCTCTCTCTCTCTCTTTCTCTCTTTCTCCAGCTGTTGTTTTCAAATGGTGTAAAACGCTCAGAGTGAGAGGTTGATCTCTCTTGGTTGCATTGTGGGAAACGTGAGGTAGGCGTGGAAGTGTTTGGGCCCCCCGGATGCGATTAAAGTAGATTCATCTTTCCAACGCAAATAAACGCAGGTGTGGGTATTATATAGTGCTCTTTGCAGCTATGCCATGTGTATATAGGCAGCACTCATCCCTCATAGCTTGTAATGTCAAGACGGTGTGTCATATGTGAGGAGTGAATCATACACATATAGAGGAACTGAGATGCAGAGCATTAAAATTAACCTGTTTCCTGCAGTACAGGATTCTCACATTTATATTACATTCTTATGAATATTCACAGATAAACCTCCAATGGCCAAAATGGAATTGTGAAGATTATAGCAGTGTAACAGTGGACTATTATTATTACTATTTTTATTTTTAATATACTAATAACTGAAATGGTAAATAAAATAGCGCTTAAATGAAGAGTAATTTCAAATGCGAAAAGATAACCCTAGTGTGTGTGAAAGAGCAAGGCATTTTTTCATGCAGAGAACCTTTGACTTTTGGAGATTAAACATTTACATTAGCTAAGCGTCCTTGAAGATCCTGCCCGCTGTGTTACCTGAATATGGAACGTTTCATCTCATAGTGGACTCTCTCAGGCTCATCTGTGAGCTTCCACCTCATGTCCTCTATAACTCTCACTCGTCCCTCATCAGAGCAGGAGGTGAACCCAAATCCGCAGACATGTTCTGCTCGTGCTAATTAACGTTATATACTGACCGAGAGCTAGCTGTGTGCAAAGCACGATGCATTGAGATGAAAATGCTCTGTCTCTCAAACACACACACACTCTCACACACGTACACAGTCAGGGCAGTGTTGCAGATTTACAGTAGGCACTAGAGAACCTGACCCCACCGTAATTAAAGCTGAATCCTTCATTATATCCTCCAGTATATCAGCCAAGGAGGATGTAATGAAGCATACAGGGAATGTAAGCAGGAATGAACACCTGAACTCACACCATATGGACCACTGCAGGTCTTGTTAGCTTACTTTTAGATCAAAAACACATTAATAGAAATTCATTTTTAAGTCGACAAAGTCTCCCTGAGAGTTTTATTAAGTTTCCAATTAACACGGAAGTACAACATTGTACGAATTTACTGTATAACACGGAATGTCAGAGAATTTGCCATGATTAAATTTTTAATGAATAAATCAAAAGTAGGCCAGTACACTTAAATCAAAACACTTTTGAGTTTCTGTGAATATTAAGAAGCAAAAAAGATTCATATTTAAATATGGATCCTGCATATTTTGCATTTCTCTGTGTGAATGAAATTCGTTTTCTACACATATTGAAGCGTGCGTGCCGCTTGCAGTTTTATTAGCTTTTGCCGCCTTAATATATGAGTAGATTAACACACAGACATAATATTTAGAACTGTTCTGAGAGTCACTTCATGAGGATTTTATCATTTCTTTTAAGGAAAAATTATCATCATAAAACAACATAGTGGTCCTTACAGCAAGCCGTTAAAATTAAAGTTGGGTTCAACTTGAAGAAATTGTGACAGAAATGTATTGCTTAATTTAATGATAGAACTACTGCTAATAATAAAATCATTTTTAAATATTATGTAAGGAATATTTATCAGAAAATATATTTACAATAAAAAACATTTATATTTTGAATTTGTTTACCAGAAAAATGTAAATACACAACACTGTTTTTTTCTGAAAAAATAAAAATCAATAAATAAATGAAATGTGACCCTGGACCACAAAACCGGTCATACTTCCGGTCAGTTTTTTTTTTTGTTAAATTAAGATTTATACATCATCTGAAATCTGAATAAGTAAGCTTTCCATTGATGTATGGTTTGTTTAGGACAGGACAATATTTGGCCAATATTTGGAAATCTGGTATCTGAGGTGCAAAAAATTAAAATATCAAGAAAATCGCCTTTAAAATTGTCCAACTGAAGTTCTTAGCAGTACATATTACTAATTAAAAATTAAGTTTTGATATATTTATGGTAGGAAATTTACAAAATATCTTCATGGAACATGATTTTTACTTAATATCCTAATGATTTTTGGCATAAAAGAAAAATTGATTATTTTGACCCATACAATGTATTTTTGGCTATTGCTACAAATATACCTATGCTACTTAAGACTGGTTTTGTGATCCAGGGTCACTAATAATAATAATAATACGTTTTTATAAGATCAATCAATTAGAGATGCTTTTGATTATGAAAATGAATGAATTAGACATGCTTATTTATTTAATTTAGCCATTAAAACATACTCAAAAAAAAAAAAAATAATAATAAAAGGGGGAAAAAACAGAATCCAGAAAAAAGTAAAAAGAAAAAAAAACGGTTTTGTCACTTGATGAAGCATTAAACCTGATGTCTGCAGCCTTTTCTGATTTCAGAGCTACAGAGTAGGGTTTTTCAGTGATTCTCCTTTAGTGTTTCACACAGCATATGGTTTTAAAATGGCACGAGGTAATTAAATAAAGTTTGGATGTTCATTTTGAGTGAATTATCCCTTCAGCAGAGTTTGGATTGAGGTTTGCATTCTTTGACGCGTATTATAAGCAGTGCATTCGTTTTAATTAGCATCCATTGTCTATAATAGAGACTTTTTCTCTGCCCAGTCTCTGCGTTCTAATTGAGTGCTTCTTGGATTAATTGGGTTAAATGCGCTGCCTCCATTAAACCTTTATAACGCGTACGGAGGACACCCCCCTCCTTATTTATTATTTAGCGAGCTCTCGCAGGGCTGGAAGTGGGGCATGGATGAACGAAGCCGGGGATGCGCACTCTCGCTGCCCTGCTGCCTGGGAAGAAAATGCAAAACTTTTTAAATTAGTTTAATAAATCAAGGCTGCACGTTCAGCTGTCATCTGACACGCTACTCTACCCACAGTCTCACAGCCACGTCCCCCCCCCACCCTTAACTTCTCAAAAACTGCTGCCTCCTCAAAACGCCGCTAATATCTCTACTGTGCGAGAATCAGCTGAGAGGTTTATGTGTGTGTGCGCGCACGTGTCTTCCCATATGTGCTAATTAACCGTTTAACAGGCTGGATGCTGGTGGGCTGGCCAATTAAATAGAGCATTTAAGCCACGCCCCTTTTGAAGATCTGCCATTAAATACCCCCTGCGCCCTTACACGTACACAAACATACGTTCGCACGTTAACGCTGCTCTGTTTGAGTTGGCATCATGCTAATTAGCCGCATGCAGGCTTAAGGCTGCTTGAATATAGATTTACGCTACGTTTTAAACGCGCGCTCTCTCTCTTTTCTTTAGCCTCGCCTTTTCATTTAATACATGCAAATATTCTGATGTTAGCAAACAATTATCATAAAAACCCAATGACGTTGGACGAGGGGGGCGAAAATGAGCAGCTTAAGACAGGCCCATTAGTTGGCTTATTTTAACAGCTTTCCTGGAGGGATGTTTGGTGTTTGTCGCACATTACAGCTCTCGCTCTCTTTTTCTCCCTCCGCTTTGCGCTCCTACAACATTATTCATGCTTGACTGTGAGGCCATTTTGTCACATTTCCGTACCCCAGCGAACCCCACACCTCAGCGATTACACTGATTGCTCTGTTGTTGGGAGAAATGAATGAACAGCTGCAAGAGTACAGCTGAAAAAAAGTAAATATCTGTAGTAGACGTTCTCATTAGAAAGGCCTTTCAAACCTTTTTGATGTATTAAAACCTTACTGGCCTTTGGTTTATTTGAGAGCTTGCCTGGGTCACACGTCCCCCTCAAGCGGGCTGCGGAGCGCCAGAGCGGTGAGGATTTGTGGGTCTTAATCTAATTTTATTTCCGTATTTCGTAACAGACCCCAGCTCTGGCAAAAACTCAACTAGATGTTGGTTGTCAACAAATTAAAGTAATTTAGTATTCACTGTTTGGCTGAATGAGGAAAATATTGCGTTTTTCCTCTCTAGAGCCATCAGGGCTTCATTGTTGGAGAAACGATGTTGGCAGACGGCAGTCATTCACAAGTTAATGCATCTCTTCCCTCTCAAATCATCCCGTTATGGTATAAATCATGTAATCACGCCGTCATTAATGGCGCTCTTCGAACATGGAGCCAAATCAAGGAACGCCTGAAACTTTCCTGAGAATTATGATGGATTGAGATGTTCATTTTTTTTTTTTTTGTCATCCTCATCTGTGTAGGTACTAAGCTGGAGAGCCTGATGGAGAGCATGCGAGGAGAGATTGCCGCCCAGCCTCCGGTGGAAGGATCCTTTTCCCCGCGCAGAGGGGATTTCTGCATCGCAAAGTTTGCTGACGGAGAATGGTAAGAGCCTGAAATCTAATGGCATCTGCTGTAAAAACTGCTTTTCCTGGTTTCAACCAAAGACCTCTTAATTTATTAATTTGTTTTAATAAATAAATGTAATAAAATATTTGTCAGAGCTGAAGGGCAGGACGTTCTTGTCAAGTTTTGAGAAGTAAAGAGGAGTCATCTTGCTGATTTGGCAAGTGTGTGCAGATGATTTGATGTTTCAAGTAATAATGGACTGATATTGAAATTCTGGCATATGCTTACTGTTTTTAAGGTATAGTTGATAAATTATGGAAGCCTGTTTCTGCCACTGAATAAAAAAAATGTGATTGAGAGAAAAAAAAACTTTTTTTCTCATAATTGTTTATATCTCATAGTTGTGACTTTTTTTCTCACAATTGCGACTTTATCTCACACTTCTGACTTTATAACATGTAGTTGCGAGTTAAGTCAGAATTGTGTGATGCAAACTGAGTATATCACCTCTTTTTTCCCCTCAAAATTGGACTTTATTACTCGCAGTTGCAAGTTAAAAAGTCAGAATTGTGAGACAAAAAGTTTGATTTGTGAGATACAAACTCATTGCAAGAAAAAAAGTTTTTATTGGGTGTATTGAATGTTTTTATCTTGCATTTAAGAGTTTATATCATGCAATTTTACAAAAGAGTTGTGACTTTATATCTCAATTCTGACTTCATAACATGCAATGTTATTAAATCAGAATTGTGAGATATAAACTGAGAAAAATTCTGAGAATATGTCAGTCTTTTTTCCCCTCAAAATTTGACTTAACTCTCAATAGCAAGTTTATACCTCACATTTCTGAGGAAAAATTGAATTGCAAGAAATAAAGTCAAAATTGCGAGATATAAACTCGCAATTGTGAAAAAAGTCAGAATTCAGACGTTTTTATCTTGTATTTCCGACTTTTTCTTTGCAATTGTCAGTTTATATCATGCAATTCTGATAAAAAAAAAAAAAAGAGTTGTGACTTTGTATCTTGCAATTCTGACTTTATTTCTCAGAATTGCGAGTTTATATCTCACAATTCTGAGAAAAAATTAAATTGCGAGGAAAAAGTCAGAATTGCGAGATACAAACTAAATTGTGAGAAAAAAGTTTCGGACTTTCCTCGCAGTTGTGAGTTTATATCACAATTCTGAGGAAAAAAAAAAAAGAGTTCTGACTTTTTATCTCGCAATTCTGACTTTTTGTCAGAATAGCAAGATTATATTTCACAATTCTTACTTTATAACATGCAACTGTGAGTTTGTATCTTACAATTCCAACTTTATAACACAATTGCGAGTTTATATCTCAGAAAAAAACGTCAGAATTATGAGATGTAAACTTGCTTTTGCAAGAAAAGTCAGAATTGTTAGAGAAAATGTCCCAATTACTTTTTTATTTTTTAATTAGATGCAGATAATAATTCCGTAATAAATAGTCAGTAGCCATTTAAAAGTTTTAAATGCTACAAATACATTTAGGCATCATTGTAACAATGTAATTGAGATGGCATGAACGATTTTGATATTTGCTTTTTGTTTCTAACTTTAAATAAGCATTAAATGACAGCTATTATTTTATAATGCCAAATTGCATTGTGAAATAATTAAAAACTAAAGTAAAAAAAATTCTAATATTGGAATGTTATTAGTATAACTGATATGTGTATTTGATTTGAAGGAAAGATTATTATTGGAATTAAAGCAGGAAGGCAGCATTTTTATGTAGGCTATCTTCGCAGGGATTGCTTTAACCTCATATCCATTGTTGAAATACTTTTATAGTGAACCATCTGTTGGTTATGGGTATTTCTTGATTTACTTACATTTTATACTGGGGTAAACTGCCCCAGATTGCAGGACATTGGACTGCTCTAATGAGTCCTTTGTCCTTCAGGGAGTCTGGAAGCTTCTATTGTCCTCATATAGACTCTGAACAGGCTGCGTCCTCAGTGGGGCGACTCATTACTCAAGCATCTGCTGGTGTTTTTGTTGATGCCGCCTTTCTCTTTTAAAAACTCATTTGAGCTCCACCCAGCAGCAATCCTAGAATTTCGCCTTTAAGTTTTTCTTTGCAATTCAGTGCCTCTGAGAAGTGGATTCTCTGTTTTTTTTTTTTGTTTTTTTTCTTTTTCTTAGCATGTTGTCATGTTGCTAACAGGCACTTTCTCTACATCCCACTTGGCTCTGGAGGCCGTGTTTTCCCATGATGCATCAGGACTATGTCATTCTGTGGTGTAAGAGCTCATTAAGTCTGTGATATGCAGGGAGGGTGGACACAAATCAGTCTGCAACCAGCAGAAAGACATTTTTTGAAAGCGGTGGTTTTTGGATGATTGAGGTGTTTTAGCATAAGTAGATGGTCTGGAGTGGGCAGGGGGTCTTGAGTGGGTTCAAATGTCTAAGTTTGATTAGATGATAACGGAAGCTCCTCTTTGACTTTTTCCTCTTGTGTTTGAGGTGTCATGCAGAGCTTTGAACTGATCTTTATGAATATGAGAGGCTTCTTACGCTTTCAGAGCATGAGGTTATGAATACAAGATCAGCTCTCTCCTCTGACCCATAAAAGATCTGCCTGTACTGTACAGTTAGGGGCACTAAACTAGTATTTTGCTTTTTATGAAAGTGAATGTTTTCAATAAGATGAAATTGAAGGTCACTTACACCCCAGTACTGGCATCTTAGGTGCCCAGTGTGACATCTTTCAGTCATTTCCATGAAGAAAAAGTACCAAAGTGCACAAAAAATATGAAATTGTCCAGTGCTGCAACTCTTTTCTCCTCTTATGAGTGACTGAAACTGATGTTTCTCTTTCTTCTGTTTCTCTTTCTTTCTATAGGTACAGAGCTCGTGTCGAGAAAATTGAATCTCCAGCAAAGGTTCACGTGTTCTACATCGACTATGGAAACGTGAGTAACTTGCAGGGAGGCTGATGTGTAATCTAGATGTAGCACAGCATCTCCTGAGTGGAGCGTCTTTTTAGAAAGGCGCTGACTGATGAATGTTCTGAATTGTTTAAAATACTGCATGTGCTTTCAAAAACCAGCACTGAATCCATCAGTCAAAATGCCGCACATGTGGAAAACAATTCCTCCCCGTAAATCCAGAATAAATGCATTTTTGCAAGGAAAATAATGTTAGTATGCTTAAAAGTAGCTTGAATGATGCAGTACCCAGCATGCTTTGCTTTTTTTGTGCCCCGGGCGGAAAGCTCCAGGCCAGCTAGAGAAATTATGCAGGTGGTCATGTGATTGAACATTTCTCACACAACAGGCCTTTTCTCTCATCTTTGTATTCCTTGCACCTTTGGCTTTCTTCTCTTTTCACAGACTCTCCACCTCATTCTTTTATTCTCTTTGTCCACATCTCTTTGTTCTGCATATCTTAACCCTCAGTGCAAGAGCATTGTGCTGAATCTGATATCATTGTTTATAGCCTTCCACCTCTGCTTAATCTTTCTGATTCGCTGGACACAGTGTCTTCAGGGACAGATCTTTATTTTAATGCCCCATCAAAAGTTTATGCCTTAAACTGCTCTTTTTGTAGGCTTTTTAAGTGTTATAATTTAGAATTCATATTACAATCTGACAGTGTATGCAAAATGTAGACAAAGTAGCAGATCTTCAACTGTGCCCCAGAACAGAATCTGCTTTAATATACAGTACATTTGGATACTTAAGCCTAGTGGCTAAGGCAAACACATGCGTGCTAAAAAGTTGTTCAGAATTTTTTTCGCAATGTAATTTATGCTATATATGAGGGGCATTTCCTCAGAGAAGGCAAGGGAGGCAGTGCCTCCTCAAAATATTAGATCAGTAAAAAATTCGTAGTTTAATAAGTGTATAAATCACTTGTTTTTCTAAAGAAACATTGTACAACAGCGACACCAGCAGGTAAGGTACAGTGATGGTTCTGTTTTTCGCCTCCCCTGATTCCATTGAGTTTTAACAGACCCTCTAACACGCTACACGCAACGCGACAGGATTCCAGCAACAAGAGATTTGACTCTCCACACTAGATGCGACATGTTAGAATCACTCAAATATCACAGCCATTAAGAAGCACAGAAGTGCACTGCACTCCCAAAGAAATGGACAAGTTTATATTCGTTATTGTTCAGTCTTATATTCATAAATATTAAACTTTTTTAGCATTGTTAAAGGAGTAGTTCACTTCCAGAACAAAAACGTACAGATAATGTACTTAGCCCCTTGTCATCCAAGATGTTTGCGTCTTTATTTCTTCAGTCGTAAAGAAATAGTTTTTTGAGGAAAACATTTTAGGATTTCTCTCTATGTAATGGACTTCTATGGTACCCCGATTTTGAACTTCAAAAATGCAGTTTAAATGCACCTTCAAATGGCTCTAAACGATCCCAGTCGATGAAGAAGGGTCTTATCTAGCAAATCGATCAGTTATTTTGTTAAAAATAAATAAATAAAAATTATGATGTATATATTTTTTAACCTCAAATTCTCGTCTTGTCTAGCTCTGTGTGAACTCTTTGTAATCCGGTTCATGACAGTAACGGTATGTTGAAAAACTCATCTCATTTTCTCCTCCAACATCACTGTAGAAGTACCGACCCAGTGTTTACCCCTTTACAAAAAAAGGTAAAACAGCAATGTAGGACGAGTTTATGCGGGGCTAGACAAGACGAGCATTTGAGGTTAAAAAGTATATCAATTGTACTTTTTTTAACTGATCGTTTTAAGACCCTTCTTCCTTGGCTGGGATCGTTTAGAGCCATTTAAAGCTGCATTTTGGAAGTTCAAACTCTGGGGCACCATAGAAGTCCATTATATGGAGAGAAACTGAAATGTTTTCTTCAAAGAACATCATTTCTGTATAGCTGAAGCTGGATGAGAAGGGGGTATGTTCTGTAAATTTTTATGGAAGTGAACTACTCCTTTAAAACTACATACTGAGTAACTGATACCATCATTGTCATGTTAAACACTTGTTGGTTCGCATTGAGTTTGCCGTTTTAACGTATGTTTGCTATTATTTACTTTTCAAGATCTGAGGTAAATAATTTTTTAACGATTAATCACATAGAAAAAAAAGTTTGCCTAATATATGTGTGTGTGCTGTGTAATTATGTATATATATAAAACACACAAATTAATGTATATATTTAAGAGAAATATGTTATGTACAAAATAGTTTTGTTTATATATAATATAAATTCTATAAAAATGATGATAAATACATATACTTGTAAATATTTCTTAAATATATACATGAATGTACTTGTATCTATATATACATAATAATTACACACAGTACACACACATATATTAGTATGCGATTAATCGTTTGACAGCCCTAATGAAAACATGATCTGTGGGAGTTTTTATTGAATTAGTGAAACTTGAAAGTAAATCTGTGTCTGTGACCAATATGTAATGAGCTCTGATGATCTGAAAACTATCAAAAGTAGTTAAAAAATTAACTATAAAAAAGAATAGGTGAACATAGGTTCACAAATAAATTATATAGTTTAAATGACTGCAATTATAACTTTTGTGAGCCATGTTTGTGATTTTACTTTCTGTCACCTGGTTTATCTTAATCCACTGGTATTCAAACATTGTCCAAATACTTCCAGGTCCACCGTCTGCTTGATGTGTGTTCCTGCCTCTCTTCCTCTGAAGAACTGCTGTGTAACCCCCCACGTAGAACAAGCCAGTCTTTTTGCTTTGTGCTTCCATCTGTCTTCTGTTTTCCCTTTTCTAGTCTATCTTCCTGTGTTTCTCATCCTCAAGGCTGAAACAAGCCTTTGCGGTGTCTCCGTGCTAACCGGCCTGCTGTGTTCACATGTTCTCCACTAAAGCTAGTAGAGTGTCCACTGCGACCCAGTAGAGAGAGAGTGTGTGTCTCTCTCATATTGTGTTGCTGGCTTTGAGTGTGGCATGTGGAGGAGTTAAGCGTTATCCTTGACTTTGCTTTTATCTGCGGTGCTGTACTCACACCTCCTCCGTTTAATGAGGACCTTGTACAGGCAGTCAGTGTATGAAAAAGGTATGAAGCCGGTTTTATAACACAACAATGTGACGATCTTTCTCTCTTGTCGTTTCAGAGAGAGATATTATCCTCCACACGTCTCGCAGCCCTTCCTCCAGCCTTCAGCACACGTACGCTTCCTCCACAGGCTACAGAATATGCATTTGCCTTCATTCAGGTCCCACAGGATGTAAGTTCTTGCACAAACACATTTAGACACACTCCCATGTGATTCATCACACAACGCGGCCTTCAAACGGGTCCTGTAGGACACATAGAGCATGCACGCACAACATAGGCACATCCAGGTTATAAAAGACAAGAATTATGAGTCACATCATCCTAGTTTAGCCGTTTCGGCTACAGCTGGAATGACATACTACCGTATATTCTGCATATTTCTGCAGTGAATAGCCATATACATGTATTACTTGTTTTTTTTTTTTTTATTCACTATTTGAATCAAAAGTGCAGGTAATGAGGTCATGTGATGTAACAAATGCAGCGTAATACTTTTTTTGTCTGTTTTAAATTAAGTCATATTCAGCAGTTGGGCTGTCACTAACAATTATTTTGGTAATTGAGTAATCTGTCGATTATTCTGACGATTAATCGAGTAATCCGATAATTATAATACATTTTTTGTAGTAATAAAAATAGACAGTCACCATTAAAATGACCAAACTCCATCTCCGCATGTGCATTGAGTTTGGGTTTATTATAACGTTCATCTGGGACAAAACGTGCGCCATTTCATCAGATAAGGTAAATTATTTGTAAACCTATGCAAACTCAGGAAAATACATCAATATATCAATATGCTAACTGCTCATTGCGATTTCAAAAGAAAAACTCAAACCCTCACTCCGAGTTACACGTTTTAATGTCCACATATTCATTAAATTACAGTGGTTATAGCATTTCTGTTGTAAAGAAATGGCCACATATTAAAGATTAAGTGGACATTTGAAATAAATGATGTTTAAGTAATATTAAACCAGGATTGTAGTATGCAGTAAAATGTAAAATTGTCAGGCCGTTGTTGACCTCTGCAGGCCTTTGTTGTAATGCATAATGTACATTAGCTGTATTGTTTATAATACATTATGTATTTTAACAGTTTTGTTCAATAAAACCATGATTTCTCGCTTTGGTAGTTTATTTAAACTAATTAATTTGGCCTCATTGCTATTATATATGTATTCTTAAGTAATTTTAAAAGCTACTGTTTATTTACAAATGTATAATTATAGGGCCCTATGAATCAGTTTATTTCCAAATTCAGTTTATTCCATTTAAGCATTTTCCATACTCTGTTTTAATAGTTGCATTTAATTTTATGAATCAAAAAGCCTAATTAATTGAGTTTTACAGTTTTATTTCTACCAAATTCTGTGTTTTCCATAATTTTTCTGGATTCCACTTGAATAGAATCATTAAATTTTAATAATCAAAAGCGTCTTAAATTAATTGCTTGTATTAGATTGCTTGTAATTGAATGTATTAGTATTTATTTATTTATTCAAAAATACTGTGTATTTACATTTTTCTTTCTTTTTTTTTTTTTATTTATTTATTTATTTTTTGGGTGGGATTAATCGATAAATTAGTCGATAGATTAATTGATACAAAAATAGTCGTTAGTGGTAGCCCTAATAATAATTAGTAGGGATGCACCGATACCACTTTTTTCAGTACTCGCCCGATACCGATACTTTTATTTTTGGTACTTGCTGATACCGAGTACCAATACCGATATTTTAAAATTTACAGGTAGATTTGTGAAATATAGGGTACAGAAACTAAAAGAATATGTATAATGTTAGTTGGTCAACTTCATTTATCAAATAGATACAGTCAAACCAAAATGTATTTAGAACCCATTATCATAAACTGTGTCCTGCACCCACAAGTAAAAAATAAATAATTAAATATATCAAAAATTGTCAAAAGATGGTGTATATCTGCTGTCTGAATAATTTTTGGGTTGACTATATATCCCTTAATTATTTTTCTTTTTACACTTAATTATGCCCATTAAAATGTGTTTTGTTACTTTCACTGTTTTTTTTTTTTCTTGCTCTATGGTACATCATCTTCCATTTAATAGCATTAAAACTGCGCCATTGCAGCGGCTCAGTACTGTAATCACGCGAACCACTCATTATGAATCTCCTAACTCTGATATTTTCAGAAATATGTCACATTTTTTTTTTATTTGAAATATGCTGCTATTTGGGCTACAATCCAAAGCGACTCAAATAATGGAGAATCACTCGTGAAGCAAACAAAACTTCGCATCGCATTTCACACAGGCTGTGATAGTTTCACTTTTGCCGGACATTCGTGTATTCTTAAGGTTGAAAAAAAAAACAATGTTTATAGCGAATGCCCCTATATATATATATATTTTTTAAATCTACGAATTTGTTTTAATCCAAAAGATGCGTGTGCTAAATATGCGAACATCAATGAAGATCACGCAACAGCGCGCGCTCTCTCTCTTTCTCTGTCTCGCGCTTTCTCTCTCGCTCCCTCTCTCTCTCGCTCCCTTTCTCTCTCGCTCCCTCTCTCTCTCTATACCGTTAAATAACTTGTGCATTGATTTACTTCAATCGTTTTTGACATACCTCACCGAACTACAAACTTTCCAGTGATGTCAAGGCGGGATATTAACTGGACAAGCCCGCCGCGCGCTCAATCCAATCTCCGTGCTTTGTCTATCAGCTGACCCGCACCAGTTATACAAGCTTAATACTGAATGTTTAACATTATATTACTTCCATACACATACTTCGTAGACATACTTAATCTCTAATGACTCCATTCTGCTGTCTGTTGTTTTGTTGTCGGTGTTTCTTTGCCTGCATACGCACTTGTCACATGATGTGGTATCGGCGTTTGGTATCGGGGCATTTTAACGAGTACGAGTACGAGTGCAGGAGCTCAGTATCGGGCCGATACCGATACCAGTATCGGTGCATCCCTAATAATTAGTTCATATAAGGTATCAAAACCAAGTAATCATATGATTTTTCAGAACAAAACTGTTGAAATACATAATATATTATAAACAATAGAGCTAATTTACATTACGCATTATAACAAATGCCTGCAGAGGGCGCCAACATTTAATTCAAATTTAATTTCTTGAATATGTCGACATCAAGGGTTTACACTTTTTTTTTTTCAAAATCACAACAGTTAGCATATTGAGAAAGATAATGTATTCTCCTGTGCTTGCGTATGTTTTTCAAATGATTTACCTCACAAATCTGATAAAAGGGTGCACATCGCGTTCCCAGATGAACGTTAAAATAAACCGAAACTCACAACAACATGCAGAGATGGAATTTGAGACACTCCACATCTAAATCTCTGAGGCAGATGTATGTAACCTACGCGCATGTAAATAATGTAGGTGCATCTATTTATTTAATTGAATTGTAGCATTTGTGATTTGTCAATAGCATTAAACTTAATGATTTTTAAATGGGTTTAACATGTGGAATGCACCACTTCCTGTATTTTGTCAATTACTTAACACGGGCAAAATGCAATCGAGGATTTTTTAAAAAAATCGAATACTCAAAAAAAAAATTAGGAATCGTTGCAGCCCTATTTAGCAGTATGTAGTATGCTAGTATTTTAATATTCCAGTTCAAGCCTTTTTGTTAGTTACATGTTGCTAAATTGTGTGACGAAATGCATATGAAAGTAAGTTTTCCACCTGGCCTGTGCATGATTGTGTGTGTAGGTGTGGCATGATGCCACCTGCCCTCTTAATACTGCTGTTGTTTTGCGATCTTGTCCATCTTTTGAGGTAGGCGCATTGTTCTCTCTCTATCTCTGTCTCTTTCTCTCGTTCTGGATGGCCTCTGTATCTCGTACCCCCACCATAACTCCCCCCAAGGGGAACATGCTCTAAGGTTGCCATGGAGACTAGGTTGGCTCACAAGAGCGAAGTGTGTGTGTGTATGTGTGTGTGTACGAGAGCGAGAAAGATCAGATCTGTATCTCTCACCTCTCGCGTCGAACATTTGTGAAACATTGTGTTGGTGTGGAGGTATTTTGATCCGTTTTTTGTTTGCAAATCTGCGTTTATCATTATCACGGCGCTTGTGTGCGTAAGTGTGATGAATGAGCAACTCCGCAGCTGGAGAGTTTGAACGATGGAGTCTGATTGGGTCAGAGCACACAGAGGACTTTGAAGTGTCCATAAGTAGTGTTGAGGGCAGTTTGTAGAAATTAAACCTGGTTTCCTAACATGTTCTTATGATGTCCCCACCCACAGGAAGACGCACGGGCCGACGCCGTGGACAGTGTGGTCAGGGACATTCAAAACACACAATGTCTGCTGAATGTGGAATACAGTGGAGCTGCCTGCCCGCACGTCACGCTGCAGTTTGCTGACTCGAAAGACGACGTGGGTCTGGGTCTGGTGAAGGAAGGCCTTGTCATGGTGGACGTACGGAAAGAGAAGCACCTGCAGAAAATGGTAAGTGACTAAAAATTCAAGGACCTAAATCCACTGGTCAGCTAGTGTGAGCCGTAGCTCTATCATAATCTATGTGCACTGAAATGCACCTCGCTGTTTCACAGCAGGGCCTCTGACGGCAGCCATTTTGTATTATTATGAACCGCTGACCATTCGTTCTCCCCTTGTTATCCTCTCTCTATCCGTCTCGCTGTCACATCCTCTTTGCTGTTATGTAATGCTTGTGCCATTTCTTGAGCATTTTTTAACTTGCTGCCTTCATTTGAGACATTGTGTCAAGTGCGTACAAACGTACTGCCGCTCACACAGAACCTTGGAGGACTTAATTCAACAGTTTGAGCATTTAGATGTCTTTATTTAAACTGTCAGAGATTAGTTTATTCCAAGGTTTTACAATTAGAGGGAAAAATTAAATTTTCTGATTTAACTTAATGCTTTTGTTTGTTGTTTTTAAAAGAATAGTTCAGCCAAAAATGAAAATTCTGTTATTAGTTGCTCAACCTCATGTGGTTACAAAAGCGTAAGACCTTGCTTCGTCTTCAGAACACAAATTAAGATATTTTTTATGAAATCCAAGAGCTTTTTGAGCCTGCATAGACAGTGACGCAGCTGACATTTTCAAGGCCCAGAATGAAATTGTTGAATAAAGTTATTTTTGTTTTATTTGCGCGCACAGCTTCATAATATTAAGGTTGAACCACTAATGTCACATGGACAATTTTAACAATGTCCTTGCTACCTTTCTGGGCCTTTAACATGGTAGTTGCGTTGCTGTTTATGCAGGGTCAGAAAAGCTCTCGTAGTTAATCAAAAATAGCCCTAGTTCACACACTTAAACAAGCTGAAACTCTGAAAACATTCAAATTTCAATTAATAGCTCTTTATCTGATAGCACTTGGAGGTGAGACTCTTAATTGCTTACAAACTCTTCTACTTCAGTTTGATTTGAGACATTTGAACCCGTTCTTTGATCAACAGTTTATCCTGTGATCTGACGCCCTGTCGTAATTTGTTTTTACTCCTGAATCAAACCATACTGGTTTGTTCTTGGCAGCCTGCTTGTGATGAACTTGAAGCGGTTTGTAGACTCTGAGCATATGGAGGGTGTTTGTGACAGCCACGTCAGGTCCACCGTTTCCCTGTTCCCATAGGAACACTGCTGTTCTGGTTCACTCGTCCCCGCCTCTCACTCCCTCGCGCTTGCTTTCTTCATTTTTCTATTGCGCTAACAGGTTGTTCGAGGTGCATGTAAAGAACTGAGCTGTCGGACTTCAGTGGCACTCACTTCTGCTCCTGTTTCACACTTGCATAGGTATGAAACCTTAGTGTTCAGGTGTGCTGTACCTCAGATACTGTACGCACATGCTTTAGTTCAGCATTACAGCTCAGTGTACGTCCAAAGAAATCTCCAGTAGTTTTAAGACATATAAATACTAGAGCTCTTTAATTTTATCCAAGTGAACGCAGATGGAATCGCGGAATCCAGTCATAAAAATTGAATTTACTGTATAATGAGAAAAGTTGTGGGATTTGCCAAATTTTGGATGAATAAATCAAAATGCAATATGGACTACTGTCTGTGAATATTAAACAGCAAAAGACTATTTAAATGTAAATCCTGCATGTTCTGTGTCTTGTTGTGAATAAATGGCGCAGACACACGTTTTCGTTTACTACACACATACTGAAGCGCGTGACGCTCGCTGTGTTTTTAGCCTTTTGAGTATTTTACTGTTAGAAAGCTTCCGTCATATTATAAACAAACCGAAATGTATAGGTTATCACAGCAACCCGTCAAAATAAAAAGTCGGTTTAACTTGAAGAAACTGTGACAGAAATCTATTACTTAATGTCATGATAGTATTGCTACTAATAATAAAATAAAGCAATAAGCCCTGTGAAGCCATGGTTTACAGTGAGTTTATAACAGCTGAGGGGCGTTGTTAGGCACGACGTTAGCTGTTATAAATTCACTGTAAACCACGGCTTCACAGGGCTTATTGCTTTTATAAAATGGTTATTCCATATACGTATTAAGGTTTCACAAAATATAACAGAGCAAATAAAGTGGTTTACAGTGAATTTATAACAGCTAAGGGGGTTTTAGGCACTCCACTTCACGTCGTGCCTAACAACACCCCTTAGCTGTTATAAATTCACTGTAAATCACGGCTTCACAGGCTTACTGCTTTTATAAAATGGTTATTCTATAGACGTAATAAGGTTTTACAAAATATAACAGAGCAAATAAAGTGTAATGATATTAATAAAAGCATTATTCTTCTGCCAAAAAATGTAGTTCCTCAGAAACGGTTGTGGTTGCAACTAAGTTGTTGATGAGCAACACACAAATGTAAACAAAGATGTATGTTTATAATTTACAACAGCATAAGTGCAGCTCAACCAATCAGAATCAAGGACCGGAACTATCAGTTTTATAATAAAGAAATAAGCCCTGTGAAGCCATGGTTTACAGGGAATTTATAACAGCTAAGGGGTGTTGTTAGGCACGACGTAAAGCGAAGTGTCTAAAACCCCCATAGCTGTTATAAATTCACTGTAAACCATGGCTTCACGAGGCTTATTGCTTTTATAAAATGGTTATTCTATACATGTAGTAAGGTTTTACAAAAAACAGCGTTATTCTTCCACCAAACAATTTAGTTCCTCGGAAACAGTTGTCAAGCAACACACAAACGTAAATAAAGATGTATGTTTGTAGAGTAATTTACAACAGCTTCGAACGTGGCTTAACCAATGAGAATCAAGGACTGGAATTATCTGTTTTATAATTATTATTAAAACATTATATTTAAACATGCTTTTTTATTAATAAAATTTAACTTAACCATTAAAACAATCTAGAAAAATCAAAACGGGAAAACAAACAGAATCCAGAAAAATTTAAACAGAAAAAAATTTTATTTGGGAAAACATAAAACTCATTTCATAAGGCCATAAAATACTTTCTCTTGGCCCAGGCTAATAGAAATGGCTTTAAATAAGACATTTCTAGGTTGATGGTCACCCAAAAAGTGTTTTAGCATCCCGACCAGCCTAGCAGCACAACACTGGCTTCAACCAATGGCATGAGTTCAGGAAACTGATCATTATTTTTGCCATTTTGTTCAGTGATGCTAGTTGCACAGAAATGACTTCATATTTTATGACGCTTCAGTGACTTGAACATGAGAATATTTAATATTATATTAAAAATGCAGTCTTCATCACGCTCGCTTGCCATTGAAGCATACTTGCATGTTTATGAATGTGTAATAACCATCTTATTACACTGCTAATACAATCCATCTTTAGTAACATGCACATGAAGGACACATCCTGTATGCCAGATCAGGTCCACAGTCCTTCTGGCACGAGATGGCCGTTTTTAAGGACAGCATTGGCACTTAAGTATAGTGTGGTGGCGCCATGCCACTTGTCTTCTGTCTACTTCGGCTTTCACCCTTGGCTTTTTCTTAAAGATTCTCTCATCTCGCCCTCTCCTTCATTCATTTTCTCATTCATTATCTCTCCCACTCACGCTCTTTTTCTCTGTCCTTCTCTCTCTCCTTCCCCATCTTTTCTTGCTGCTGGTTTGGCCTCCAGTGCAGCACACCGTGTGCAGGAGGATGTAGTTTGCAAATTTGCATGTATTTGCATGTCGGTGAAAGCGGTGTGATAAATCATAATCTGCAGAATTAAAGACAAAGCAGTGGATCAAACCTTTCATTCCTTGGTAAATTAGCTGTGATTTAAAACGCTGTTAATGCACAGTGATTATTTACACTGTCTTCATAATACACGCTGCCATCACATCCATGACCCTCCCCAACCCTTTGTCTGTCTTTTGATATATTATTCCTTTTAAAAACACTGTGCTCTGTGATCTTTTTTCTTCTCCAACGTCCTTTCTTGCTGCTGAAGGGTATCTGCCATGCTTGACACCTGACTTCCTGCTATCAGCAAATCTTTACTCTGCTGAAGCCTCCAGAACTGGAGTCCATACGTCAGTCAGTCAGTCACATTCACTGTGGTCTTGTGCAAAACAAGTCCTTGAATATCCCTATAAGGCGAACGAACGGGGGAAAGGAAATCTTTAAAGTGAAAGTAGGGAACGTCTGTCTGACAGGGAGCGAGTACGAGAGTGACAGATAAGGCGCACCGGTTCTCTTTCTATCTACCTGCGTGCGAATAACGCAGGCCGTCCGATAAGTGTGCATGAGCTTCATCAGTTCTCGGGATCGATAAATGAAATCGATGTGTCATTTCCCTCCCTGTGTTTGTCAAACACTGCTCTTTCTTATTTGTGTGGCATTCTGTCTGATTTTCTTCCTCATCCTGGGATGCTGGATGTCTGTGTGTTATCGGAGGGCATGCGATTCAAGTCAGAAAAGTGTATCTAGTAGACAAGAAGCTCACAAGATTTGGAACAGAGCTTCTGTGCATTTATGCTACACCAGCACTAAGCTTACTGTAGCGTGCCATCAGTGACACTGGTGCCTTTTCTCGTTCATTAGTTTTACAGGCTAATTACAAGCTCACATTCCAATTAGGGTTACAGTCATAGAATGCACTCAGTCTTATTGGAGATTTGTTCTGCGAGATTCTCCTTAAGCATCCAGTATTGACTTAGATGGCTGATTTAATAGGGCTAAACTCTGGGCTTATCATTTCAGAAAGAGTTTGAAGGTCTTGTTGCTGTATAATGACCTTCCCTTGGAGACATTAATTAAGGCGTGAAAGGTGGTCTGATCTCGGCTGTAGATGTTATACAAACCTGTGGTGCTGTTGATGGCTTGATGTAACTAAAGCACTGTTAATGTGTCATATTCTGGTGATATTGAGTTGAAATCCAGATGATAAAGCCTGAGGGAGGTGTAGTATTTTTATTAAGGTGGTTGAAATTGTCCTGTAAGAATTGAAGCTTTTTAGCAATTTACGGAAAGTTGTCTGGGGTTTAAAAATGTGGTTTAAATTTTTGTTACTCTTCTGTTTCATTTTTTTTTAAACATATCTTTAATTTGCTTAACTAATTGGTCTTAAGGAACCCAAGTTTAGTAGTTTGCCTGACTCCAGTTGGACATATTGCTTAGGGGGCTTTCAAAGATGTTTGATGAGAAAAGGTGTAAGAATTGCATTTTTTTTTTTTTTAACCGAGCCACAGGGATGACTTTAAGTTACTCAAGTAATTTTTATGAAAGCCTATTTTTGCCACTGAATAAAACATTTAAAAATGTTATTGCAACTTTTTATCCTCAGGATTGTGTGATATAAACTCACAATTGCGAGTTATGAAGTCAGAAATGCGAGATATAAAAACTCCAAACGCAATTTTGACTTTTTTTCCTGCCAATGTGTTTATATCTCGCAATTCTGACTTTTTTTTCTTAGAGTTGTGAGACATAAACTTGAAATTGCTTATAAAGTCCAATTTTGAGGGGGAAAAAGATTGATATGTTCTCAGAATGGCAAGTTTATATCTCACAATTCTGACTTAATTCTCAATTCTGAGAAAAAGTCACTTTTGCATAATATAAATTCGCAGTTCCAAGTTAAGTCAGAATTGCAAAACATCAGAATTGCGTGATTAAAAAAATTGTAAGTTAAGTAAGAATTGTGAGTCAAACTTAATTTAGAAATAAAGTCGCAATTTTGAGAACTGTATTTCTCAGAATTGTGACTATTTCTCTCAATTCTGGCTTTTTTTTTTCCTCAGAGTTGCGACTTTCACAGAATTACGACTTTATTTCTCAGAATTGAGAGTTTGACAATTCTGACTTAACTTGCAATTGCGAATTTTTTTTTTTATCACGCAATTCTGATTTCATTTCTCAGAATTGAGTTTATATCTCACAATTCTGACTTTATAACTCAATTCTGAAAAAAGTCACAATTGCAAGATAAAAACTTGCAGTTCTGAGAGAAAAATCAGAATTGTGAGAAATAGTCACAATTATGAGAAATAAAGTCAGAAATGCGCCTTTTTCTCAGAATTGCGACTATTTCTCAAAATTGTGAATTTGTCTCACAATTCTGACTTAATAACTTGCAATTACGTAATTATATCATGCAATTCTGACTTCATTTCTCACTTTATAACTCACAATTGTGAGTTTATATATCTCACATTTCTGACTCCAAAACTGCAATATATAAACTCGCAATTCTGAGAAAAAAGTCAGTTGTGCATTTGTATCTCCAGTTCTACTTTTATAACTTGCAATTGCAAGTTTATATCTTAAATTCTGAGAAAAAGTCAGAATTGTGAGATAAAAATGACACAATAAAAATGTTACAACTATTACAATTACTTAAAAAAAAAAAAAAAAAAAAAAAAAATTAATCAGTGGCGGAAACGGGCTTCCATATGTTTTTGAATTCGACACATCATCAAAAACAACAACAACGATAAAAAACACTCATGACAGGCCACGACATTAAACAGCCAAAGTCTCAGACGGTTGTTTAATCTCAGCTAAAGTACAGTCAGGCACTTACAGGCCACCCCATGTCCAGTCATATCCCATCTTCCCTCGCCCCTGACAGCTCCATTACCCATTAACCAGTACAAGTTAGCTAAGCTTAGAATTAGGAATTTTCTGCTCCTCTAGTATCAAACACACACTCATCCACACAAACGGGCTGGGACACATGCTGAATGACACGCATCGCTGCCTAAAAACCCCATTTCATTCCTGTGCCCTGTGGATTGAACACAGGCTTGATCTGGGACAGAGAAGCCATTTCAGCTCCAGCGTCTTTGTTGTTTAATCTCTGTACTGAGATGATCAAAGTCCAAACTGTTCTCTTCGAATGCTGTGCGGCTGTGTCTATGAACGCTTTGATTTTCAGCCTGCCTGCATTACTAGGTATTATAGAGTGTTTCTAAGAACATCACAAATCTGATCGCTGTCCCATCATTTCATGCCGAGAGACGGTAAAAGACTCAGTTGCGGTCTGCAGATTGGTAAAACAGCCACCTGAACCCACAAGAGTGAGGGATATGAATAGAGGACACAAAAATGGCTCACACACTTGAAAAGTGTGTGTTTTCAGACTGTTATGATGGTGATTAGGGCTGGCATGGCGATATGTAGTTGACGACGCATTAGAGTGATATAGAAACATGCATGAAAGAGAAAATAAGCACAGATGCGCTTGATGTTAAAATGAGTTAATTCAGTGTGGTGCTCGCACACTCAGAACGCTGCCTCTCAGACAGCATGGATTCCTGAATTCAGCTCTTTTTTGCAGATTATTATACAGTCAATAATCAGCAATTTGCTTTCTTACTGTTGCTGTGTCCGACAAACCATGGTGCTGTCATGCCACACGTTCTCACGCAGTGAAAAATGTGACCCTGAACCACAAAACCAGTCATAAGTAGCACAGGTATATTTGTAGCAATAGCTAACAATACATTGTATGGGTCAAACTTATTGATTTTTCTTTTATGCCAAAAATGATTAAGTAAAGATCATGTTCCATGAAGATATTTTGGAAATGTCCTACTGTAAATATATAAAAACGTAATTTTTGAACAGTAATATGCATTGCTAACTTAATTTGGATAACTTTAAAGGCGAGTTTCTCAATATTTAGAATTTTTTGCACCCTCAGATTCCAGATTTTCAAATAGTTGTATCCCGGCCAAATACTGTCCTATCCTAACAAACCATACATTAATGGAAAGCTTATTTATTCAGCTTTCAGATTATGTATAAATCCCAATTTTGAAAAATTGACCCTTATGACTGGTTTTGTGGTCTAGGGTCACAAATACATAATGCAGCAAAGAGAAAACTGACAACACCCCAACAGACAAGACAGAGCAGGCTATTTTAAGGTATGAAACAAAGTCTCAGCTTCCAAATCTGGTAATTTTCTTAAGAAATTCAACTAGTAAGCACTGTTTGGTGTCTCTTGAATGTGTCGTGACATTGCTGTAGCACCTTCGTTTAAGCATCTTGTGAATCATCTGTTCCTGTTTACTAGTTACAGCATGAAATAAACATGAATGAACATCAGAAGCTATCTTGTTTCAACTGCGGAAAGATGTCCGTACACTCTATTTTTCAAGTTCATCTAAAGTTAATCTACTCTCCTGTCTGGTTTGTTGGCAAAATGGCAGATTCTGCATTATGGTTGGTTAGATCGCCTGTCAATCAAACTCCCTAACCGAAGACTCAGCTTTCAAATTTTGTCATTTTCTTAGGAAGTTCAAACAATACTGTTTTGTGGCTCTTAAATGTGTCGTGACAGATCGCTGTAGTGCGTGTTAACCGATCGTCTCTTCATCTTTACTACTTATAGCATGAAATAAACATGAATGAACATCAGAAGGTCTCTAGTTTCAACCGTGGAAGACGTCAATACACTATTTTTCAAGTTCAAGACCGCCAAAGTTAATCTACTCTTCTGTCTGGTTTGTTTGTCATACAAAAATGCCAGATTCTGTGTTGTTATAGGTCAGATCACACTCCCCCGGAAGGTTAAATTGGGAAAGATATCTGAAATCTGTCTATTAGTATACTGAATGTCATGTTAATCAAACAAAATCTTTACTAAATAACTTCCATAGATTTAATAAGAAGTGTAAATCTAATAAACAAATAAAATTAATTAATAAAAATGTAACTATATTATAATATATTGTCACAATGCATCAAGATAATACTATTGATTGGAAGATAATAATAGGAAAATATCTTGATTAAAGATGCACAATAACTACATCAGTTATTGGACTTTCTTCAATTTATCACTGTTGGTCAAAACTTGCTTCAGGCATTTAATGATTTTAGTTTTAAATAATTACAGCAAAACATTATTTACATTTATGCATTTGGCAGATGCTTTAATCCAAAGCGACTTACATTGCCTTCAAAGTTTGTGGCATGCTCTAAGGGAAACTTTAAATTAAAATCTAAATGTAAATTTTTCATATCAGCCATTTATCAGTAATAATTATCAGCTTAGCCCTATTATTAATATCTGTGCATGATGGTATCAGCACAGCACTAATGCTGGCATCTTTAAAGCAGCACAGGAGTTTTCGCCCCTCTGCTGTGTGAAACTGCTGATAATAGTGTGTGTGAGCGTGGCACGTGAGGTGCTGTGTTGCATGTCGTGGGGCGTCGGACGCTTGATGGATGGAGGCTGCGTTAGCTGCACTTTTCTCTGCTGTCTGCAGCTGCAGAGTCCAGATGTACCTCGCCGTCTTCAGCCAGCCAATTAACCCCCTCTAAACATCCCCCACATTGCTAAAAGAGCACACCTTACGCTTTTTAACATCTGCCATCTTCGTGCATTATCACACCCTCGGCTGTGATCTCATCCGTACCTGGTACTTGAGAAAACACAGACCTTTCCAGCTTTTCTAACGGCGTTGCAGATACCGCTTTGAACCGGAAACGAAGACAATCTCGCTCTCTGACTCATCTATGCATCAGTCTGTGACTCTCGATGCTTGCTGTGGCAGAAGCGGTCAATGTGTTTAGTGTTATTCAGGCCTGTGTCTGTGATGCAGCTCTTTGTGGGCCGCAGGAAAAGAGAGCAAGAGACAGTCTAGTGGCTGTAACCACCCACACTTTCACTTATTGAATACATACTCTCCGATCGCCTCTTGATGATCAGGGAACGACTCATCAAGATGAAGGCCTGTTAAACATCTAGTAAACAAGGTGCACTTACCGTGATTGAGTGATGTGGATTCCGCTCCGCATCAATCTCGAAAAATGCTGTCTTTTTTAAAGCAATCTTCATCCTCCATAATGTGTAATTTATTCTGTTGGAAATCCTGAAGGATGTCGTTTGCGTATGTTTAAGAAGCTAAAGAAGTTCTCTGTCTAAATGCACTTTCTTTTTGTCATAGGTGACTGAATATCTGAACGGCCAGGAGTCTGCTAAGAGTGCCAGGGTAAGATCTGCAATTTTAAAAACTCATTATTATTATTATAGTCCTCCCCCGTTGATTGTCTGTATTGCTTAATGCCCTCGTTGGCAGCGAATAGTTTTGTTTACAGAACTGGTTTTGGCTCACACATCCGGCGTTGTTACCTGTAACATCGACTTTTGGCTAAAACGTTGCTCCATATGACAGTTTAACAAGACTCGAGCAGAAGGGAGAACCATGCCAACCCAAGAGCTTGATGATGATGTCCCTGCTAACGACGGCGCTAATTATCATAGACATTAATTAGCTGTGATTCTCTCCGAGTTAACAGCCGCATGCACAGCGACGACAGAAATGGAGAGGAAATGTAAAAGCCTCTGTATGACATACAAAATGGTTTCCTATCTTTCCTAAGAATCTCCGAAGCCGAAACGATCCGCTATCACACAAATGAAACGTTCCGCTGCTTTATGTGGCAAAACCGATGTATAATAGAAGGGCTGCGATGGAATTTGTTGGAGGTAAAGCTTTCACGCGTGACTGGATGTGAAAGGACTAGAGTTAAAGAGCGGCGTAAACGACCGTTCGCCTCGTTATTACTGAGGTGTGATGATGTTACAGACCAGCTCGTGTTTTAATGATCCTGTCTACACGCTGGCCATCTGCGCCTCAGTCTCATAGATACATGAGCAGAAATGCTTATCAGAATGTAATGATGGTGAATTAGTGCTGTTAGATGACTTAAAGCCTCATTTTGCTGCTTATTAATGTTTAGAATTTGGGGGGTTCAAATGTTTGTTTTCTCTTTCAGCAATTTTTAAATGCAATTCTTTTACCCTACATGTCTACTTGAACAGAATAAGCCAGTTTATGGCTCATCAAAGATCTGCTGCTTCATTATAATCTATGATGCAGGGTCAATAAAAGTCTCATATGCATGATTACAGTGCTTGAAATATATATGGGCCATTCTACAGAACTGGTGCAAAATCATCTTTTCTACAAATTTTGTATGTATGCAAATTGTATAATATCCAAGGTACACATTTCTAGTATCTGCGCAGTTAATTCTCGTATTGTATTTTCAGAAAGTTTTGGAATATTTTTCCTCTCCCCAAATTTGTCACTAACGAAACCGTAATAAGAAATTTTGCTTGCATCCTCCTTGTAAATATATATATTTTTTCTATTTTATTACAAAGTTTAGGTAAATTAACAATATGTCAAGTGTAATTTGTGAGATTTTTCTTCTTCTGAATCCGATTTTTCTTTGAAAAAAAAAAAAAAAATAGGAAAAAAGTTGATCATACTGATTTCAAAGTTAAGGATTCAATAGTTTGAATATACATTGAACCAAACAGTATCATAACATCTTAGCTGATAGTTCAGTATACTTTATTTTTGACTAAACATCCCATGTTTCGGTCATGACAGCACATTTTCGGTAACATTTGGTAGCGACCACATCACATTACAGAATTCTAACTTGCATACTAAAACTAAAACACTACTGAAATAAACTAAAATACAAAAAATTTGCATAACTGTACTAAAATTTAGTCCCCCCCCCCTACCCCCGGCCCTTAAAAAACCAAAAACAGAAAAAACATTGATGTCACTACTGAAACTTCACCAAAAGTTTAGAACGTGACCGTTTCGGTAGTGACAATTTTAGTTACTTTTGAACCTAGCTCAAAGATGCTAATCTGCTAATCAGCACATGGTTAGCTAGCACAGCTCTGAACAGTTGTACACATATAAAAAAATACCCCAAAACTCCCAAAAAATGTCACAACTTTACCAAATGTTTTCAGCAGTGAGAATTTTAGATCCTTTTGAGCCTAGCTTAAAGATGCTAATCAGCACATGGTTAGTTAGCACAGTTCTGAACGGTTGTAAATGCATAACTTAATTTTGGGAAATATCCACCCCAAAAAAAATTGTCACTACCAAAACTTCACCAAATGTTTTGTTTGGTTGTGACTTTGGTTTAGAATTGACAATTTTAGTTACTTTTTAACCTAGCTCAAAGATGTTAATCAACACATGGTTAGTTAGCACAGTTCTGAACAGCTGTACACATATAAAAACTACCTTTTATGATAAAACACTCAAAAATAATCAATTATGTCACTGCCAAAACTTCACCAAATGTTTTGGTTGTGACCATTTGAGAATTGACCATTTTAGTTACTTTTTAACCTAGCTCAAAGATGCTAATCAACACATGGTTAACTAGCACAGTTCTGAACAGCTGTACATATATAAAAACTACATTTTATGGAAAAACTCCCAAAAATAAACTATGGTGTCACTACGAAACTTCACCAAATGTTTTCGGTAGTGACAATTTTAGATACTTTTGAGCCTAGCTTAAAGATGCTAATCAGCACATGGTTAGTTAGCACAGTTCTGAACAGCTGTAAACACATAAAAACTTATCCATCCCTCAAAAAAACACACAAAAAAAAATTGTCACTACCAAAACTTCACCAAATGTTTCGGTTGTGACTGTTTTCAGAATTGACAATTTTAGTTACTTTTTAACCTAGCTCAAAGATGTTAATCAACACATGGTTAGTTAGCACAGTTCTGAACAGCTGTACACATATAAAAACTACCTTTTATGATAAAACACCCAAAAATAATCAATTATGTCACTGCCAAAACTTCAAATGTTGTCGGTAGTGACAATTTTAGATACTTTTGAGCCTAGCTTAAAGATGCTAATCAGCACATGGTTAGTTAGCACAGTTCTGAACAGCTGTAAACACATAAAAACTTATCCATCCCTCAAAAAAACACACAAAAAAATTGTCACTACCAAAACTTCACCAAATGTTTCGGTTGTGACTGTTTTCAGAATTGACAATTTTAGTTACTTTTTAACCTAGCTCAAAGATGTTAATCAACACATGGTTAGTTAGCACAGTTCTGAACAGATGTACACATATAAAAAACTACCTTTTATGATAAAACACCCAAAAAATAGACCACCATGTCACCGCCAAACTTCCAAATGTGTTGTCGTAGTGACAATCTTAGATACACTTTGAGTCTAGGCTTAAAAATGCTAATCAGCACAATGGTTAGCTAGCACAGTTCCGAACATTTATACACATACAAAACCAAATGCCTTGGAATAACTGAAGAGTATACATGACCTTGTTTTAAAGAAAATGTTCTTAGTTACACTGATTTTCTTAGACTTTTTTAACACATTTACTTAAATGATGGGGCCTAATCTACTCAACATGTAGATACAGTGACATATTCCTGATCATAAATGTAGGTAGTTAAAATCAGTCTTAGCTAGTGGACTAAAAATATCTACTTTCTGTAGTGACATTTATTTCAATATTTTCATAAGTTGAAATTTAGAGGTATGGGCTCGGACAGTCACCTCCAATTGAAAAATACACAATAAATGATGATTTTTAGATATATTAAACTTAATTGGATATTTTAAATATTATTGTGGGTTTCCAACAGATAATAAAAAGGATCCTTGTTTGTGTGGATACCGTTTGCACCCACCTCTGTGGAATGACCCATATAAAGTGTGAATGCAACAATATTATTTCATCAGTCTAGCTTCAGCAAAGCTTACAATGAAAGTAGCTTTCCAAACATTTGAAACCTTGGAATTAATTTAGTAATCAAGATTTTTTGGACATTCTTAACATCAGACGCTGACAATCTTGTACAAATACAGTTCGAAAGCTATATTGTAACTCTATCTTCACTTTTCATTTGTAGCTTCTTACATTTCATGCCATGAGATTCTCGTGATGACGCACCTGAGATGAGTTCTGTATCGCCGGGCTAAGTCAAGTGGTTCCCAAAGACCTTGTGGAAGACAGATGTATCTGCGAGAGAAAAACAAACATTAACATGAAAACACAACAAACATCAGTATGCTCTTATTTTGTTTCTAATGTTGAACATTTGTACTTCTTGTTGTTTTTTTTTTTTTAATACTCTGTGCATATCCTCTCTTCTGCCCAAGGACTTTGTTTCTTATCATTTTCTTTTTTTAAGTGAGTATGCTACAGATAACTCTACCTGTAGCTGCTTCCAATAGGACCAACGTACTTACTTTAATCTTAAATTTTGACATGTTAGCCAATCATCTTTCATGTAAATTTTTAGCCAATCACCAGCTGTCAAACCCCATCCTAGCAAACCTGATCTGCCCAATCAGATTTCTATATTTTGGGGCAAGACTTTTAAAGAAATGAGGGGGATGCACAGAGCAACCACGAACCTGACAGCTTGCTGAGAAAACGCCTCCGTAATCATGAGATTCTATATTTCAGTATATATATGGATATTTTGAAGTTAGATCAAAACTAACCAAGTGAACTTCCTGAGCGTATTTTTGTCTCTCTCTCTGATGTGATCTGAGTGTTCAGTGACATTTCTGGGCATTTGTGTAGGATGTGTGTTTTCTCTTTTTCTGTGGCAAAAGAACCGCTGCCAGCACCTTTACAAGCGTCTCTCGGCCTCCTCTGTGAGGTTTACTCAACGGTCATCGTTTCTTCTTTTCCCGCTCTTGCTCGCCATACAGAAACAGTGTTTGAATTTGTTTCCTTCTGAGGTAGACCCTGTCATTGTATTTAAATCTGATAAATAAAAATGAGCAAAGTGCCATGTTGTCTGACTGGTTTTAAGGGTTGTGGTGAGGCTAAGTTCCTTTCTTTTAACATTTACAACACAGTCATTTCAAGCCACATGAAGAACGTAATAAAAAATACTATAGTTGGTACAAAGGCAAAACACAGCGACTACACCAATGCTGAAACGGAAAAATGATATCTGCTATTAAAGGAGAAGTTCACTTCAGAACAAAAATGTATAGATAATTTACTCACCCCCTTGTCATCCAAGATGTTTATGTCTGTCTGTCTGTCCTCAGTTTTTTTTGAGGAAAACATTCAGGATTTCTCTCCATATAGTGGTGCCTGCGATTCTAAACTTTCAAAAAGCAGTTTCAGTGCAGCTTCAAATGCACCCAGCCCAGGAAGAAGGGTCTTATCTAGCGAAGCGATTGGTCATTGGTCAAAGAAATTACAATTTATATACCTTTTAACCTTAAATGCTTGTCTTGTCTATCTCTGTGTATTCTGGTTCAAGACAGTTAGGGTAGGTCGAAAAACTCCCATCTTATTTTCTCGTCCAACTTCAAAATCATCCTACATGTCTGTTTTACCTTTTTACTGTAAAGGGCGTTTGATCTTCTTTGCATGTTCACTTTGTAAACACTGGGTCGGTACTTCTGCAGCGATTTTGGATGATTTTGAAGTTGGAAGACAAAATGAGATAGGAGTTTTTCAACCATAACTGTCTTGAACCGGAATAAAACAGTTCACGCAAAGCTAGACAAGACGAGCATGTGAGGTTAAAAAGTATGTAAATCGTTTCAGAAAATAGCTAAAAGTTTTGCTAGATAAGACACTTCTTCCTCAGCTGGGATCGTTTAGAGCCCTTTGAAGCTGCATTTAAACTACGTTTTGGAAGTTTGGAACTCGGGGGCACCGTAGAAGTCCACTGTATGGTGAGAAATCCTGCAATGTTTTCCTCAAAAAAACATAACTTCTTTACAACTGAAGAAAGAAAGAAATGAATATCTTGGATAAGTTGGTGAGTACATTATCTGTAAATTTTTGTTCTGGGAGTAAAGTGGTATTAACTGTCATGCTTAATACTGATGAAATACAATTTTAAGTTGTCTATTGTCATCATTTACTCATCATATACTCTTAAGCGGTTCTAAACTTGTACTTGTAAAAACTTCTGCTGAACGCAAAAGAATATATTTTAAAAGAATGTGCATAACCAGTTTCTGGTGCCTACTATATGGAAGCCTGTTTCCGCCCCTGAATAAAAAATACCACAATACTGCAATTGCGAGTTTACATATCACAATTTTCAGAAACTGTGTGATATAAACTCGCAATTGCGAGACATAAATGTACAGTTCTGAGAAATTAACTTAAATAAGACTTAAATTCTCAGAATTGCATGTTTGTATCTTTTTTTTTTCCCCAGAATTGTGAGTTTAGCCTGTCAATTGACTTTTTCTAGAAGTGTTTTGTAGCAATAAAATTCTAAGAAAAAGTCAATTGAAGTGAGCTTGATCTCCAGCTGTGAGTGTCTCAGTTTTTTTTTTTTTTTTCTACTTCATAACACACAATTGTGAGTTAAGTTAGAATATGAATATCTCTCAATTCTGAGAAAAAGTTCCTTGTTTTTTTTTAATTAGTGGCAGGCTTCCATACTATTACTGGGAGGGAAATACTTTGGAAGTCAATGGGGACCAGAAATGTTTTAACATGTTTTGTGTTCAACCGAAGAAAATACTGTTCTAAATACAGGTTTGGAACAACTTGAGGGTGAGTAAATTACAGAAATTATGTAATACAGTCACTGTATACAGTACATTACCATTCAAAAGTTTGGGCTTGGTAAGATGTTTGCTGGAAGTCTTTTAGGCTGCATTTATTTGATCAAAAATACTGTAAAAATCATAATTCTGAAATGTACTGGAATTAAAAAACTATTTTTACTTGTATATATAAATGTAATTTACCCCAGCGATAGCAAAACTGAATTTTCAGCAGCCATTACTGCAGTCTTCAGAGTCACATGAAAATGCAGCAACCACACGTTTCAAATCAAATTTAAACATTTACAAAATGGGGCGTGTATGAAGTCTAAAAAGATCCATGAATGTATTTTTAATGAGTCCTGAGTATGTTTCTCCCTCAGTGGTTTTTTAAAGACAAAATGATACTCAACGCAGTCCTCATGGTTTCAGAATAGTGAAAGATCCACCCAGCATGATAGAGGTGAGCACTGAGTCTCTGAAACTGCACTTGATAAGTTAAGTCATGCGTTCGGGGCTTTAGCAGAATGCCCGTCATCATTGCATCTGTTCTCCATTGCCCTAATGAACCGGTTTTGCCCAGTGCAACTCAGGGTATTTATTAGCTCTGTGAGAAAGGGGCTTTTTGATAGGATTATGGTATAATGTAGTTCTCTAATGTTAGTTTATGACTTTTAGAACAGACTTTCTGCCTTATTGCTGCGCCGACGTGCTGCTTCAGCTGTATTACAGCCCTTTATTAAGTCAAAACACTGGAAATAACTCATTTTCAGCTTAATGAGATCTAACTTCACATTCGCGTAATATGTTTTGGCCTTTAACAGAAGTACATCATGTCCTTTTCTTGTCAAATGCAGAGCTTATTTTTTATCAGGTCTTTTTTTTTTCCTCCTCAGTAAATCTTGATTAGTTCAATTTGACCTTTTTAAACCTTTTATATTAAATAATTTAAGGACTCAAACCTATATATATTCACTCGAATTGTGAATTATGAAAATTGAGATTAAGTTTATGTAGGTCAGTGTCATGGTGAATTCACAGATCTACATTATGTACTAATTTTTCTTACCCCCTCATCATTATATCAATAAAAGATGAAAACAAAAAATTGAAGATGTTTTGTGCAATATTACTTTCTTTACCACCACAATTCGTTGTGGAAAAATTAAGAAATGAAGTATAATTTAGGATGATTTAGAAGTGCTGTCAACGATATTAACTTTTGTCATCTCTGTCCTAATTTGTTTTATTTTTACTTTTCATAATCTTTTTATTTCTCTCTCTCCAGGCAGGTGTTAAATGTTTCATTTTAGTGTTTTAAATAGTTTACTTTACCTCAAGATTTCCAGAATGTTTTAGCACTTCCAGCTGTTTCTCCTCTCATCCTTACATCTGTCAGCCCTCTATGGAAAAAGCATGGCTGTTAGTATGTAAAATGACAGTTCACCCAAGTGTCATCATTTACTCAATTTAATGACTTAAATTTCAGTTTGTTTCTCACACTAAGCTGTTTTGTGGCTTCAGAGAGTCGGTATATAGTGCACGTATCATGCGGACTACCTTGTGATGCTTTTTTTTTTGGAGGTCTTCACTGCTCTGCATTGAAAAGAGACCAGGATTGTACTTCAACATCCTCCTTTTGTGCACTACAGAGGAAAAAAAAGAAAAAAACGAACCTCATACAGCCTTGTAACCACATGACGATATTCATTTTTGAGTTAACTATCCCCTGAAGCGAACATTGGATCAGTTTCTAGACTTTCAACAAAGCTTGTCTTTCAAACTGTGCACTTATACAATATGACAAACACGCTTCTGCTGACAATAGATGCAATCAACAGAGAATCGCTTTGAATTTCTGTGCAGACCGTATTGAAAGAGTCACCGTTTTTGTTCGGTAGTCTTAAAATGATCTTTAGTTTAAATCTTGAGGAGGGAAAAGCAATGAAATGCAGTGGACACAAGCTTTTCGCACTTAAGATTTCAAACTAGCTTGAAGATCAGAGGTCAGTATTTGTTTTTTTCCACCAAATTTGATTCTGCCAGATCAACTCAGTTGCTCAGCAGCATTTCTTGTTTGACATCAGTCAAAAGAGCAGAAAAACAGCAGAATTCAAGAAAAGGATGTACAACCATGAACTTGAGGTGCAGTGAGAATCTTAATGTATTCTTTTTTTCCACATATGAAGGTTTGAGAAGTGTTACAGATTTGTTTTTCACTACTTGCTGTTAGAAACTAGGGCTAACAGTATTCAGGCTTTTTGCAGTCTTAAATTGAAAATAAAAATTCTGTCATTAATTACTCACCCTCATGTCATTCCAAACCTGTAAGACCTTTGTTCATCTTTCGAACACAAATGAAGATATTTTTGATGAAATCCGAGAGGCTTCTGACCCTGCATAGACAGCAACACTGCTGACACGTTCAAGGCCCAGAAAGTTAGTAAGGACATCGTTAAAATAGTCCATGTGACATCTGTGGTTCAACCTTAAAGATATAAAGCTTGTGTGCAGAGAAAACAAAAATAACGTCAGATGCATTTCATCAAAAATATCTTAATTTGTGTTCTGAAGATGAACGAAGGTCTTACAGGTTTGGAACAACATGAGGGTGAGTAATTAATGACAGAATTTTCATTTTTGAGTGAACTGTCTTCTTAAATTGGTGCATGCTTCCTTAGTATTTCCTTAGTATAAATATGTAAAAATCAAGATGCAAACTTAAGATATGAAGTCTCATTTTCTGAAACAAAATTAGTTTATGCTTTAAAAAAAAACAAAAAAACATAGCTGTCAATGAGATATTTAAACTCGTCATCCCTTTGAATGAAGTTCTAAGAATTCTTTGAGTCCACTGGCAGATATTTTTTCTTGCTTTAACCACAATCTCACTTCATTTTGATTTTTTTTTTTCTTCATAAAACAAGCCTTTGATTTAAGAATCTCTGGAAAATGACAAAAAATGCGGAGGAAGAACTTTTTTTTTTTGTTTTGTTTTTTTTTTGTAAAATTAATTAAAAAGTAAACTTTGAAGCATTAGTATTGTATTCCATTCATTTTATTCCTTACATTTTCTCTTTTTTTGGTCTTAAAAAGACTTATACAAGTCTTAAAGTCACCTTTATAAAACCTACAGAAAGTTGTGATTCATTTCAACCAGCATTGAGAAAGCAGAATGTAATAGTCCCAGATAGCATGCGTACGTCTGCAAGATGTGTCTGTTAAAGATCTCTTGATCTGGAAAGCATCTGCTGTGTACAAACGTCTGGCAGATGTCTGTAAGATGTCAGTTTTACATACATTCCTAAACATCTTAAAGACATCTAATAGACGTCTATTTGACATCTGATAGGAAATGTCCAATAGACGTATTGCAGATGAGCAAGCTACCTAAAAAATACATCTTGCAGACGTTAAATAGACATCTCAGAGATGTGCGTGTGCTATCGGGAAGTAACATGAAATTCAATAAGCATGTTAAATTATTTCAATACATTGTTACTGGGTCAAATATAAGGGTTATCTTCACCACTTAATGTTGGTATAATTTTTAAATCGGCTACATTATATTTTCTTGTATTTGACTCTTATTAACCTTTAACACAATTGCTTCCCCTGCCCCTGCTGAGACTCGATAGCTGCGAACTCTGATCCCAGACTCAATCTCTCGGGGCAGAGTTGCTCTTATGAGCCAGCTTACTTTCTCAGAGGCTTCCGAGTCTTCTGCATGTGTCTTAGTGACCTCCAGATGCTCCAGAGAGGTCTGCAAACGAGCCAAGAGCGAGAGAGGGGAACGGTGTGGTCTTGTTGGGTAGAGGGCACCTCTAATGGAGGCAGCGTAAGAGGATTTCTGCTTTCGACAGCCATGTGCCACACACTGCGAGGCAGGTTGAACAGCGAGAGTAGTCCAGAATAACTGTTTCTCCTCGCTCATCATTCTGTTAGATCACCATGGCAGCCAGAGGATGAAAAAAGATGCCAGATAAACTTAGGAAATGATCAAGGACGTATATTCACATCATATGTGAATATAATTACTGTGGTCTACTTGTGTCGGCTGAATCATGTCGGATTCTCGTTAGCAGAGCTCCACAGAGATAAATGACAAAGAGTGTAATTATCTATAGAGTGTCGGTGAGAGTCACTCTCATTCTCCTCTTGATGAAAGCTATGTGCCTGCTAGCCTGAGAACACAGGATATGTTTAAATTTAAAGTGAGATGTCTACCTAGATGAGTTTTTGACACAAAATCCGTTCCAGAACACCAAACGTATGCTCTTATATATATATATATATATAATGTAGGGCTGTCACGATTCCTCCGTTCAATTCGACTGCAATTTGCCTGTGTCTAGTAACCGGCAAAATACCGGAAGTGGCGCATTTAACAGAGGAGAATCCATTAAGCATTAGACCATTTCTTAAGGCTGCATGATATATTAAACCCATTAAAAAGTCATCATAAAGCATTATGCTATTGTGAATTCACACTACTATATGCCACGGAGGTTTAATATATGCGTGTAGACTACGTACGTGCGTCTCAGAGCATCTCTGTTCACATTAAATGCTGCTTCCACAGGAACTGTTATCATTTACATGTGTGGAGCCTCTTAAACTCCGTCTCTGCATATTCCTGTGAGTTTGAGTTTATTATAATGTTCATCTGGGAACGCAACGTGCGCCATTTAATCAGATGTATAATGTATAATGTAAATCACTTATAAACCTATTCAAACACATGCTGTTCGTCGCGATTTCAAAATAAAAGTTTAAACCCTCTCCGAGTTACACCTTTTGAGGTTCACACATTCAAGACATTACCTGTAATTGCCTGTAGCATTTATGTCGTAAAGAAATTGCCAAATATTAAAGATTATGTGGACATTTTACTTAAATGTCAAACAAGGATTAGATCAGGCAGTAAAGTGTAAAAACAATCGTCAGGCCGTTGGCGCCCTCTGCAGTCATTATTTGTTATAATGCGTAATGTACGTTAGATCTATTGTTTATAATACACATATTTTGACATTTTGTTAATCAAAACCATGTGATTACTTGCTTTATTTGAACTAATTATTATTGTCTCATTGCTATTATGTATTTTAAGTAATTTTAAAGGCTGTTGTCCACTTTTTATTTTTATAAAGGGTTTGCGCTTCACAGTTTGGTCCAAGTATATCCGGCTGCAGCCTGCAGAACGGCTACACACATCGCCCCGCCCACAAATGCTTTCATTGGCTAATGACATGTAATGACGTAGTCAACTCCGTAAACAGGAAACGCGGTTACGAGCATAGTTCAAGCTACGATTCATTCGTGATATTAAATATCTGTTACATATAAAATATTAAACAATATATTATAAATTCGTTAATTATCTACATGTGATACTAATAAATGGTTCAGTTGGCTTGGCTAATGACATGTAATGACGTAGACACCTCTGTAAACAGGAAATGCGGTTAAGAGCACAGCTGAAGCTATATATATATATATATAATATCATTCGTGGTATTAACTTACATACAAAAATAAACAATATATTATGAATTCGTTAATTATCTACACGTAATATTAATCTATACCAAACATAATACATTATGTTTTCATTCATTATTCATTTCATTATTATTTCTAAGCAAGCATCCACTTCCTGCTTTCGACCTGTCATATCTTTGTGCATTAAGAACTGTATATCGCAACGATTAATGTTTATTTGCAAATTTAAATTATTTATGGGTTTTTATTTTTATTTACGCATTTACTTGTATTTAATGTATTTTTTTTTTTTGTCACCAACTCAACACTTAAAGTTTCTTTGAAAATGTTGTCTTAGAATTATGAATTGATAAAGTGCCATTTTTATAAGAACTACATAACAGCTATTGCTTTGATCTGATAACAAAACCTTTCACAATAAATTATGTGTACATGTAGAGATAAAATATACAGATTACCTCATGTTAAAGAAAGTTGGAAGTCCAAAAGCGTTGGACTAAACAATATATGAAGAGGAATAAACTCAATGAACATGAAGATAATGTAGTTTGAGTATTTCATTTTATTGGTCACACAAAACAGCAGTTTAACATCACTGTTTTATTAGCAGAGGCCCACCTGTTGTGTCTTCCGTTGTTACCACATACATTTAACATGTAATAATACACACACACAAGTTCCCTCCAGGATAAAAAAACAAGACCAACACACACAAACCTTTTGGGTTAACATTGATTCTCCCTTTTACTACGTTCCACAGGCATTCTAGCACTGGCACATAAAACAGGAGTCCATATCCTCTATACTGTCATAGAATCCTCTCAAGCAGCCACGCCTTCCATTACCATAAAACCCAGAGTAGGATTTGAACAACATTTTGCAGTCAAACATTACAACTAATCAGATAAGACAAAACTCGTAGCTCAACTACTCACCAACACAGCGACAAACGAGTGGAAATAAAATCCTGCTGAGGGCGCTGGCGTCATTAACCAATGATATAATTTGTGGGCGGGGCGACACATGTAGCCCTGCCCCACATGCAGCTCCACCCCGTTCAGCAGGCTGCAACCGGGTATACTTGGACCAAACCGTGAAGCACATATTTGGCGATAATCAGCTGTAAACAACAACATGGATTGCAGGGTAAAGGTATTACTGAATACATTATTCTACTTGATTCTTTATGCTTTCTAAAACACAGAAAAATGTGTGAAAGCTGCTAAATCATATAGAGAAGGACTTCGTAAGCACGAAAGGGTGCAATATTTTGACACACTAAAGTTAATATGAGCAGTAATAATTAAGATATTAGCCTTACAGTTCACCTACCTGACTGGAAATCATAAGAACAAATCTGAATGTTGTCAAGATTCTTGCTCTGGAAATCCTGGCGCAGTTTGGCCAACCACAAACACCATTTGTTACTCAGACAGTTTTTTGCACTCTTCTCCTTAATTTGTTATGACTTTTGGCAGTCTGTAGTGCTCAAAATATTTTTCCTGGTCCAACCAATTAGTACAGCCCAAAACATGACAATAATTGACCATTTTTAGCAGCAGTAATCAGCAAAATATGCAAGTTTCTTTAGGTTCAGTTGCATTGTTTACGTTCAGTGCCGCCAATATGGCCGACTGATGACGCGCTGTAAAAACACTCTATTAGTACAGTACAAAAAAAAAAGATAATTATCCGATTACTTGATTAATCATCAGGATAATCAATCGATTACTCAATCACCAAAATAATCTTTAGTGACAGCCCTAATAAAATGTTTAGAAATGTCTCAATATTAGTTTGTACTTCATTTTTGATCAAAGAAATGCATCCTCATTGAGCTTTCTTTAAAGATCTAACTAATCTCACACTTTTGAATAGTAGTATTGCTGATCCCTATATAGAGCATTTTGATTCAGTCACTTTGCTACTGTATGTTGACAGCGAGACAGCAGAGCTGTAGCCATTTTTTCCCCCATCTCCATGTTTTCTGTTTACTAACACTGTGAGCTCCCGTATCTCAGAGGACTTGTTAGATAGAACTCTAATCTCTCACTGTCATGAGAGGAAGGAAACTAAGTTATCTGGCCTGGTATAATAGCGTTGTCTCATTTCTTTAAGCGTTAGTTGGTGTCATGAATAGCAAGGGGAAAAAGTGCTCGAGGTGACATGGCACCTCTCTAAAATGATCAGATTAAGTGTTCACAGTTGTGCTAACAGGAGAGGAGGGTGTCTCCGTAGCAACGCAGCGCAGCACAGTGGGATGAACATGTGAACCTCTGGTTTCTGTTGCTACGGTAACATCAGGTGATTCTATAATTATCCTTCTTGTACTGATGGTCGCAGATGCCACGCCCTGTCGGCCAGCTTACTCCGAAACACCTGACATCCCAAGACATTCTTCTATGTCCCCGTCTCGTTAAATCAGTTAGGGGTTTGCATACCTCAGAAAGTACTTCGGCAGATTCCGTGACTGCTTAAAAAAACTTTTTGAAAAATGATTAAATATCAGAGTTGTTTTTTAGTTACTTCTTCTTTGACAGTAGTAGTTTTGAAGTTTTAGACTTGACTAGTCTTGATTTTTAATCAGTGAAAAATATTAATTACAATGCTGAGTAATATCCATATAAGCTTAAAACAAAAAAATTTGGGTTTGATGTTGAAAGTCTATTTGAGCCTACTGAGTACATTTAGGGTACATTTACACAGCAATCATTGTACAAAAAAATTATTTTTTTTCCTTTGCGCTTTTGAAAAGTTTTGTACAGATGACAACACTAGCTGTTTTTCCTTTCAGATTTGCACAAAACTTTCAATTAATGTTGATTAATTTGCAAAATGACTGCGTTTCCAAAAAGATGACTTTTTCCATTTTTAACACCTGTAGATTGATTGCTTTGTTCCAAAACAGGGGTTAAAATAATTGCAATGTTGCTTTTTATTCATGGTGCGGTTCGCTTTCACACAGCAAAGTTTCTAAACAGACCAAATGTGTTAATACAAGTCACGTGCGAGTAAACTGTACTCTCATTGGTCAAAGTTCCACGTTTTTTTTCTGGGATTCTGCTCAGCTGTCATCTCTCAGGATGTTATTGTTGCATTTATTTATTTTTTTTAGGTATCGTTATACTAATTTATAATTTTGAGCAGGAGTCCATCATCAGGAAAACATTCTTAAAACACACCTACTACAAACAGAGCAATAAGACGGGATTATAAAATGAAAAGGCGCTCTTTGATTTTGAATGACACAGACAGACACAGGTTAATTTTAAGCGCTATTTGCAAATCAACAAAGCTACTGCTGTTCATGGAACTGTAATTACCCATTATACAGTGTGATAAAGCCTGGTTTGTTGGTCCACTGGATCGAATTGCTTTCTCACTACAACCAAACCGCTCCAGTGTTCGTTTTTAAAAGCGTACCGAGAGCTCCTCGCTTCTTTGGTCCGCTTTTGGTGCACACTCGAGTGCTACATTCACACCTACCCAAACGAACGGCACCAAGAGGGAAAACGAACTCTAGTGCGATTCAACCGAACTAAATGAGGCAGGTGTGAGGTCCCCGGTGCATCTTCCAACCTAGAAAACATCCTAGTAAATTTTTCTTGGTAAGCTTTTCTCTCCAAGCTTGTAAAATAAAACAAGCTGCTCAAATTTGACTCCCCTTTGTGACATGTTAAGGGGATCTTATTATAATATTAGCACTCCTTATTCCATTTTCCACCCATGGCGCCATCATTGTGTTTTCGCAAGCAACAATGGTGAACCAGTTCTAACACCATGGTGAAAATTCGAGCAAAGCATGCTAACTGTTCTGTCTTTGACTGCACAGACAAGCAAAGAACATTATTTAGTGTCCCAGCCTCAGAGGATTTATTTACTAAATATTATGTTTTAAATACATGTAACATGTAACAAGGACACTTAAAATAAAGTGTTACCTTATAACTGCATTTAAAATGCATAGTGTAACAATGAATTAATAAGTGTTATAATGTATTATTCATGATTGTTCATAATTATTCATGATGTATTGTACAGTGCATTATAAATGCATGTATTAAATCTACTTTTATAACGCATTATACCTCAAGGCTTTAAGTAAAGTGTTACCGAATGTTTTCCGTTTTTAATTGAAAACATTATTGGGTAAATTCCCCTTTTATCCCCCTTTTATGTGTATGGTAGCATATGCTTACTGTTAAAAATGTAGCCTTTCAATACGGGCGGTTAACACGTTAACCTGACGTATATTTGGAGCTTTAGACTGGAGTCTATTCCTTCTCTATTTATCCGAGTGATGGCGGTTTCCAGTTTAATATCTGTCGCTGATAATGCATCAGAGCATCAAATTAAACTGATCCACTCCTGTGTTTATCCACATGTCTTCTATGACTGCAGGCCTTGATTAATAACTTGAGGGATAGAGGGAAGAAAGAATCAATGGAGCCTAGGTTTATTCTTTTCAACATGCACCCTACAACAAAAAACAACACTGCAGAAAAATACGCACTTTCATCTTTGACCACTTACCATCCAATCATCCAAAAAACTGACATAAATAAAGATCACCTCTGTCTATCTTCTAACCTCACGCATGTAGGAGAAAACAAAGATGCTTGTAATGCTGAATAACTGTAATATTAGTAATAATGTTCAGATATATAAGTTTAGTGTGTATGTTAGGGTTTTAAGGACATGGTTTTATTTAAAAGAGAGATCGCATGTAATTGGGAATTTTACTTTGTTCTTTTTATTTCATTGCATGGTTATTCCACTCTTGTAATCAGAAAGCAAAGAAGATGACCGTTGTTGACCAGATTTATTTCTGCTGTTTGTGACATTAAATCTGTCGCTCAGGCTGCCCCTTGCCATTTGTTGCGCATATATTAGCCTTTATGTGATTGATTGAATTATTTCATTATTTGTGATAATCTCCTGAAACTGCCTGTAGGTTGGCTGAATAGAAATTACTCTGTAGAGCATATCTAATTGCCCTAATTAGCATATGCAGATGAGCCTGTTATCTTGTGTACAGAGTGTTGCTTATGGTAAACACAGGACTAATCACTTTAACGAATTTAGCTGTTTAAATGCTGGTAATTGTGCATTGTTTAAACAGATGGGTTCCGTTTTCGCAAGCTTTCAGACAGGAAGTGTTGGGACGAGTGCTCTCCAATCAGTTCCTCTTTCTTCTCGTCCTCATCATTGACACACAGGGTAGCCCTCTAATTACCCTGCTTTAAACAAGCCGTATCCCCTTTCGAAAGAATACACGTAAATGAACTCTTCATGTCTTCCACAGATGTGTTACATTACATGACCGATGCTCATCACCCCAAGCACTTTTTCTCATTTTATAACATGTTGGTGAAAGTAACAAGGAAAAAAAAATATGCACATGACAATTAAAATATGCAATTACATGAGTTTTGGTCTTGTATTGTGCATTTAATGGTTTTGTTCCAATTTTGTCCTCCCAAGGTCATCAGGTCATTTTTTCAGAACTCTTATTTATCTCTATTCATTCATCCACATCCCTGCTTTCATGTCACATGTCAGCACATTCCATTATAAAACTGGACTTTCAAAAGAAGCGATGGACCTTGACGGATTCAATCCTCTATTAAAAGTCAAAGGCACATGCATGTATGGTTGTCATGTGACATGTTCGTCATAGGTGGTGTAAAATTATCATTATGTATAGAGGGAAACTTACTGTACAGCAAGCGCTGTAGCCCAAGGCCTACTGTTCATGATTTTGACACAAGTAGTCCACAACAAGAGAAAAGTTTACTAACTTGTATGTTTGTGAGTACGTTCCAGTTGTTACACCAAAGGTTTCATGATTTCGTCATGTCTCCGGAGAACCCTTAGGTCATGCATACACCTACACCGTGACTGCCTTTGCGGGGAAAAAAAAAGTTTGTGTAACAAGAAGGAAATTCAGGTAATCTTAACTGTAAGATGGAATCAGTGCAGGCTACTGTGGATGTGAAAGTTGAAATGGGTAACCCCAAATATATACAGAAGGCGCTGCTGCTGTGCTATTTGTTGAACATAAAGTGGAGCTGACAACATTCCCATCATGCTCTCTTTCCCCAGCCCTTTCCTGAATAATGGTGTTGAAAAGTGTGAAGCATTTTATTTCTTTGAGAACTTGAGGGGTTTCTGCTACATCAATATTTAATATGAAGATTTCTTCTAAACTCCCACTTCTCCATCTCTTGAAAGCTCAAACAGCGCCATCCCAAAAATACTGTCCTGTAACAAAGAACCAGGAAATGTCTACAACAGTGCTTCCCGAATCTGTTCTGGAGGCCTCATCAGTGCTTTGAATGTTTCCCTTTTTTGGATGCCCAGTTCAGGTCTTGGAGTCTTTATTAATGAGCTGATGATTTCAGTCAGGTGTGTAAATGATGCAGACATACAAGGGCATGTTTGGGATGTACTGGTCCAGAATTACACCTCCACTACATATAATCATTCATGTCTTTGCCAAAGGTCTTGACGCTGGGGCTGAAAGATTAATTGAAATAATGTTCAGACGATTTTAAGCTCGATTTCAACCTCAGAATGATAGAGGATTTGCACTTGCATCACGATTTGGTCAGTTATCTGGATGCGCGGCCATATTGGAGAAACTCGGATGTAAAAAAACAGTATTGCACGGTTAATGTACTACTGAATATGCAGTTCTGCTAATTTATGCTGTCTAAACCACGGAAAAAATCTGTGGAAGCTGCTAAGTCATATAGAGAAGGACTTAGCAGGAAAAGGCACAGTATTTTGACAAAATAAAGTTAATATGTGGTAAAGATATGTACGAGCAATGTTAATTAAGATAATAGCCTAATATTTCAACTACCTGACTGGAAATGATGAGAACAAACACAAATGTTGTCAAGATTCTTCCCCTGGAAATCCTGGTTCAGTTTGGCCAACCACAAACGCTGTTTGTTCCTCAGTTTTTTGCACCCCTCTCCTTGATTTGTTATACCTTTTGGCACTCTATAGTTCTCCAAATATTTTCCAAGTCAGACCGATTAGTACACTGTAAAAAATAAAACACACAATTTGTTGAGTCAGCTTAAAATAATTTGTTACCCTGCTGCCTTAACATTTCAAGTTGACTAAACTTATTTTAGTTGACTGAATTTAAAATTTTAAGTTGTACTAAGTAACAACTTAGATATTTGTGTTTGTTAAACTTAACAGATGGGTAAGTAACCCAGCTGCCTTAAAATTTTAAGTTGATTCAACTCAACTATCTAAGTTATCACTTAGTATAATTTAACATTTCAAGTTGAAAACTTTTTTTGAGTTGACTGAACTTAAAATTTTAAGGCAGCCAGGTTACAAATTATTTTAAGTTGACTCAACAAATAGTTTTTTTACAGTGTACAGCCCAAAACATGACAATAATTGACCATTTTCAGCAGCAATAATCAGCTAAATATGCAAGTTTTGTTCAGTTCAGTGGGATTGTTTACATTCAGTGGCACCAATGTGGCTGAATGTTGACGTGTGAAAACACTCTATTGGGGGAGAGGGGGGCGTTGCCCTAATCAAGGCTTGTCACAAACTATTTTTGGCCAAAAAAATCCTCTATTTTGTGGTATCATTATGATTACTTAACTGCTCCTGATCGGAATATCCCCAAACTCACGTTTGATATTTTCGACTCTTGATCAGGCTGCTTCTGACATGATATCCACGATAGCCATTGAGAATGAGCAAGCGTTAACTACCGGATGTTGCATGCTTCTATATTTTGTTTTTCCACTATGCAGCAGAACGTGCGCCAGGAAAGCCAGCTGACAACATCGATTGTCCTCCATGTGTTTTTGTTCTCTAGTCACTTTTGATCTCGTGAATATCCGTGAGATTACCTGTCACTTAGAAATCATTCCGTTCTGGTTGAATCCTCTAGTTCATAGGATTATAAAGCTAAAAATTGGTCGAAACTCTCTTCACGTCTGTGTTTCCCATGATTTTAAGATATGAAAATTGTCTAGTTAAGACTTGTATGGTTTAATATCATGTAAATTATGTTTCTTACAGAAATTTGTGGTAGAAAACCCATGAAAGATTTACGTTATTTTAAAAAAATCTACATAGTTTTATACATATTTTGGACTATGGGGGGTGCCATTATTTCGATGACTTGAAACAGCTGCATTCTGTGAGCGACTGGCGCTAACTGTTGCTATTTTTACCGCAACACAACTCTGAATATACATACTGATACAATGACCACAGCTACTGTAACCTTACAAACAGTGATGGATATAAGTGTAGGCTTACACCAAATGCCGTACCATCGTTTTTTCCCAACAAGGAGTCTAAACGTCCCTGGATATTGAGTGAAATTCACACTGAGAAACTGCTTAAGTGTCTGCGGCTTTGTGACAAACGTCGGCATGTTTACATGCCGCCAGGATGGCATCTAGCGTTTCTTGTCTCTGCCTTCTCTAAGCTCTTTCAGTAGCTGTGGTCAACTAAAACCCGCAAACGCATCAAGGCTAAAGTGGAGAGAACAAAGATGCAGGTCCTTAGGAAGTTTTATTCGTACACAGGCATCTTCCCATTCTTCCCATTTCCTTGCTAGGAAAGCAGTGAAGACTTACATCGCTTCTCTTGTTGCCCTTCAACTGAAAATTACAACCAAAAACTGCACAGTGTGGCACTGTATCAGTATTTTATATTCTAGGTTAGAATATAAAGAATATATGTAGCACCAGTATCTCACAGAGTGCAACCATTTGACATCGAAATAATGGCCAAAATATGTTTAAAACGATATGGATTTTTTAATCAAGGTAAAACTTTCATGGGTTTTCTACCACATATATCAATAAAAGACATAATTTCTGTTATATTAAGCCATACAACTTTTATTAAGCCAAATACTCAACTTTTTCTATAGTGACATTTTTATTACAATAATAGTATTACTTATTTCAATATTTGTATCTCATTTTAAATCCCAATCATTTTAATTAAATCACACTTAAATTTTCCCCTCAGCTTGCCATGATTTTCAGTGATGAAGCTTCTTTTTTTTCAGATTATAAATCTACAAGTCTCTTCCAGGAAACACTCCACAGAGACTTCAAGACATGCTGTGTTGCTTTGCAGCATTAGTGATCCACCATCAAGACCAGTGATGTGTAAATGATTTACAGCACTCCCAGTATGTTAAATATGCATTAAACTCATACATGATGTACACGCTGTGTGTAGCTGATTCACTTGTTGACACAGGTCCGTACAAGTATCTGTCTTGTTTCATGTAGTTTCTTTATGCCTGATCATACCCAGAATGGCTGAAGGGCTGTCTAACAAGATAATCAGTTTGTCTTCATTGCAGATGGTGATGGTTCCTGTGTGTGTTCAGGGTGGGCGCCTTCACAGCAGTCTTTCACTTCCCCTAGGATATCATGTTAATGTGTGAATGAGGTTCCCTGTAGACTGGCGTACCTGAAATCTATCCTCCGCATTTATCTTTCTATCCATTTCTTCCTGTGGTGCACCTGTAGGTAGAAAGAGATTGATTTGTTGAAGAATGCTGTCCTTTACCACACTATAGAACTGTTTTGTTCTGTTGTATTCTGTCAACAAAGTATTACCACCCATATTTGACCTGCCAGATATTGGAAACATCTGCTTCACACACTAGTTAGAGACAAATCTCATACAGGATGTCAAGGCAAGTCAGTGTACCTGTGTTTCATTGTGTTTCACTAAGGGTAAAGGGCATTGCTGGAGTGTATTTATTTTTCTTTTTTTTTTTTTACAGAAAATGTCATCTACAAGAAGCTGCTGTCTCAGTTTGGAGCTAAAAGATTTTCTTTCATCACCATGGCTACACCAGGACAACTGCGACGAATGGTTTTTCTGTCCAACCCTCTGTTCTCTCCTTTTTTTCTCTCTCCCTCTTGGCTATGAAGCATTTCAGTTAAAATGAAAAAAACAAAGAATCTGCTTATGGCAGGCATTAATTTAGCTCATTCCACAGGATTCAAAAGAAGCTGTAAACAGTAGAATTTTAAAGCACTAAAGTCTAAAGCATGTAAGCTGCCAAAGGATAATTTATTCTGAAATCCAAAATCAATAGGCAAAGTAGTTGTGGCACATGGTATTGGTGTGATTTCCTGAACATATGGTAGTGGTCCTCTACAAAGGTCCTTCACATCAATGGGGCCTCAAGTACCTTAGAGAGATACACTCTTAGCTTTACAAGGAGTCTGTACAGTTTCAAGAAGCTCTCTGTAATACATAAGTATTGGTTTGAGAGCCCTAAGTCAGGAAAGAGCATTCAGATTCAGCCTACTCAGGGCCTGGATTGGGTCTGCTGGGTTTGTGTGGTATATGATGGAAGCTCAAAAGGAATGAACAGAAGGTGAGAAATAATTGCTTGTTGAATTAAAACATAGGCTACGAATCATGGGTTCAATGCTTCATATTACGATTATATTATGAAAGGCCAATAACGGTTTAACCTACACTACCAGTAAAATTTTTTATGTTTTTTAAAGCAGTCTCTTCTGCTCACCAAGACTGCATTTATTTGATTCAGAGTACAGCAAAAACAGTACAATTTTGAAATAGTTTTACTATTTAAAATAACCGTTTACTATTTAAATATGTTTTAAAATGTAATTTATTCCTGTGATTTCAAAGCTGATTTTTTAGTATCGTTACTCCAGTCACATGATCCTTCAGAAATCATTCTAATATTCTGATTTGCTGCTCAAAAAAAAAAACATTTATCATTATGTTGAAAACAGCTGAGTAGATTTTTCAGGTTTCTTTGATGAACAGAAAGTTCAGAAAAACAGCATTTATCTGAAATAGAAGTCTTTGGTACATTATAAAGCTCTTTATCATCACTTCTGACTAATTTAAAGCATCCTTGCTGAATAAAAGCATTCATTTCTATTAATTGATAATAATAACAATAATAATAATAATAATAATAATAATAAATGTTTCTTGAACAGCAAATCAGCATATTAAAATGATTTCTGAAGGATCATGTAACACTGATCCTAAAAATGTAGATTTGATCACAGGAATAAATTACATTTTAAAATATATTCAAATAGAAAGCAGGTATTTTAAATGGTAAAAATATTTCAGAATATTACTGCTTTAGCTGTATTTTGGATCAAATAAATACAGGCTTGGTGAGCAGAAGAGACTTGAGAGCTTGAAGTTTGGTGCTGTTAAAATTACTGATTATTTTCCCAATGATCATATTACAGTTTTAATTATAGTTTATTTGTGGTCATTTCTTGGGAGTAACCCATGTTTAAAAAGCAACTGTTCATTCATGACTCACAGCACTAGAATATGGTTTGGTACTTTTGAAATCACAGCTTCAAATATCACCTTTTCCAATATTTGCATGCTTAAAAGTAATTCTTTACCATTCACCAACAGTTTCCTGATAGCTCAAAGTGCTAGAGTGCAGCTTTATAGTTCTGAAATCAAGGGTTTGAGTCCTTATTTCCAAGTTCAAAAACATAGCCCAAAGAATTTAATGCCTCCCCCTATGGGCTTAAACTCAAATAAAGTTAAAAACACCCAGTTCATGTGAAAGGCCCTCTGGCTAAGTGGTAAAAAACAGTGTCTTGATGCCAAGGATCCATGGGTTCAAATCCCACGTGGCCTGAAAATGTGGTAAAGCATAATGTAGGAGTGACAGGCTTGAAATAACAAAGCATGAATGGTAAACAAAGTTTTGACAGTGTTAAACTCTACTTCTGAATGGTGGCCATCCTACTCTTCCAACACACCTGCGTGTAATTGTAGAGTAATCTTGCAGACCTTGGTTAATTGGTTCAGGTGTTTAGAGCTTATTTTGCAGAGAACAGTTTGAAATCACTCTTTCAACTGAAAGACAGTATTCTTATTGGAAGGGAAAAGGGAAAAAAACAAAAAGTTCTCTCTTCATTCCTCTGATGGCAGCAACAGAAGATAAGCGAGGTTATTTGGTGGAGGCTGATGCAGCGTGTTGGGTCATGCATAGCTGCTTTTGACATCCGAACTGTCGCTTGGTGACTGCTCTTATCTCCCTAGACCTGTCAACTTGGGCTTTTTTCACCAGCACTCTGCCACATCCAAAAAGACCCTCATCATACTGAGCGCAACCTCCACGCAGCCTTCCTTCACGTCTGAGAGCGATACGCGAGTCAAATCTCTCCCTGTGCTAAAATGCGTTCTGGCCCTAACTGTGCATTGAAATGGAATCCGTTCCTGCCGGATCACGAGCGCATTATGAACAATCGTCCATTTGTATGATAATCACATCTGGGAGCACAGGATAGTAATGTAGTGTAATTTAATGTAATGTTTAAAGCTGATCGGACACCAATCTATTCAAACCCCATCTGTTCACAAGATGCCCCTCGCCTTTCATGCTCTGGGGTTGGCGGTCAATTGCAGGTGTCGTTTAACTTGATCGCCGGACGGCAGTAGTAATATGAGACGGATAAAAAACGAATTACTGAGCACTGACAGCCCAGTTACAGGTCACCCAATGATGGCACGGGCAGCATGCTGAAACGTAAAGCAGGAGAAGGACATAGACTCACCCACAGCCTTTCAGCCTAATGGATAAGACTGCTGATCAACTGCCAGATGTAGGAATCGAGAGGATTTCAAGCTGCCTTTGAAGAAAAGAAGCCATAAGCATCTGGAACTACTGAAGGGTGAGTAAATGGTTAAATGATTGCTTTAATGCGCCAGCAAGGCCTGCTTTTGTACAGTATCTCAGTAAACTAGGGGCTGTTGTTAAGCCTTGAGCTTAAGGTTTGTTGTTGAGAGGCCAGGGGAAAGTGATTGTTTTGGGCCAGTTTGGGCAAGTTTTGTGCCAGTGCTGTGTTGTCACTAAGAACCGTGTATTCCTTGATCATCTATATCCATTTTTATGCCTTGCATTTACTAATTTAGTAGTTAGGCATATGGTTTTCCCTGATATATTCTACATTTGTTGCAAGAGTTGTCACCAGGATGTTGTTATTTAGCGTACTAGCATGTGATATTGAAATTGCAAGTAAATGACTTGTGATTGTCTCTAATCTCATGACAAAAACGTAGCTGTGGGAACTATTTTGTACTGATATGTATATTTTACTGCAGTTTCCAACAGAAATGAACACTAGAGATGGTAAAACAGCGAGTGCTTGTAATCGCTTTCGTACACTGTAATGATTACAGCTCCATATGTTTTGATTTCTAGACGTAACAAGCTTGCTCAGCCGCCACAGACTAGATTTTTTGCACTTACGCTACAATTTGGTCAGTTACCCGGATGAGTGGCCATATTGGCATTAACCAAATGTAAACAACAGCATGGATTGCACGGTTAATGTACGACTGAATACGTTGTTCTGCTAATTTATACTGTCCAAACCATTGAAAAAAATGTGGAAGCTGCTAAATCATATAGAGAAGGAAACAGTGAGCAGGAAAGGGCGCAATATTTTGACAAACTAAAGTTAATTGGTTGGTAAAGATACGCATGAGCAGTATTAATTAAGATATTAGCCTAATATTTCACCTACCTGACTGGAAATGATAAGAACGAACACAAATGTTGTTATTGCCACGCAAACCCATTTTGTTCCTCAGAGATTTTTTTTGCACTGTTCTCCTTAATATTTGTTTTTCTTTTGGCACTCTATAGTACTCCAAATGTTTTTCCTGGTCCGACCAATTAGTACAGGCCAAACCATGACAATAACTCACCATTTTCAGCAGTAATTAGCAAAGTATGTGAGTTTCATCCGGTTCAGTGGTATTGTTTACGTTCAGTGCTGCCAATATGGCCGATTAATGACGCGTCATGAAAACGCACTATTTTAGGATGCAGAATCCTTGAGTATCCCATGAAAAACATGACTTACGATGAAAGAGCTGAAAGTTGAGAGATGGATAAACAAGCTAAAACGGCATGCTTGCGATTGCATTTTTATGCCACGTTCGCTTTTGTTTATACTATCAGGTAGGTTTAGGTGTAGTGCAGATGGTACTTTATTGTAAAACGTCGCGGAGCAGTAGAGTTATAGCACCACTAAGTGGACATTTCAAGTCAGACCTGTGGTGACGCGTACAAAACCAACGTACGTATGTACGTTCATCTGTTCCATGGGAAAAAAACAAGCACCACTCAGTGGACATTTCACATTGAATATGTCACCAAACATATATGGTGGTACGTATTTCGCATCTTGCCAAAAAGTTCCCACAGGCACGTTTTCGTCTTGAGATCAGGTTGGATTGTCTTGAAAGATTCTGCAAGAATGTGTTGAAACTTACAATCAGTTTTGAATCATATGCCATTGATTTAAGCCAAAGTGTTTTATAGAGTTGCATTATAGCAGTAGCTGTATAATTTCCAGCTCTTTTCAAATATTCAGTCTACTGCTAGCCTGACTTATAATGATTATATGTTTTGCTTTCTTTGCTGACATGATAATATGCCTGTCTGCCAGATGCTTTTGCCCACTTTTAAAATGCCTGCTCATTTTTAACGGTAGTGTGGGCATTAGCAGCCTAAATGCAGTCTTTGACCTTGACCTCTTAGCCATTAGGACTTGTAAGAAAGTGTTCAATGTTTCTTCTCCTGAACATAAGAAAACATTATTTCTAACATTAGTAAAATATGAAAATGTAGGGAAGAAAAAGATTTTCTGCTATACGGAGAGCTAGATTGTATTTGAATATGTTACAATTCGTGTGCTATTCCTGCTCAGCCTAGCTCTGGGCTTTGGATTGTGACAGAATGAGACGTTCTTGTCTAGATTCTTTGACAAATAAAGAAGCTGAGAAGGAACTTCCTCCCCTTTTTTTTTAGATGGGCTTTCCCAAACATATACACAAACCCATACACACCACTTGGAAAACCAACAGCAGCATCTAAAACAAACCCTTGACACGTGTTTCCCGTTGGGCAACATGCGTGTGACCGCCATGTGCTTCGTTTGTGTGTGTGCGTGGCATGTAACGGGTGGAAATGTCCTATGTGACAGCTGTAGTATCACTGCCTGAGGAAACTCAGCACAAGCTTCTGAAAAAGAGAGAGAGAGAAACAGAGAGATAGTGAGAATCCCTCCGATACTGTACTCATCTGGTTGTGCAGTGATTGGATATGGGGTGACCAGATGTCCCGATAAAATCTGTTTTATGAGCCGTGTCTAGATGATAATTAAGCTTTGGTTAAACTTCAGTTCGAAATGTACCAAAGTGTCCAAAAATCAGATGTATTTAAAGATCAGATGTATCATTTCCTGTTATTTTCAGAGTTTTGTGAATTAGAAAGAACGTTGAAAGTTAAAGGGATAGTTTAGGCAAAAATGAAAACTCTTTCATTAATTACTCAACCTCATGTAGTTCAAAAACCCATAAGACTTTCGTTCATTTAGAATCTGAGTGTTTTTCTGACCGTGCATAGACAGCAACACAACTGAGATGTTCCAGTTATATTTTATACAGTTATATTTATATTTATATATTTTAGACAGTTATTATCTATTTTATTATATATTTTAGTCAGTTGTTTTGGACACTGTTATCGGAATATGTTAAAGTAGATTCATCTCTTGTCGTCTCTGAGAGAATATGCGCCGTTAATGCAGCATTAGAAAAGTTTGTCAGTTTTTTTTTTTTTACTTTCGCTTTCTGTATAGTGAATTGACTTCACCGGCATAACTAAAGCCCCGTTCACACTACAAGCGACAGGCAGCGACAGAGCGACACGATCCCATTCATTTCAATGGAGAGCTGGCGATTTCCGGCGACAAGCGCGACATCGAGCTACAGCGACCGTTGGCGACCGGATGGGGCGTGTCCAGCGACGCAACAAAGTTCAGAATCCCTCAACTTTATGCAAATGAAAAGCGACTTTCGGGAGCAACAGCCAATAGGAAACAAGACGGCAGAGCTCATGTGATCGTTCTCCTCTCTCAGCCATAGATAAACATACTCTATGGAAATAAGTAGGCTCTGCTTCTTCTTTGTTTTTGTGTATATGTACAGATTTAATTTAGATTTATATTATATTTAGTCTTTTGCCTCGAAAATGTTTATAAATATATAAATATTTAGTGGCAAGAAACCTGATTTGGTGTCAAGGCAACCAGTAGTGGGAACGCCCACTAGCAACCTTGTCGCCAGCCTCTGGCGACATGCAGCGACAGAAGTCGCTGCTAGTGTGAACGGGGCTTAATGCGCAAAGTTTTCATGTTTCTTGTGTGATATCCAATGACTCGTCTTCGTGGTTTAAAACAGAAATATTTCCAATATTGCGACGTAACCGCAAGCCCCCACGCGTATGTATCTTAAATGCGGGGAGACATGAAAGAGCGATCCGTTTAAGCCCTAATAGATTATATGACCGATCAGAGCAATCTTTTATTTACTAATTTAACATTGAATCATAATATTGTTACTCCATATCAATCGCATGCAACGAAAGTACAGAATAATTATAACAATCATTTACGCACAATAAAGAACATAGCATCATATCTAAACGAATTTTTCCCAGAACGTTCTCGCGACCCAGTAGAATTTCTTCCACGGCCCGGTAGTGGGTCGCGACCCGGTGGTTGGGGACCTCTGGTTTAGCTGATCCTAAAAAGCACTCAAAATCACAGTTGTAAACACGACGACTGACTTTCTTTCTTGAGGGGGTTTGGCATTACGATGACGAGGCTGCCGCCTTCTCTTGTAGCTTTCAGCCCCGTTCAAGCCCCGTTCAAGCCCCGTTCACGCTAGCAGCGACTTCTGTCGCTGCATGACGCCAGAGGCTGGCGACGAGGTTGCTAGTGGGCGTTCCCACTACTGGTTGCCTTGACACCGAATCAGGTTTCTTGCCGCTAAATACAAACATTTTCGAGGCAAAAGACTAAATATAATATAAATCTAAATTAAATCTGTACATATACACAAAAACAAAGAAGAAGCAGAGCCTACTTATTTCCATTGAGTATGTTTATCTATGGCTGAGAGAGGAGAACGATCACATGAGCTCTGCCGTCTTGTTTCCTATTGGCTGTCGCTCCCGAAAGTCGCTCTTCATTTGCATAAAGTTGAGGGATTCTGAACTTTGTCGCGTCGCTGGACACGCCCCATCCGGTCGCCAACGGTCGCTGTAGCTCGATGTCGCGCTTGTTGCCGGAAATCGCCAGCTCTCCATTGAAATGAATGGGATCGTGTCGCTCTGTCGCTGCCTGTCGCTTGTAGTGTGAACGGGGCTTCACACTAGCAGCGACTTCTGTTCTCACTACTGGTTGCCTTGACAGCGAATCAGGTTTCTTGCCGCTAAATTCAAACATTTTGGAGGCAAAAGACTAAATATAATATAAATATAAATTAAATCTGTACATACAAACAAAAACGTATGAGAAGCAGAGCCTACTTTTTTCATTGAGTATGTTTATCTATGGCTGAGAGAGGAGAACGATCACATGAGCTCTGCCGTCTTGTTTCCTATTGGCTGTCGCTCCCGAAAGTCGCTCTTCATTTGCATAAAGTTGAGGGATTCTGAACTTTGTTGCGTCGCACTTCACTTCCTGTCTCCGGAGGTACCTTCTTCTGATGGAATTTTGAAGGCAGCACAGATGTATCCTTCGCTGCCTTCGATTTCCCACAATCCTGTGCGTTTGCGTCATATAGGCTATATAAATAAAGATATTCTGGTGAAATTAGACTTGTTACTTTATATAATAGATGAGAACTTGACCATGATATACTTTATGAATCGTAATAGTGTAAAAAGCATGATAAATAATATTGTTTGTAATAATTATAGTATAGTATAGTATTTAATAAAATGTTAAAAGGGTTCAAATGAGTAGTGAATAAGAATAATATTTACAGTATACTACCAATAATAACAAAACAGCCACTAATAACAATGACCTCTTCTGCAATATTACTTGCATCAGTGTTTTTATTTTTTTAAGCAAAAAGTAGCTGCCATTCTCAGTCGTCTTCTCCGACGCACAGACCTTCGGTGGGTAATGACATTGAGGTCTTTATGTATTATTAAAGCATTTATATATAACTGCATAAGATCGTTTTTCTACAAAATCTACAACTTAACCGTTAGGTAACCTAGCAACGGCGTCACATTCCGCTGCCTCTGAAGTCTGTCCGAAACTGTTTCTAGAGTTGCCTTCGCAGCCTTCGAAGTCACTTGCCTGATAAGGCAGCGAGGCAGCAAGTCAGCTGACTAGGCTTTCGGACGCAGCCAAAATATTTTTATCTTTGGTGGCGCCTGCCGCGAAACGCCGTGCTTGTGAAAGCGGCAGGATTTTGGGCCGCCCGCGGTTTGCCGCTTTCCGCATGTCTTCCATTGAAAATGAACTAGACACTCGCGACTGCCGCGTCCCGTGTGAAAGGGCCTTTAGAAATTCCCGAAGTGTTTCAACTTTTGTGTTCCGTATGCATCGGAAGTTCAGCCAACGGTCCGTGGGTGTGACGTCTGAGGCTGAGACTAGGGTTAGTCAGCTGTTATAATTAGCTGTATATAAAAACAATAGAGTAAATAGGTATGTCCTCATTTAGATAAGTGTGCGACTGTGGTGAGAAGTCGGTTCTCTCGCTGCCTGATGCTGTGTGTGTTATACAGAGAGCGTGCTAATGACGGCTTACCAATCTAATTACTCAAACAGCGAAGAGAAAACACATTACCTTTTCACTAAATTAAATCTTTTACGCTGTTTAGTGTAAAATGGCAATATAATGAAAAATTAAACATGAGGGAGCAATTCATTTCCATCTCTGGGAACTACAGCAGAAGGAAGTTCAGTGTGCCGTCCCTAAGCGCGTGTACTGAGCCCCAAAGCAGTTGAGTGTGGTTTTATGTATTATACGGTCGTTCGCTTGAGGAACGGACACTAAGTGGCTTTGACTTCATTTGTCAAAGGCCCTCTGTGTCTCTGCACTAATGACCTTTCCATTTAAATAAGTAAACGTTTCCTTGCCCCTGCCTCTTGTCTCTTTGCAAAATGACCCTGCCACTGTGCACGCTTAGCATCAGAACTCATTAGCCTGGTTAGGGAGGAGGGTTTGGTGTGTGGTGCCACTGCAGTGGTCTTCCCAGGCACCTCATTCTCCCCAGCTGCTACACTACAGGATGCAATTGACACAGTCGGACACAATCACCACCGCTCAGACTCAGATCTCTTACAAAGTCACACTTATATACACGTGGTGTTAGAATGTTATGGCTAGATGCTTAGCAACTGACAGCCAAACGGATGCAGCAAATTCATGCGTTTTAAACAATCACATACACTTGCCGCATTGTATAAATGGTTGTTTCAGAGGCGAGATGTCAAAATTGTGATGGAAAACGTGAATTGGAGTGAAGAAATTACTTTATTCTTACCTCCACTGAAAAGTCAATTCAGGAAAAACTTGATAGTCTGTAGTATATATATTATAATGTGCAGTGCTAGAGTCTATATATGGCTCCAGTGGCTTCAAAATGTACTTCAGGATATTTGTAGCTGAAGTTACAATTAAAAATGAATGAATGTCATTGTGTCAGATTTAAGCAATTGCACATAAGCAGGAGTGCCCGAGTGCCACAGGTAATCACAGGTGTGCTGACATTCGGAAAAAAAGCACAAACTGTGTGCTTATACAGCAGTTCAGTAAACCAGTTAATATTAAATAAGTTGCGTTTTGGGCACAATGTTGCCAGCTGTTTTGCCCTTTTCGTTGTGTTTGCTTCGCGAATATTTCTAAACCAAGACACGGCAGAAATTATGTACATGTCCAACAACACACTGCAGTGTTAATTTCTGAAAGAATCTGTGTTTAGAATGAATGATTAAAATTAATGATTCAATGACTCACTTAAAGAGAATCACTTATTGTCGCCACCTACTGGCACAATCATGTAACCTGCATAATATATGTGACCCTGGACCACAAAACCAATCATAAGGGTCAAATCTTTTAAACTGGGATTTATACATCATATGAAAGCTGAATGAATAAGTTTTCCATTGATGTATGGTTTGTTAGGATAGGACAATATTTGGGCAAAATACAACTATTTGAAAATCTGGAATCTGTGCAAAAAATCAAAATATTAAGAAAATTGCCTTTAAAGTTGACCAAATGAAGTTCTTAGCAATGCATATTACTAATTAAAAATTAAGTTTTGATATATTTACTGTAGGAAATTTGCAGTATATCTTCATAAAACATAATCTTAATATCCTAATGATTTTTGGCATAAAAGAAAAATCTATCATTTTGACCCATACAATGTATTTTTGACTATTGCTACAAATATACCCATGCTACTTAAGACTGGTTTTGTGGTTCAGGGTCACATATTTATTTTAAAGGGATAGTTCACCCAAAAATTAAACTTCTGTCATTTATTACTCACCCTCATGTCGTTCAAATCCCGTAAGATCTTTGTTCATCTTCAGAACACAAAGTTTTTTTTTAATGAAATCTGAGAGCTTTTAGACCCTGCATAGAGACAGCAATGCAACTAAAACGTTCAAGGCCCAAAAAGGTAGTAAAAAAGGTAGTTTATATTTTTTTATATATATATATATATATATATATATATACATACCCTGTACAGAATGTAGTAAGCTAGTGCTCAGTGTTGAACACATCCATCTCTCTCTAACAGGTGTTCTTCCAAACAGAACCAGAATGTTTGTGACGCAAGAAAAAAAAAAATCCCATATATACGCAATTTGCTTTCAGGCCTCAGCTGAAATCTAGTAAAGAGGAGGGAGCTGCAGTTAATTAAGATGTACAGAGAGAGGAAGACGATTAAACCACATCTTCTCTTGGGTCATTTACCAGATGGATGAGGAACATGTCTGAAGACTCTGGGACAAGAATTAACAAGCTCAAATCTGTCTAATTAACTAATCTGATCTATTCCCCTACCCAATCCTGAGGCTGAGAATCTGGGGCAGGAAAGGCACCTCAGGCTTTTGGCTAACTTGATGGCAATTGTGTTTCTGCTGTAGCTGTTGAACGATGGTGACTTTTGTGTACAAGACACAACAATGCCAACGATGCAGCAGATGTTCATTTGGGAGAATGGGAGAAAGTGTAACATTTAATATGGCTGCTGTAGGAATGGAAGCTTTGGCTTTTTGGTGAAAATAGCTTGAATTTGCTCCCATTAAAATAAGCAGTCATCACACTCACAGCTTCAATGGTTATAATGGGGAAAATCTAGTTGTGCTGTGTCATTGTGCCACTGGTGGGAGGTGTCACTTGCTTGATGTGAAAACTTCGATGTCCAGCAGAGGAGATGACACAAAGTAAAGCCATTTTATTTTTTTCTTTGCAAGCATGAATATTGCTTGAATATTATTTGCCAGTTCATTCTATACTGACACAGATATCACCTATGACCCATTTTTATTTTACTATTTTTAAAGAATATTTCAATATTTTTAAAGACAAATTCATTCAAATTCAATAAAATAAAACAATTTATGGAATTTCAATGAATTTGTCATAACTTTAAAAATGACTAAATTAGGGCCCTATTCTGCAATCATGTAAACGTGGTCCAGTCAAAAAAAAATGGAATTTTCTGTATAACGCGGAATGTCATGGAATTTGCCAAATTTTGGATGAATAAATCAAAAATAGGTCAGTACACTTAAACCAAAACATGATACAGACTAGTGTCTGTAAATATTAAGCGACAAAAAATATTATTTAAATATGAATCCTGCATATTCTGTTTCTGAGTGAATGAATGTTTCGTTTACAGCGCTACACACTAAGTATACTAAAATATACTACAAAATATGAGTACGTAAACACACAAACAATCTCTAAAACTGCTCTGAGAGTCACTTCATAAGCATTTCTTTTGAGAAAATCTATTATTACAAAGGTCTTCACATCAACCCGTCAAAATAAAAGTTTGGTTTAACTTGAAGAAACTGGGACAGAACTATATTATTTAATGTAATTATAGTACTACTACTATGAAAACATTATTTTTTTTAAAGGAATATTTTCCAGAAAAAGTATTTACCAGAATTTATTTACCAGAAAAATTTAATTACATAACATAGTATTTCTGAAAAATAAAAACAAAATGAATTTATTATAAAAATCAGTTAATTAGAGATGCTTTTAATTATTACAATTTAATGAAACCATTAAACTGAATCCAGAAAATTAATGGAAAACACAGAATTTGGGGAAATTTATTTTATAAATTGCTGTTAAATTGTGTGTTTCATGACTTTCATATATACATATATATATATACACCCATAAACCAGAGTTGAAAAAAAATTAAAACTGGAAAAAAAAAAAAAAGGAATCCAGAAAAATCCAATGGGAGGGAAAGGACTTTGGGAAAAACTGAATATGGGAAAAAATAAAGCTGATTTCATAGGGCCCTACTAAACTGTCATCAACTACAAATAATTTTATCTCCCTATTATTTAATGTGCTTATCCATGTATGATTTTATATGCACTCTTAGGCCCCGATCACACCGAACGCGTTTTTTAGTTCTAAAAACGCGAGGCGCACCGCACTGTCTTTTTCTGGTGACTTTTAAAAAAAGAGCAGTGCGTTGCGGTTTTTTATGTTGCTAGGCAACCATCAAATAAGCCGTCCTGTCAATCTAATCAAAGGATTATAGCGCGAGCGCGAGGGCTCTAAAATTTTTGGTTTTTAGCTGTTAAGTAAACTGTCATATCAGCAAAAAACTTAAAACATACAGCTCCGGGTAACCCGCGATAGACACCGAAAGTTTCCCCTCCATCACTGCAGTCTCCGGACTTTTTAAGCGTCGGTAAAACTTTCGTCACCACAGCTGAAGGCCCGCCTCTCCATTCATTCGATTGGATAATGGAAAAAACCACGGTGACGTCAGGCGCTTTTCTGCTCAGAGTTGTTTTTTTTCAACTTCAGGCGCTCAGAGCGTTCCGGCAAAAATGCGAGGCGCAGCAGGCGGTTAAAACGCGAGGCGCCCGCGGCTCATAAACAGCGCGCATAACGCTCACTGCCTATAGAAAACAATTCAAAAAAGGCGCCTCTCGCCTCTCGCGGCCTTAAGTGTAATTGACCCTTTGCAAAGCTTGATTGACAGGCCATCTGACCAATCATAACGCCATCTGCCATTTTGTCTGACAAACAAATCAGAGTCCGCTTGGGTTGCCTTTAACTTGAAAAACTGTGTGTACCAATGTCTTTCTCTGGTTGAAATAAAATAGGTTCTGATGTTCCTTCATGTTTTTTATGCTTTAAGTAATAAGCAAGATGATCGGTTCACTTGTCAGTTGATCCAATAAGGCAATACAGTGATCTGTCACAATAGAATGGTATTTATTGTTTGAATTTCTTACAAAAATGACATTTTAAAGCTTTTTAGACCTTGTTTCATACCAGAAGTAAGCTTCTCTGTCTTGTTTGTCGGCATGTTTTTAGATTCCTCTTTGTTGCGCGATGTGTTTTTCACTGCGTGAGAACATGATGTGTAGTGTAAGAGCAGCATTGCTTATCGGACAGAGCGACAGTAACTAAGGAGGGCGGGTTTTTTCCGAACGGTCAATTTCATGTAGGTCTAAAAAGTAAGATCTATTTCAATTAACTCTTACTCTTTGTAGATCCAGTTTACAGATCGATCTGAAAGAAAAATGAAAATAATAACCATTTTATGGGGTCAAATTAGCCCAGCATTATAGCCAATATAAGCTACCAGCTGGGTTAATTGAGTAACCCAGCCTGCTGGGTTAAATGAGCAATCCAGCTAGCTTGGTTAGATTAACTCAGCATGTTTTCTCAGCTATACTTACCCAGCAGCATGGTTTAAACACACACACGCTAATTACATTTCTTTTGTTCCTGCTTTAAGAAATATACTCTTTGTGTTGGTTTCATCTGGCTTTAAAAAACAATCCTTTACCATAATTCAAAAAAGAAGCTGATTTTTTTTTTTTTTTTCCTGCGTGGCCTTGTGTTGTAGTAGTCAATTTATGCTATGCAACCAAAGCTCCATTAGCCATTTTAATGTAAGACACATCTACAGCATTCTCGATTTTAAAGACCTATGTGCTTCTCTTTGATCTTAAATGGGAGACTTTAGGCCATCCACCTACCCGGGTCATCTTTCATTCAGACTCCATTCCTCTCGGGCCTATTTAGGGATGAGTAACTGCACAAACGTCTGTCACCTTTCCTTCCCAGAGACATCTGGAGAAAGACATGTGTTGGCGTTAAGAATAATATCTGCATATGAAATGGAGCACGAGTCCTCAGAGGAACATCTCATTTACAACGGGATGAAGCAACAAGGCGGAAAAAACACTGATTTGTGGGGCTTTCTCAGGACCTTACCCTGTGGACTGCTTTTAAAGTATAAAGACAAGTTTACTTCCTCTGGCTTCCTTTAACAAGAGGTCAGGTGGCTCATAGCCAGCAATAAAGAATAGCTGCCCTTTTATACAGTTTTTTACTCTTAAAGCTCTGCAGGCAGCTGTGTCCAACAAATGCTCCTTTGCCTTTAACTTAGACGAAGCCAAAACGGTTCTTCTTCATTGTGTTCAAGTCACTAACGGTCCTGTGATAATGCCAGCCATCAATGAGACTTAACAAAACTTGATGCCCACACTTAATAGGGCAACTCGGTCTCAACAAAGTACAAGCTAATGAGCAGCTTCCGAGAACTAAAGTACAGAGATACTCAGAAAAGCCTTGCCAAATTCCTCTCTGCATTTCTGGCAGCCTCCCAGATACCTAAATGTTTATCATTTTATGTAAATAAAGAAGTCATTTCCATAAAAAACATCAATGTTGGCCTTAACGGCTCCGCCGTCTTGGCTAAGTCACACAAGTTTGCTCTGTAATTCATCAGCTGTTTTTAACATTGAATATCATAAGTGTGTTTTAAGCTCCACAGCTTCAGGCAGCTTTCGAATGAAACCATCAATCAGCCACACTTAGACGTGTAGGAGATGGAGATCTCTTCATTGATCGGATTTGCTAACGCACATGGTACACGCAGAAGTGTTTTGCAGGAACTGGAAACGTTCACATATGATTGATTGAGGTTTTTGCAGGGATCTGGTTATTCATCATGTTGCTGATGTTCTAGGAAGTGGCTGCTGTGAATCTGTGTATCAGAGAGGAACAGAAAACTCAAAGATATCATCTGGGTGCTTTAAGTTAGTTTCCAGCTTTCTGGATACATTTTAGGCCTATAGTGCTGTCAATGAAAACCACGCATTATATAGCTTATGAAACCAGCCTGTGGTCTTTGTGATTTCTGATTGGCGAAATCTCACTAGCATTTCATTAAGTTCTTGTGTTCTTGTGTGTTAAAGATGACCTCACTATGAGCTATCCTGGACAAAAAACAGTGCAAACAGGATTGATGCCAATTGAATTAAAACGGTCTTGAGTAAATTCCCCCTATCAAGGTCTCTAAATGTCTCCAGCTCAAGGCTGTTGATCAATCCATTCTATTATCTTTCTGTAGAGACTTATTAGAGAAACTCATCTGAAGACCACTAGTTCTTATTGATGTTTGTACAAAATGACACTTTGATGGGCCAGTCTAATATTGACTAACAGATGCTGTATTCAGCCTTGTTGACAACTTGAGCTCAAATTGTACGTGTTACATCCATTAGTATATTTTTGATTTTGATTTTTTTTTTTTTTTTTTTTTTTCTGGTATTGCAAAATATCTTTGGGATCAAAGAAATTGCATGTTTAATTTATTACATGTGTTGATTTATTCAAAAGTACATAAATAATCTCAATAATATAAAGTAAAATTTAAAGTAAAAAAATAAAGTTATTAATTTTAGGCAATAATCAATACGTTCAGGGTAATACAGCTATCCTGTTGAAGAAAAATCATTAAAGGATTAGCTCACTTTCAGAATAAAAATGTCCTGATAATTCACTCACTCCCATGCCATCTAAGATGTTCATATCTTTCTTCATTCATTCAAAAAAAAAAATTAATGTGTTTGAGTAAATTATTCCAGAATTTTTCTCTACAGTATATTTAATGGACTTCAATGGGAGCAGCGAGTTTAAGGTCCAAATTGTAGTTTTCATTGTAGCTTTAAAGGACTCTGCACAATCCCAGCCAAGGAATAAGGATCTTGTCTAGCGAAGCGATCATTCATTTTCTGAAGGAAAAAAAAAAAACAAACAAAAAAATTAAAATGTATACACATGTATATACTGTTCATCTTGCACTTGCTCTGTGATGCACATTATGTAATCACTTCGGAAAAGTCACTCTAACTAAATCGCCCAACATCGTTGTTTTACATCGTTGTCATGCGTGATTATTCCAACGTGATTACGTAAAGATTGAAGTCGAGCTAGTGCAAGACAAGCATTTGTGGTTAAAAAGTGTATACTTTTTTTTTTTTTTTTTTTTTTTAAGAAATTGACAGATTGTTTCACTAGATAAGACCATTTTTCCTTAGCTTGGATTGCGTATAGCCTTTTGAAGCTGCATTGAAACTGCAATTTGGACCTTTAACCCGTTGATCCCAATTGAAATCCACTACATGGAGAAAAATCCTGAAATGTTTTCCTCAAAAATGTTAATTTTTTTTGACTGAAGAAAGACATAAACATCTTGGACAACATAAAGTGAGTAAATTATCAAGAAATTTTTATCTGGAAGTGAACTAATCCTATAAGTAGCCTCATTAAAAAATTACATTTGAAAAGAAAACCATTAAAAACTTTTTTTATTATGAGGAAAAAAAAGTAATTTAACTTCAACTTCACTGGTTACTGGTTAACTTAAAAAATAATGCACTCACATTAGCCAGGTTTCCATCCAAAGTTGCGAATTTAACTTACAATATGCGCAAAAATTGGAATATCGCATAAAACATTTGCGAATAAGCACCGTTTCCATCCAACAAGTCAAAGAGAACAAAATTGCCACTTCCTGATGAACTGACACTAAATATTACTAAGAAAAGAGAAACGAAACCACCGAATATAGTAATTTTTATATATAATAAATTAGCAGACGGAACACAATAAATGTGATGATTTCTTTCAGAGGTGGATGTCTGCTGTTTGGTAACGCAGTTGTGTAAGACAATTCTGGGAGGCAATTATACAGAAATACTTTGATGAAAGACTTTGCTCAAGCATTTCTGAATGACCATAACAACATTTAAGATGCTGTGGAACGAGATTGGTCTACTGGTTAGATGGGTTTTGACGTCCCATAGCGCAAAGTCAGATGGCTTTATTAATGCGTATGGAGGAATTTATTCCGCAAATGCATTTCCATGTCCTATTATTCACATTTTTATTGAAAATGTGGCGTTTCCATCACTCATTTCTGATGCGATTACTTCAAAAGGCACATAAAAACAGGGTGATGGAAACATATTGTCAAGACGTTTTTTACGTATTTTAACTTGGTTGAAACTCTTTTGTATTCACAAGTCATAAGAACTAAGGGCGCATGTGTTTTTACTTCTCTTAATCATTGACACTCTTATTTGACCTTTAAATCAAATTAATTTCTGTCTGATAAGTGTAAACCCGTGCAGATGAGATCAAATGAGTGCTGTCATCGTTTGGTGTTCATTGGCTAATCCATCAACTACTGCACAGTGACTTTCAGCACATCTGCTTACCGAGCACACTGCCTTTCAGAGACACAGGATTAAACCGGAACGCAAACCCCTGTCAGCGGCAGCACTATAGATAGAAACCGGGTGGGAGGACTATTAGGACTGTTCAATAAGGGTTGAGCAGCAGTATTTGTGGGTAATGAAGGAAAGCTGGGGGGGTTCTGCTGAAAGGGAAATGACGAAGCCATTCGACTGGGCAACTCTGAGGGGAATTTGATGAGGTTTGGCTCGATAAAGCATATGCGTGTTGTTCCCAATCTTCCCCTGCTCCAGTTCGACCGAGACCTTATAAATGTTATCTGATTGCTGAAAGCTTTTCCAACACGTAATTCTACAGTGAAATTAATCTCTGACTAAATTATTGATGGTACACAAAACCCATCAACTGAAGTGTGAAAACAAAAAAAGCACATTAGATAAGCAGAATCAGTGGCTCGGCTTCACCCCTGGGTCAAACGTGTGGTTTAACAGAGTCTATAGGGCAAGACGAACAATAACGGCAATAATGGGTGCCCAAGTCCAGAACTATTTCACAAAATACTTCCGAAAATGCGCTGCAAATAAGACTTTGCATAGTAGTACAAACACTGTAAAAAGCTGCCTTGTGTCATATGTCACTGAATGCTTTTATGTTTATTTTAAAGTGATCGTCTTATTGGTTGATTTCGATTTGGACACTATTGATGAAAATAAGGCATGTTGTTATACCTATAAATAGCCATAGAGGTTTTATTTTTGAAAAGCGGAAGGGGGCTGGAATGGGCTCTCCCCGACCCAAATACAGCATCAGCAGAAATATCTTGTCTGCAGATATCTGGAGGGGCCACAGGGAAATACCACATGAATCACGATTGGTTGAGGGTTGGCGGCTTTCCTGTCAAAATGTTGCCAAGAAATGAAAGTGAACAAACACGTCGGAATGAATATTTCATAACGCAAGCCAGGGAATCAGGTGTAGAAAAGCAAGAACTCTCATGTAAAACATGCCACATAAATTGTCGTTCGGCAAAAAAATTGACACAGACGAATTGAAAATCAGAACTGAGATGCATGCGAGCACACACAAATGTGCTACAATTGATGTAGTGTAACTTTTCTCTTTTCGTCCTCCTCTGCCACCTTTACCTGAAGGAGTGCAATATCAGCTTATTATGGGAAATGTCTATGCAGCAAAACACACAAATAAACTGCCACGGTTTGGTCGACACATTTTTAGACCTTGCTTTGGTTGATGACTATTTCAGCTTTCCAGTTTGATGATGGGTCTTTTGAGGATATAGCTTGCTCCTAATGACTGGGTCTGGGTTGTTTTAACCTGACCCCTGGATGTTTGGAGGTCAGTGGTTATGAGACCTGAGCTTTCCACTGGGGTTAACAGTCACAGGCTGACTCAGGATCTGTGGAGCTCAGGGCACTGCTGACCTGCTTTACTATATAGGAGCTAATGACTAGTATGCGGTGTAGTTGCGTAATGCAACTTCTGGATTCTCACATAGGAGAGAAATTGACTGTTAAACATTTTTGCATTGATAAACCTAAGCTGTGTTCTAAAACGGGCATCATGGACATGCTACTACTATTAATAATAATATGTGTTTCTTTTAGGTTTGGCAAAATTATATTGATAGGGTCATTCAGTTTACTCGACCAGTTCCTGGTTCAAATTTTGGATTTTGTCAACAATTATTCTTAAGAATGATTAAAATAGTGATGAAAGTCAAAATATTAAATGTCATGGACGTATATTTACTGAGTAATCCAATATGTTCACCTGAAATTCTGAGCCAAATTACAGGAGGGTAAAATTACATTAGAAAGATTGCAGCCTCATTATATTTTTACACAGAGATTGGTATGTCTCCTAGTAAAATTATTGAAATTGCAATATCTCTGTAACTGAACCAAATAGGGCTTTACAAATGAAGATGTCAAAAGGAAATTTTGTTAAGACCCGAAATCTAGAACGGCATTAAGATATCTTTAATACTTTTTGAGTTACAGGTATGCAAACTTTGGAAAAAGAGTATTTATGGCACCCAGAAAGGTATGTTCTATGCAATTGTTTTGATAGAAGGAAACTATATAGATTTCTAGTTTAAGTTAAGTTTTAACACTATTTGTTATTCAGACCTTCCTCTTTGGGGGGAAAAAAAGTGTCTGCAAAGTGTCCACTGAAGATGTGTACAATTAAACAATTTACTCCTGGAGCCATATTGAGATTGCAATATCTCTGAAACTGAACCACATAGGGCATTACAAATGAAGATGCCAAAAGGAAAGTTTGTTAAGTCCCAAAGTCTAAAAGGGCATTATGATATCTTTAATACTCTCTGAGTTACAGGCATGCAAACTTTGGAAAATGAACACTCTGAAAGCTACTGTATGTTCTATACAATTGTTTTGATAGAGGGTAACACAAGTTACATTTCTAGTTTTAACATTATTTGTTATTCAGACCTTCCTTTTGAATGCAAAGTGACCCACATTTGGTTTTTAACCACTGTAAATCTGTGCAATTTAACAATTTACTCCTAGAGCCATATTGAGATTGCAATATCTCTGGAACTGAACCACCTAAAGGCCTTACAAATGAATATGCCAAAAGGAAAGTTTGTTAAGACCCAAAATCTAAAAGGGCATTAAGATATCTTTAATATCTTTTGAGTTACAGGCATGCAAACTTTGGAAAAAAAAATATATATATATTTATGGCACTCAGAAAAGGTATGTTCTATGCAATTGTTTTCATTGAAGGAAACTATATAGATTTCTAGTTTTAACATTATTTGTTATTCAGACCTTCCTTTTTGGGGGGAAAAAGTGTCAGCTGAATGCAAAGTGACCCACATTTGGTTTTTAACCACTGTAAATCTGTGCAATTTAACAATTTTCTCCTAGAGCCATACTGAGATTGCAATATCTCTGGAACTGAACCACCTAAAGGCCTTACAAATGAATATGCCAAAAGGAAAGTTTGTTAAGACCCAAAATCTAAAAGGGCATTAAGATATCTTTAATATCTTTTGAGTTACAGGCATGCAAACTTTGGAAAAAAAAATATATATATATTTATGGCACTCAGAAAAGGTATGTTCTATGCAATTGTTTTCATTGAAGGAAACTATATAGATTTCTAGTTTTAACATTATTTGTTATTCAGACCTTCCTTTTTGGGGGGAAAAAGTGTCAGCTGAATGCAAAGTGACCCACATTTGGTTTTTAACCACTGTAAATCTGTGCAATTTAACAATTTTCTCCTAGAGCCATACTGAGATTGCAATATCTCTGGAACTGAACCACCTAAAGGCCTTACAAATGAAGATGCCAAAAGGAAAGTTTGTTAAGACCCAAAATCTAAAAGGACATTAAGATATCTTTAATACTTTTTGAGTTACAGGCAAGGAAACTTTGGAAAAAGAATATTTATGACACTCATAAAGGCATGACCTTCCTCTTTGAAAGGCAAGAAAGTATCAGCTGAATGCAAAGTGATGCACGTTTAGGTTTTGACCACTGTAAATGTGTGTAATTTAACAATTTACTCCTGGAGCAATATTGAGATGCAATATCTCTGGAACTGAACCACCTAAAGGCCTGAAAATGTCAAAAGGAAAGTTTGTTAAGACCCAAAATCTAAAAGGGCGTTAAGATATCTTTAATACTTTTTGAGTTACAGGCATGCCAACTTTATTTGAAAGAATATTTATGGCACTCATAAAGGTATGTTCTACGCAGTTGTTTTGATAGAAGGACACAAGATACATTTCTAGTTTTAACATTATTTGTTATTCAGACCTTCCTCTTTGAAAAAAAAAAAAAAAAAAAGTATCAGCTGAATGCAAAGTGACCAACATTTGGTTTTGGACCACTGAAAATGTGTACAATTTAACAATTTACTCCTGGAGCATTATAGAGATTGCAATATCTCTGGAAATTAACCATACAGGACCATACAAATTAAGATGCCAAAATGAAAAGTGTATTAAATTGTACACATTTTGAGAGGTCAAGAACAATTTAACAATTCTTTTTAAAAAGAAAGTTCTGAATAACAAATACTAAAACTAGAAATTTATCTTGTTACCCTCTATCAAAATGACTGCATTGCTCATACCTGTTTGAGTGCCATAAATATTCTTTTTTTCAACAAATTCTTGTTCTTAATAAACTTTTCTTTTGGAATTTTCATTTTCAAAGCCCTGTATGTTGCAGATATGGGTATCTCAAGGCTCATATCTATAGCCTTCTGGTTAGTGCATTGACACATAGCGCAACTGCGCTCACGGCGACCCGAGTTCGAATCCCCCCTCAAGGTCCTTTGCCGATCCTGTTCCCCTATCTCCTCCCATTACTTTCCTGTCAGCTCTCCACTGTCCTCTCATAATAAAGGTGCCCATAAATATAACTTAAAAAAACAATACTTGCACCATAGTTACCTAGGCTCCGTTGCAATCAGTTGTCAGAAGAGTGTCCTCTGTGGTTCATTTGCCTGTGTAGAGTACTCAGATACCTACATTTTAGTTCGGCGCCTACAATGAGAGTAGACAGGGCTTCGCTAGGCTTTGGAAGAGAGCTATTGTGAACAGTTCAGCTATGCTGACAGTTCAGGAGCTTTCATACAAGGCATTCATAAATGACATGTCATATTCAATCACGTTTACAAAAACATTGCATTCATTCTCAAACTTTAATTTTAGGTGAAGCATATTTCGAGTCCCCTCACGAGAGCAGACTGAGGCACACAGTAATGAGATTCAACATTTCTGCCCGTGGCCTGGTCAGAGTGGATGTAAGAGTAATTTGGGCTCATGGCTGTCAGCGCTGACCAGGTCCTCCCCAGAATCCATAAACAGAACCGCAAATCGAATTCCACATTTTTTTTTTTTACTTAATATGCTGAACGTGAAGGGAAAACTAGGTGACAGTAAGAGGACCCAGGAGATGGAGGTATAGGAACAGACAGAAGAAGGGAGGATGAGAGAAAGTCAGAGATTAACGTTATTTTCTAAAATGACTGCAGCATTAAGAGCTTAATGGAGCTTGCACATCTCAAACACTCAAGGGTCAGTTTTAGTTTTAACATGTCTATGGTCCTAACGTCGCAGTATTCCCTCCTCAAACGCATTAGTGCCGTGTCCTCAATCCACTATCGGCTCTAACCCCCTTTAAACCGGAACAACAGACAGGCTGCCCTGAGATAAATGTGAGAATTTTAAGCCATTACGTCTGCTCCATTGGTTCAATGAGACCTGGGGAGCCAACAGAGCTGCTAAGCAACACAATGATATTTCTGGGTGTCTAGTGGGCGGTTCACATCTCTACAGGAGAAAGAAGTGGGTCTGGCTTTGCAGAGTTTCAGACGTCTTCAAAACAAGAGTTTTTTTTTTATGTGCGGTTACTTTGTGTGGAATATTTTAAGATACATTTTTACACGCTTGCGTCAAGCTTTTTCTTTTTTTCCTTTTTTGAGACTGTGTCTGAAGATCTTGGCAGAGTGATGACATATATCTGCTGCCGGACATACATCAGCATGCAAATTAGAGCGCCATTTACAGCCCCTGTCATGTAAATCAGAGGCTGTGTCTCCTGAACTCTTTCCAAAAGACCTTCGTCAACATGGCCATCACACTCCTTCCTGCTGCTGCTGCGCTTTATAGTTAGCGTTTGTCAAAGTTGGAGAAAGATGGAGGAATGCAGAGCAAAAAGGACAGATAATGGAGAAGAGATAGAGGGATAAAAGATATGAAATATCTAATCATACTTTACTTTAAAATCAAAACAAAAGCCATCATAGGTAGCACAAAGACTCTTTTTTTTATTTCAAGACCGTACTGCTGAAAAAAATATTGGGTTTTTAAATATGTCTTTTGTGCTCATCAAGGCTGCATTAACTGAATAAAAAAAACAGCAAAAATTGTGAAATATTATTACATTTTAAAATAACTGTTTCCTATTGTTATGTATTTAATAATGTCATTTATTCCTGTGATGCAAAGCTGAATTTTCAGCATCATTATTCCAGTCTTCACATAATACTTCAGAAGTCATTCTAATATGGTGATTTGGTGCTCAAAAAACATATCATATTATTATCAATGTTGAAAACATGCAGCTTAATATTTTTGTGGAAACCAGTACATTTGCAAGTTTTGTGGTACAGAAATATTTTGTAACATTAAAACCATTGGAAATTTTTGGAAATAACATTAACATTAATGGAATACAGCTTAGTTTAAAATATTACGTACATTTTAAATTAGTTTAACAAGCATTTTTTTATTTTTTATTTTTAAATGTAACATTTACAAGTAGCATTTTAATTTAAGTGTATTCAACCGTTCTCTGTAATTACTTTTCACCAAAATAGTTCTCATGCCGGTGTTTCGGCAAAATCTAAGCAGGTGATGACCTTGTGCTTCACTCGTAGCTCCATAACATGCCCAAAAACATACAATATTAAAAGTGTCATCGGATGCTAAGTTCACTTTTACATGTTGTTTGAACATTGTGTGTTGGCAGTGTATGTACAAATCTACCCTATAATGATAAAAATCCATGCAGTGGTTTTTAATTGGTCTGTAAAAATAATATTCCCTTTTTCAAATAAAGCCATTCTCAGATGCCTGTCGTTGTGGCGTCACACCCACAGAGGCCGCTCCCACAATAGTTGATTGACATGAGCGTTTTACCTCAGATCAGCTGTAACAGACCGCCCACTTTGTTTCGTTGCCAGAGCAGGGATGTAAGTTAGACAAGAATATCTCCGATTGAGTGATTGAGGTTTTGTGTTGCTGGATGTAATAATGAACATAGTGTTCGTGATTTACTCCCGACATCTGAGCTGCTGAAGATGCAGTGGATTACGTTTGTTTGTGAAGGGAATGCACCTCCCGATCTACATAAATGTGTCTATGTTCGTGCAAATCATTCATGATCCAGCTTCACTCACAGCAGAAGGGTTTTTTTATGAATCTTTGTGATCGCCTTTCCTGATAATGTGCTAATTAGCAAGTTAACGCGGCTAAACGCGACTAAATGCAGCTAAAGTAAACAGGCTCGTCTCTCCACAGAGAGAAGAGAGGGGCGGGGCGAGCAGAGCTCATTAACATTTAAAGCAGCCTCAACCAGAATGAGATGATTTTTGCAGAGCTGATTTTGGCAAGGTAAAAAGGATGTTGTTTTACACAACCATTGAGAATTTTTAACCAAAGTATATTATAGATTTTCATTAAGACCCTAAAGAATCATATCAACTTGTGGAAAATGGGCATCCGATGACCCCTTTAAGGTTAGAGAACATATGTTAACCTCAAATTAAATTAAATTCAGTATTAAAATGAATAAATCAATTTATGTTATCCAAGGCAAAAGGCGTTTCCATCAAACGACTGCTGACGCAGCTGACTAACATCTCGTCCTTGTATGTTGCGTTGTGTAAAATAATATCATTTACAGAACAGTAAAGACTTTATAAATAAAATAAAATGTATACAAACCTTTATTTTGCTGAACAAGTGCACCAAATTGGAAGCCCTAAAGGCAGTTGGGTAGAAAAGATAACCCAATATTAAAAATAACCCATTAATATGACCCAACAAGCTGAACCAAGCATTTGGGTTAAAAAAAAAATAACCCAGCACTTTTTAGAGTGTATATTACACAATGTTATACATGTAACTGAACAAGTAGAGTTTTTATAAAATGCAAAAATATGATATTTTTCTTTTGATTTGGGGGTAAAATATAACCTAGACATCTCTTGTGAGGGTTAGAAAAATAACCGGGGCTGAAGTTGTGAACTCACAGGTCTCATAATTCAGGACCAGTCAAAGGGTGAGCGTCTAGTTTTCCAAGGCTCACAAATACAAATATACAAGATGTATTATAAGAAACATAAAACCCTGTTTTTGACAAAGAAAAAAAACTGCTTGTGCTAAATTGTTTATTAACATACTAGTTGTTCTTTTTGCCCCGGATAGGCCTTCAGATACATATTTTTACCATGTTCTGTATCGGTGAAGGAACTATAAATACAAAAACCGATTCGCGTTTCAGTCAATCCCAAGTGGTGCTTTCCCATAAGAGCAGCGCTATAAAATACAAACATTAGGCCAGACTGAAATCAATACAAAGCAGCCATTGACTGACCCACAAGGGGATGCTACAAAATATCAGTAACTGAACGATTCCACTCCAGTATTTACTTGATTTTTCTTTTTTTCATGTTTGCTCTCTCCTGAGACAGGCAGCGGAGGTATTGAGATTACGAAGTTCTGCAATCGATAAGATAGTCAAACAGTTGATCTGTTGAACACATCTGCGCCTGCCTTTTAAATCTGACAATCTTAGCTTGTATGTGAAATAAATACACAGCTGCTGCAGCATTATGAGCATCTCAGAAAGAAGCAGCACCCAGCTGGACTCTAAAAGCTGAATGACGCACTAAAAACAGAAGAGCTCGGAACATGAAGTCTTCAGGTACATCGTTTTCATTCTCTCACTTAAAGTTTACACTGTTTATGAAGTTATGCCAAACTTTGCGTGGGCTACTGTACCAGGGATTATGGGTAAAGAACAAAGTAGCAAAGGTTCGCTTCCTTTAGCACGGTGTTGCCTTGGTGATGGATCTGAGTGCCCTTTGGAGAGAATCAAAGGTATAAACACAGTGATATTGTGAAATGTCACAATGACAGTTATGTAATAAATCAATGCTACTCTTGTCTATGTGCTCACGGTCTTGCTTGGCCGTGCTTTGTACCTATAATGCTCAGCAATGCCTAAAGTTATAACTGATCATTGGTCAAGAATCAGTAAGACGGACAAAAAGAGGGAGAGAATCAGTGGAGGAGAAACAGAGTTAATAACGCAATTATCTTTAGGCAAAGCTGTAAGATTTAAGGGGCAGAACTAGAGATTAGACCATGTAAACAATACAGAGACTGTGAGTATTTCACAGATCCTTAATTAAATGTAATATTTATGCGCTATGAAAAAGATAGAAGGAATTGCAGAAAGAATTCTGCCCAGTTTAACGTTAAATGAATGAATGAAAGAATAAAATAATTTTTTATATTTTTAAAAATAAACTGTTTTTATGACTTGTTGTAGTCAACAAATATGTAATGGTCATACTGTTCTTTTTTTTTTTTTTTTTTCTAAAAGCACCAGTTGCATTTCATTTGTCACCTTCTTGGCTGATTGGTCTTCATGTGTCTTGATATTTCTCATAAGTCTAGATGTCACTTTCAGCAATTCATCTATTTTAAGCTCTTTCCTCCATATGAAACTTCAATAAATAACTTTGATGTATTCACTCACCCTTTTTTCATAGTGCTGGGTTAAAAGTCAACACAAAACTGCATTTGCAATCCATTTCATTTTATCTGTCAGGAATTGACTGGATTGTGAGATGTGGGTGTTTCATAGTAGAATGGAGCCAGAACTGAATATGAGTTTGCTGCGGATTGAAAGATTGAAGAGCCACTTTTGTTTTTATTTAAATCTGTCTTTCTATGCTATTATTGCTGTTACCTTTATTTACATTAACCAGGGCCTGACACTGATGCTAAATTCATTTTTATATTTCAGTTGCAGTAAAGAAAGGAATCTTTGAATATATGTAACCTCACAAAATAATTGCATAATAAGGTGAAATTCAACTTAACCCCTATAATGTTTAAAAATATTATTAAATGTGACAAAATATAACGGGGCGGGTTCTAGTAAGCCAATGCAAATGAAAGGTAAATTTTAAGCCCTCACTCACCCCCGTGTCATCCAAGTCTTTCTTTCTTCAGCCAAAAAGAAATTAAGATTTTTGAGGAAAGCATTCCAGGATTTTCCTCCATATAGTGGACTTCAATGGGGATCAACAGGTTGAAGGTCCAAACTGCAGTTTCAGTGACGCTTCAAAGGACTCTACACAATCCCAGTGGAGGAATAAGTGTCTTTTCTAGCAAAACGATTGGTCAAAAAAAAACTTTCTTTGCATGTTCACTTTGTAAACTTTGGGTCGGTACTTCCACCAGTGTTGGGCATGTTACTTTAAAAAAGTAATTAGTTATAGTTACTAGTTAGTATCTGAGTTACATCATCAGAAAAATAACTAATTACCAGGGAAATTAACTATTGTTACTTTTTTTAAAAAAATGTTCAAATATGTCAAATAACTTGGATGCCCCCAATATTAAATATGTTCAAAGACTTTATATATAGGAAGACTGTGCACTCCTTATACTTATGAATGGGAGAAAGTGTAACCCCAATATGGCGAATAAGCCCTGCCTTCTAAATGAAAGAGCCAGTCGCTGATTAGTAAAGTCATCGCGTCACTGCAGATGCTGTTAAAAGCTCTGGTTCTTATAGAAACAGGCAGCGTTCTCAAACCCACGCTCATGACTGCGCATGTGCTTTTGCTGCTCTAGCCTTAAAAAAATATGCCTTTTTAACAATATTGGAGCATAGAAAACAACAATTATGAGGCAGTTGTCAATTTCATTGGTGATTTCAAATATGAACTTAAATCTTATGCTTGGTGAACCGTTTTGGAGAGTTTTATGTTTCCCATTCAAAGAGATAGGAGCTGCACTTGCATGCCTGAGAGGTGTTTCAAAGATGGCCGGCGAGTAAAATGACTTGCCTTAAACTGACTTTGATATGTTAAATGAATAAAACATTGTACATTAATCTAAACTATTTTAATGTTGCTGTGGGACAATATGAGAGCCACCTTTCAGGGGCTAAATATCACGTTATTGGGGTCGCTTCAACCCGCGGACATGAAAACCATCTCAGACATAAGAACGTATAGTATAGTCATAATAAAACGTATAATATAGTCATTGCGTATAGTCATAATAACAACAAAACAATGTACTTTTGTAAAATAAAGATGATAAACGGTGCGCTCTCTGCCGTCTCGGTCTCCATCACCTCTCTTCACAGACGCATAAATAAAACTTGAATCTCAGCGAATATCTACTTTACTGACAAGAGAAATATATGTATAGAAATGTCTACTTTTAAATGAAGTTTTGTCAAAAACAAATATTCTCTGATAAAGTAATCTGTATCATACCACCGCAAGCTCCAGTTTTTCCTGTCTGAACTCATTATCTCTAATGTATTTAGAGATCATTTTCAAATGTTAAACATCCACGTGAGACACGCAGACATGTTAGTTATGTAACCTCTGTAAACAAATGTGAACATTCATCAAGTTCATCTCGGCTACTTTTCGTTTCTGGAAGAAGACACGCTGAGAGGAATAAGCCAGAATTTACCTCAGAAGAAGAACGCAATGCGATTCAGTGCACAGCTTTGCAGGTCCTATGGCTAAGAGAGAGCCTACTCGAATGAAAAACCACTTCAGTGAGCTCAATTATAGGCCTAGCAACATCACATTTTATTGTCAGTAACGGTAACGGAGTTGTAACGGGGGAAACAGTCATTTGTTTGATTACTCGTTACTGGAAAAAGTAATGCCGTTTATTTATAACACCGTTATTCCCATCCCTGACTTCTGTCTACGTCACATGTGACCTTTCCTGCGTAATGCATACGTTTGAGCTAGTGCAAAACAAGCAATTGTGGTTAAAATGTATATACATTTTTTTATTTATTTTTTTTTAGTAAATGACTAATCGTTTCGCTAGACAAGATCATTTATTCCTCAGCTGTAGAGCCCTTTGAAGCAGCACTGAAACTGCAGTTTGGACCTTCAACCCGTTGGCGCCCATTAAAGTCCACTATATGGAGAAAATCCTGGTATATTTTCCTCAAAAACCTTAATTTCTTTTCAGCTGAAAAACGAAAGACATGAACATCTTGGATGAAATGGGGGTGAGCACTGTTGCGGCAGCTGAAAAGACAGTCATTACATTTTGATGAAAGACTACTTGGACATTTTTCTTTGTAGTATTAATGTGCACTGATTAATTGAGCATAATAAGACTAGCGACGTAAAAGTAAATAGGGTCAATTCTGATTTCACATTGACTAAATGAGGTGACATAAATATATGCACGTCCCTGTTAGAAAAAAAATGTGTGTCCTTGCGTATGTGCACAAGTTTTAACCTCGTGGGCACACGAGGGCACATGAACTCACACATGTGGGCTCTAAATTTGAGTGGTGAGATCAAAAAGCTCATTGTAGTGAGTCCTGAAGGCTTTGATGTGCAGCGCGAGCCTCAGATGAGAAAACCAATCGCTGCATGTTGATTACTTTGGTCGAGTCACCCATGTATGCATATGATTTAATGGGACTACATTTTGAAGATGAAAGGGATTTGGAGAAGTCTAATGTAGAACGCTCTACCTTAATACACACCCACCGGGGGCTTTCAGTTCAAATGTGACACGCAAACGCCCATCGCCGTGATTGACCCGGATCAATCTTGCTCCTGAAAAGCTGGAGTCCACTCAATCGATGCAACAATTAATTACAACTTGATGTGTTTGAAATCAATGCTCCCAAATGCCAAACATGTGTTCGCAGCTGGTTTTTAAGTAAAAGCAGGGAAATCAAAGGCTTAAGTAGACATCACACAGGGTAATTTAAGTGAACGAAAACACCATCCATTAATCAGGCTGTCACCTCTCAGGTGACAGAAACAAAAGCAATGGCCGGCGATAATGTATGACCACTGTTGTTGAAGGTCACAAAAATAATAAGCGCCGGTTACACAGCTACTTAAAAGAACAATTCCTCTGGAGCAACCTTGCTAGAAAGGAGCAAGGACTCCTCATTTCTTGCAGGTTTCAAGCACTGAACCTTGCTTTTAGTCCAGATCCTCAACTGATGAGAAGATCAGCCAGCTAGATACACTACCAGTCAAAAGTTTTTGAACTGTAAGATTTTTAATGTTTTTTTTTTTTTTATAGAAATCTCTACTGCTTACCAAGTCTGCATTTATTTGATCCAAACAGAGCAAAAACAGTCAAATTTAGAAATCTTTTTACTATTTAAAATTCGATTTGAATATATTTTAAAATGTAATTTATCCATGATTTCATATTGAAAATAACTAGAAAATAAATAGAAAGTTCAGAAGAACAGCATTTATCATTAACATTATACTGTAAATGTCTTTATTATCTTTTGATCAATTTAAAGCATCCTTGATATTAATGTAGTATTAATTTCTACAATTTCTTTCCCCAAAAAATAAATAAATAAAAATACTGACTCCAGGCTTTTGAATGGTACAGTGTATAATGTTATAAAAGCTTTTTATTTCAGATAAATGCTGATCTTTGGATCTTTAAATTCATCAAAGAATCTTGAAAAAAAAAAATCACTGAACTGTTTTAAATGCTGATAATAATAATCATAATAAAAATGTTTCTTGAACAGCAAATTAGCATATTAGAATGGTTTCTGAAGGATCATGTGACACTGCTGCTGAAAATTTAGATTTGATCATAGGAATAAATTACATTTTAAAATATATTCAAATAGAAAGCAGTTATTTTAAATAATAAAAATATTTCATATTTTTACTGTTTTTGCTCTGTATTGGATCAAATAAATGCAGGCTTGGTGGGCAGAAGAGACATTTAAAAATTAAACATTAAAAATCTTGCTGTTCAAAAACTTTTGACTGGTGGTGTAAATGTGTTTCTGTGAATGCTGGTTACCCAAAAATGATCATTAACACTGTTATAAGTGCTCCCGAGCTTACCTTGCACTGAACCTGGAATATATTTTTAACAAGCTTACCTATAAAGAAAGCAGAAAGCATCTACAAAGGCAACAAACCAGAAAAAAAAACAACATTCTAGCTTCAGGTAGTCTTTTAGGTATAGCAACCACTAGGCCACAGCACCTCCAACTGAAAATAATGAAGAGGAGAGACCATAAAATGAAAAAAGATCCCAGGCAGCATTTCTAAACAAACAAGGAGCCCAGCAGATGATATTTGCTACAGTGTAAAAGTAAACTTGAAGAAAGATGCTAATTGAGATGGGGGTTTGACTAGGGATTGAAGCTGCTGGAGAGGAATACATCCTGAGATATGCATACAAATAAACTACACATACAAATATAACAAAATATTCATTATTCAGCAGCAGAGATGTCTGGGTACTCTCCCCGCTGGCAGCTCTGCAGTTAGTATGCTAATATCTTGTGAAATACCAAGCAAACACATTTTCTCTTCATTCAGTCACCTGACGCTCTGTTTGTGAAATAAGCCAGCCACCCTCGTAGCAAAGAGTGTTGCCTCGCCGTTCTCCGACCCTGATCATAATCATAATCAAATGTTTAATTTTTGTTTTGCGGTTGATGGTGCAAGCTTATAAGTATGTACGGCATGGCATCCCACCAAGTTTTTCCTCTTTTTTTGAGTCATTTTTCTTCTATGGAAAACACTAAAGATTTGGCAGGGTCTCTTTCCCCAGGCATCGATTCTCGGCAGGCATCACACGAGGCAGTATTCAGTTGAAGTGCCAAGCACATTCCCAAAGAACGGAATTGTTTTTTCCTTCTCTCTCTCTCTCTCTCTTTCTCTTTCTCTTTCATGACGTTCCAACACTCCTGTCGTTTCTTTTTTTCATCACAGGCCTTGAGGGTTTACACGGCTCACAGGCATTAAAACGTTTCCTGAATATTCACTGACGTATGTGCAACTGTGGCTTTGAAAAACGAGAAAAAAGTACAAAAGCAATCAGGCGCCAAACAGGGTTTAGAGCATGACGGCAGGCATACCGCTGCTCATATGCTGTTTAAAATGATTTACTACAGCTCAGCTGATTTGCTGTTTGCTGTTTTAGAAAAAAAAAAAACATGTTGCTTGCTGTTTGTTATTACAGCTGTGCAGCTGAGTCGTGCCAGGTATGGTGTCAGACCTAGAAGCAAGTATGATAACTCAATAAGTAAGAAAAAGCATTGTAAACTTGTAGACATACAGTCTGAGAGTCCTGGTTGTTTCAGACGTCTTCCATTAAGGGTAACAGTGGCTACATGCTTCTGTAAGTCTCTAATGCAGTATATATTTTTTTTTTTTAACTCTTCCTCACATGTGTGGCTTGATGCAATTCTGTTTCTGAGCTTGAACAGGGCTTGTTTTTTGCTCTAATATGCATATTCTGCTGTTAGACCTTTTATTAAGATGTGTGTGCCTTTCCAAATCATACCCATTCAACTGAATTTGCCACATGTTAACTTCACTCGAAGTGTAGTAACATCTACAAACAATATGAATGCTCCTGAGCTCAATTTCATCTGTCCCAGATAAGGGTATGAATACTTATGCAATGTAATCTTTTAAGTTTTTATTTTTAATAAATTTGCAAAGATGTTAAAAAAACTGTTTTGCTTTGCCATTATGGTGTAAGGAATGAAGACTGATGTGTAAAAAATGTATTCAAAGCCTTTTAATATAAGACAGCAACATAAACGTGAAAAAAAAGAAGGGGTATGAATACTTTTGCAAGGCAAAGTGAAATATATATATATTACTTTGCCTTGCAAAAGTATACAAAAAGTTGAGTTTGGCATGATATAAATGTGTTTTAGGTGAGCTGTTCCTATGCATGGCACTTATGTCATAAGCTCCTTTTTTTTTAAATCACTTGCAGTGAGGGTAAGTAGTTGATTGTACTTTAACCACTTTAAATTATGAGTTGTTTGTGGTTTGAAAAGCTACAGTTTTAAAGCAGCTTCCTAAACGCCACACTAGAACAATCAAACAGAATTGTTTCCCTGCACACACACACAAATTTACGTTCACATTTTCTATCCACTGCAAGTTCACAAGCAGACAAGAGAATCTAATCATTTTGCAGGGAAACAATAATTGAATCCTGTTAGCAGGAGAGGCTGGCAAATGGCTGCTCTTAGCAGTGATTTGATTCATTTATTCAGAGCCTAGCATGCTAAACCACAACTGCAGGAAAACAACATAGGTAAACAATGTCAGAAACAAGAGGGGCTGATATTGTCAAACCTGAAAATCTAATAAGACAAACATTTTCACTGGTAAATTATATTGAACATGTTTACATGCACACCAATGTGCTTATAACTACAAAAATTGAATTAACTCTTTATTGTTTTACATGCAAACAAAAAACCTGATAACACAAGAAAACCATGTTTACATGACAGAAAAATGGGTTATTTTCCTGGCAACCGTTATTTTCCTGAAAACCTGGCAACCCTGCATTATGTATTCATCGAAACGAGTTGGCAGCAGAAATCACACAGATCAGAATGAAATGTTATCATTTTTATATTACGAAAATGAGTAAACAATTTAATAATGCAATTGAAAACGTAATGCCATTTGATATGACAGCTGAATACAATAATAATAAAATTAATGCCTTGATTTTAGTATACATAAGGATTCATTTGTAGGTCAGTAAAGTTATTTATATATAAATAATTTTCAATATGTCAGTATTGTACATTAAAATGCCATAAATACATCAGTATTGTACATTTTAGTATCTGTAAAAACGTAAGTAAAGTACGTTTTGCAGAACCACATTTTACATGAAATACATTATCATGAGCAGTGTTGGGCATGTTACTTTAAAAAAGTAATTAGTTATAGTTACTAGTTACTTCTCACAAATAGTAACTGATTTACATTATTATAAAAGTAACTAATTACCAGGGAAAGTAAATATTGTGTTCAAGTAATGTATGTCAAATAACTTGGATGCCCTCAATATTAAATATGTGAAATGAATGAAATTTAATTTTAAATATCTGATATCCTGTGTGTGTATGTGTATGTATGTAAGTGTGTATATATATATATATACATATATATATATATATATATATATATATACAGTGGGTACGGAAAGTATTCAGACCCCCTTAAATTTTTCACTATTTGTTATATTGCAGCCATTTGCTAAAACCATTTAAGTTCATTTTTTTTCCTCATTTTTTTGCTGTGGGGGTGTTTTCAGCTGCAGGGACAGGACGACTGGTTGCAATCGAGGGAAAGATGAATGCGGCCAAGTACAGGGATATCCTGGACGAAAACCTTCTCCAGAGTGCTCAGGACCTCAGACTGGGCCGAAGGTTTACCTTCCAACAAGACAATGACCCTAAGCACACAGCTAAAATAACGAAGGAGTGGCTTCACAACAACTCCGTGACTGTTCTTGAATGGCCCAGCCAGAGCCCTGACTTAAACCCAATTGAGCATCTCTGGAGAGACCTAAAAATGGCTGTCCACCAACGTTTACCATCCAACCTGACAGAACTGGAGAGGATCTGCAAGGAGGAATGGCAGAGGATCCCCAAATCCAGGTGTGAAAAACTTGTTGCATCTTTCCCAAAAAGACTCATGGCTGTATTAGATCAAAAGGGTGCTTCTACTAAATACTGAGCAAAGGGTCTGAATACTTAGGACCATGTGATATTTCAGTTTTTCTTTTTTAATAAATCTGCAAAAATGTCAACAATTCTGTGTTATTCTGTCAATATGGGGTGCTGTGTGTACATTAATGAGGAAAAAAATGAAAAATGATTTTAGCAAATGGCTGCAATATAACAAAGAGTGAAAAATTTAAGGGGGTCTGAATACTTTCCGTACCCACTGTGTATATATATACATATATATATATATATATATATATATATATATATATAAGGCTTAATGGCACGGATTTTTAAATATCTGAAAGTACAGTTAGCATCAGTAAGTCAAGCATTATAATATGATATTATAATAATTTAGCATTAAGCTTTAGTAATTAGAACTCAAGTAATTAGAATAACCATGTATGAATGCATATTTGTCATGTTGACTGAATTTAATACTGGTGGTGGTGCTAAAGATACTGTTTGTAATTTATAATACTACTTATAATAATACTGATGAGATAACAAAACTACCATGAATTCTAGTACTAATAACAATTTAAAACGCAAGGATTAATAAGCTGCTGGGTTTATGAATATTAATCACGATGTCTGTGATCGCTCAAACTGATTTGCTGAAATCAAAACAGGGACGTTAATAGGTGAGCGCCAGCCAATGAGATTGCCGCATTAGTTCATGCCTACTACCGGAGAAACCGGCAGTTCTTAAAAGCTGAAGAATTCCAAAGGAACATTGTTATTTTGACAGGAAAATACAATAAAGAATATCGTTTACATGGTGCACGTCAATTTTGCGTGGTATATGACTCTCTCACTCTGTATCTTTCTTTTCATGAGTCAAAACGACGGCTCGTGTGCTCTCACACTAGAGTTTAGGGTTCGTCAAATACAGTTACGCTAATGAACTGAAAAATAAAATTATAATAATGTTATAATAAATTATAGTAACGCCACATTTTATTGTCACTAACGGTAACAGCGTTGTAACGGGGAAACAGTAATTAGTTTGATTACTTGTTACTGAAAAAAATAACGTCAGTTAGTGTGTGTTCACGGTGTGTGTGTGTGTGTGTGTGTGTTTGATCACTTCTCACTACTGTGTGTGTGTGTGTGTGCACTTGGATGGGTGAGTATGGATCACCATACTTGGCCACACGTCATGTCCTTTCCTTCCTTTTTTATTTCCAGGGTAAGAATGTCAAAACATAATCATTTGTGTATGTGATTTTTTTTTTTCTTCTCTAGTATTCTATTTGTTTAGTTAGGATGTTGAATAAAGTAATAACGTCTCTACAATGAGACTCAAATTCTCTTTTTGTGTTTCTACAAATGCAGCATTTTAACTTTACCACTTCTACTTTATCTGCACAAGATGGGTCATGAACGAGTCCTCCTCACTCCTGCGAAGCATTCAACCTTGCTGGATCCATTTAAATCCACAATAAGGATGATTTTCTGTTACATGGTCAGAGATTTGCACTTAAATAAGCCAACAGAATGCAGGGTAAGGTGTTTATATGCCAGACGAATTCGGTGTAGTGAGCAGAAAATCTTGCTGTGTCGATTGGATGATCATTAAGCTATTTATGATCTTACACCAATAAAGAAAAACAGGTTAACTTACAACATACTCATAGTACTACATACTCATAAACACTGCTGGCTTAATCAGGTTAAAAACTAAACTGACATGCAAAAATCTCAAATTAGGATATGTTTGTTGTTTTGTGCTGGTAATCAGGAATCTTTTCTATAATCAAAAGTTTCAATTATGCAGAAATGAATATAAAGTCCAGATTGAATTTCCATTCCAGATTGGTGGACCAGCATGCCAATTCTGTTCATTTTGTCCATGGCCACAATCTCATCAACATCCCATGCTGGGAAACATTATCCAGAGCAGAACTACTGCTGAGGGTTCAGCAGGAGATTTTAACAATGAGGCATCTTCAATTACAAATGATTCATCGATTCATAACAATTATTCAAGAGAAGGTACTGACCGAAATTTGCACTACAAACGTGTTTTCAAGCTGCCGTGCAGCACAGGAAAGTCTCTCTGCAGTCAAGTAGCCCTCCTACAGAATAATTAAAACAGTGGGATGCAGGTGAGAACAAGCGACGAGAGAAGAGATGAGAGTTAGAGAGCGAGTGATCAAGGGAGAACTAAAATGAGAGAGAGAGAGAGAGTTATATAACCCCTGTATATGTCGCCATACTCATGTTTTATTCTCTGAGAGAGAGACAGGTGGCAGGAGAGACAGGGAGTTCCCCCACTAACCGCAGCCTTCATCCTCTTCATCTCCATCAGAACAAGAGCTCTATAGAAAAAGTAAAAGAGTTTTCAGTCTGATGCAATGTGATTCAGTTCTCAGTTGTTTTCAGTCACTGCTATTTCTAAAGGTCATGAGTATCTCCTCTACAAATGCAAAGGACTTATATTTACAGTCAACATGAAATGGCATTTGCAACCCATTTTACTTCTAATATGTGACGCATACAGTATCTGAGTTTAACAGTCAAAAAAATAGGACTTTATAATAATGACTTTATTCACTGGGAACTTGCTGGATCTTGAGAAATATGGCCTATCTTCTTTTTGATAAATGATTGCAAGCAAGTTTTTTTTTGTTTTTTTTCTTGCTTGAGAAATGTGTATTAAGAAAGTCAATAGGGTCAATTTTGATGTCATGTTGACTTGAGAGGTGAAAACATGATCAATAGACTGAGATCCTGTATCATCATTATACCTTTGAGCAGGGCACTTAACCTCAGGTGTAACTCCGGGGAGACTGTCCCATGGAAAGTGTACTGTAAGCTACTTTGGATGAGAAAACATCTGCTAAACGACCAATAACCGATAGCTGCGGTCACTGAGGCTAAACCAAAATGAATGAGCACAACGGATCCAATAACAAACACTTAGCTTTAACCTTTTCACCCTTTTCATCAAAGCCATTGTGCAGTATTCGATCAAACAGGCAGACCTGAAAAAGCGTTTTAGTGCTGTGCATGGAAATTCATTCAAAGTCAGAAACTCGCAGCGACTTAACAACAGCTTTTAAGAAGACAATTCCGCTGTGATGGAATTAATCTGCATGGCAAGAGGCTCTTGTCTTAATTAAATGCACTAGCGTGCTTCAGTGCGACTCTGTTCTTCAGGTGTTTGTGGGTGAGAGGAAAGCTAAGGCATTAATAATGTGTGCATTTATGTGAGTGAGTGTGTGTGTGAAATTTACAATGGAAATGCTGCGTCGACAGAGAGGCTTTTATTCTGTGTTGCGTGCATAAGTTATTGCTTTATTCACACGTGCATAGAGTGGCTACTTGAAGGACTGTAAAATATAAGAAAAAAATATCAGTGATACAACTTTCTTCATAATGAAAAGGAAAGTATGGAAGCCTGTTGAATAAAAAATAGAAGTTATTGCGACTTTTTATCTCATATTTCTGAACTTATTCACGGTTGCGTGATCACAATTTTGACTTTTTTTTTTTCTTAGAATTGTGATATACTGTAAATTCACAATGAGTTATAAATTTAGAATTGCGAGATATAAAATCAGAATTATGTCTCATAAACTCGCAATTCATATTTTTTTTTTTCTCAGAATTGCATGATATAAACTCACAATTGCAAGTTATGAAATAAGAATTGATAAAATTCGTAATTCTGAATTTTTTCTCAGAAATTTGAGTTTGTATCTTCCAATTCTGACTTTTTTTTTTGCAATTGTGAGTTTATATCTCACAATTCTGACTTTTTTGTGAATTATGAAGTCCAATCTTGGGGGAAAAGACTGATATGTTCTCAGAATTTAAAATTTCACAATTCTAACTTAATAACTCACAATTCTGAGCTGTAAACTTGAAAAAAGTTAGAATTGTGAGATATAAACTGAATTGTTTGACAATTTTGACTTTGTAGTGAGTGTGAGTTTATATCTCACAATTTTGAGAAAAAAAGTTGCAGTTACCTTTATTTTTTCAGTGGCGGAAACAGGCTTCCATAAAAAAAGGCTTATATAAATTGATTTATTTTTTATTGTTAAAATTTATGTTGTAACAATATGTGTGTGTGTGTGTGTGTGTGTGTGTACTTGTTCTTGCTACATTGTGGGGACCAAATGATTTTTGGCCTGCGACCTGCGGTCCCCACAATGTAAAAAAAAATATATTAAAATAGTAAATGATGTTTATCTAAAAATGTAACGATGCAAACATGTTTTCTGTAAGGGGTAGGTTTAGGGTTAGGGTTGGGTGAGGGGATAGACAATATTGTTTTGTCAGTATAAAAACTATAGAAGTCTATGGAAAGTCCCCACAATTCACAAAAACAAACGTGTGTGTGTGTGCGTGTGTGTCTGTCAACTTTTGTCTGACCCACCAACAAATACAAAACAGGAATTGCTCTTATAAGACCCTTGCAGACCCTCATGACTATGTGTCAAGGTCAATAAATTACATTCAAATTTTTTTAAAGATTAAAATGTATAAAAACTTACTATAATTTTCTTGAAAAAGTATTTCAAAACCATATGAAACCAACATGAATACAAAGAATGTATTTCTGAGAACTTGGCACATGTGTTTGGCACATGATGCAATAACTTTCCAATAACTATTAAACTTTCAGCACCTACTGTGCATCATCAATAAATCACAAGACATAGACATACCACACCATATTGGTTTATCTACCATGCGGGAATGTTTCTTGAGGCTTTTAGAGTTGCCAAAAATAGCGAACGCATCACTTCCTCAGTGTTTTTTCTGTGTCGTTTCGGCTCATTGTCGTTCACAACAGTGCTCCCATCTCATTAAAACAGCTGGGATCAGCACGTCCTCCCTGTTCTTCTAAACAAAATATTCATAAGGAAAATGAAGGGAGTAATGGCAGGCAAGGCCAAGCGGCAGCGATCACTTCCTGAGCCTGGCATAATGAGTGAGGGGCAGTGGGTTGCGTCAGTACCCCGAGCCCTCAGGTTCAGATGCTCTGCCACTCTCATCTGTAGAACAGGATGCTGGGAGCTGACGGGAGCTAATCGGCAGTGCATTAGCATATACTAATTACACTGCTTCTGTAACGGCTGCAGAGATGGGCTGAACCACTGGAGCAAGCCGTGCTGAAGCTAATTTGAGCGTCTGTGTCCTGTGAGGCTCGTCCGAAAACAGCCTTTCCCAGAAAAGCAAAATGTTCTTCATAAATGCACATATTGAAACCAAAAATGGAGGTTCATTTGAATTTGGTATTTTCAGGATCCAAACTACTGCATTTTGTGTGCGAGTAAAAACCTCAGAAATATTCAAATGTACTCATTCTATACTTTAAAAATAGAAGCATTCTTAGGTTTTCTCCAGGGGTGTTTCCTCCGAGAAGGCAAGCGAGGCAGTGTCTCTTCAAAAATTGATAGTACAAATATAAAACAACGCAAATATTACAAAATACGACATAAAAGGTGTATAAATCACTCACCTAATAGCGACACTATCCAGTAAAGTTACAGTGGGAGTCCGCATGTCTCTCGAAGTAAACAACTCATGCACTTAGATATAACCACTTTGTTATATCAAAATCAAACATGATTTGTGTGGTTTTTAAGTGAGCAATCAGCTTGTTGAAATGAAAGGTACATCTCCACATCTGTGACCAGTGTTTACCGAGCTCTGATGACCAGAAAATAAGTTTATTATGAAAAAGAACAGCTGAACATGAGTTCATTATTAAATATATTGTTTAAAATGTTACTGCTTTAAGTTATTTAAATATTTATTTTGGAATAAATGTTAAATGCCTATAACACTAAACAGATGAGATTTATACTTGATTTTAGTAAACCATAATATTGCTATGTAAAATTACAATTTGGTATAGTGTAAGTAATGTTTATTTAACCAAGAAAATGTGGCTGGGGTATGAATTTACATTTAATTATAAATAAATAAATACAATTAAAACTTAAAACCAGGGTTGTCAGGTTTTTTTTAATAACAAAACCTGCCCAGTTGCTACTCAAAACTAGCCCAATTGCATTCCGGGTGGTAAAATATACGTTTTTGGCAGGGTTCCCCTGGTAAAATTCGCATTCCAAGGGCTAAGTATCACATTATTGGGGTTGCCTCAACCCACTGATATGAAAAACAACTCACGGCAACAGTATTTAAGTAGCCCAATTACGCAGGAAACCCGCGGACCTGGCAACACTGGAAGAACACCACTGCACGTCACTAGTTCTCACGTATTACATTTTAACACATACTGCAAAATCGTCCAGCTCCATAACTCAACATGAACACTAACTTTTGTTTGTTGATGCTACAAATACTAATTAATGCTACAAAAGTAGATAATAAAAAGTTGTTAAAATTCCTAAAGAACCATTTAAACCAAAAGCTATAACGATAACTGTACTAGTGTCCAGACCACTGTTATACACTCGTGGGTGCTATTACTCATTTTCTGAATGAATCCAGAATATCCCGATCAAAAGCACAGGCGAGGAAGATGCAGAAATGTAAGCAGATGCATATGAAAAATGTGATCATCGTCAATAAACAGCATATAAATAAAAACTGCCTAATGTTACAGAGTGAAATATCAATCCAAGAAGTGGTAAAGGACTGTGAAGCTTTGGGGGTGCTAATGGAAGTAATCTACTGCTTTAATGATGATCATTGTATTGAATATGATGCAGATTTAGTATTTGATAAAAAAAAAAGTGATTTTCTTAGCTTTTTTGCTCAAAATTTTGCTTTTTAATTGAAACTTAACAACATTCAAGTGTTGATTAATAAAATACTGTAAGCTAAAATAGAACAGTCTTTGTTTTTAAAAGTACCTTTACTCTGTTCTTTATTTTAATTTATTCCATGGTCTGTCTGAATACTGGATTCTGATTGGCTGGCAGGCATGCAGTAAAACCTTTTAATGCACAGGTAGTTCCAAGTCAGTTTAATCAACTTTCCGTGTGCTGTTTTAATTAATCCACACTAACCAACACACATCACTCACACACACACACACACAGAGAGAGAGAGAGAGATCGGAGATTGCAGATTGCACTGCGCACACACATTAACATGCTTCCTTGTGATTTTTATTAATAAAATAGCCTAGATACTAGATCGATACATTATTTTCCTCAACGAGGTGGTAAAATTGCTGTTTTTGAAGTAATTGTTTGTAGAGAGACGCGCAGACACAGCATGCAGGTAACGTACACACAACTGTCATCTCTCTCTTTCTCTCTCTCTCAATAATTAATTGAAATAAATGCAATAATTCATTCAAATAAATGCGGTCTTCCTATTTAATCTCTGTGTCTGATTGGAAGCGGGCAGAATGTGCCGTAACTGATGAAAATAAACGTCATTTTTCCCCATTTTGTCAACTAATGCACTGCAAAGAGCAATACTAGTTTAACTTGGCAAATGACCATGGAATAAGTGGGATAATCAATGGTATGCTGTGCATTAAAGGAATTTAAATGCACTTCGCTTCACGTCGAGTGGTTCTTTACCTCCACGTCGTGCATTTAAAATCCTTTAATGCACTGCAAGCCTTTGATTATCCCTTACGTATTGCATGTTCAGCTATTTATACAACAAAATATTCTGGGGGCCATGGAATTGTAATGAAAATGATTTTTTAAAAAAGGCTAGTGGTGGCTGGCAACTTTTAAAAAACAAAACAAACAAAAAAAAAACAACTCTGGCAGGGAAACAGTTAACCACCACTCACAATGCCCTAGGTACAACAGTGCATTAAAATCACCCTAGCAAGCCCACCCAGACCTCCTAGTAACTTAATGGCACACCTTAGCAACCAGAGAGAACAACTGACATCTTGTACATCATGCTAGTGATTTTATTTTATTTTTTTTAACCCGGACAAGCACTACTCAAATTCTCTTTAACAATACTGATGGTTTGCTGGTGTGTGTGAAAACGATAAGCTTTCCTGAAAATCCTCGGATAAGCGCACATATCTGTGATTCTCTGAAAGCGTTCATGTTTTTCCAGTTGTTGCTTCCCTTGAGAGACATTTTCTGAAAACTGCACAAAAATGTTTGAAGGATTAGAACCGTATTGGGCGATGATGTAGATAATTCAGCCTTCATATCTGTCTCGGCTCTTACAGACAGACACACAAACACATTTTACATAGCTTTCAAATTACACAAGATGAAAGACTTGCTTTGGTGATGTGGGAAAACAACTTTTAGTGAGGAAGAGAAAAATATGTTTTTAGCCTTTTAGCCTCAATCTTAGCCTGTGTTTTTGTGATGGGTAGCTTTGTGTGGGAAGAAGTTCACAGCCAGGTCTGTCACGATCACCGAATACAGCCGCACATCAGCTCGTACTGCAACACACACACACACACGTAGACCTTCCTGAGCCAAGGAAACAATGTATAACCCCAAGGGCAAAAGAAGCAATTGAGAAAATCTCAAATCCAAATCATTTTCCTCTTCTCCAGGCTCCCACGGTAACCAGAGGCCAGTCCCTGGTGTCTGATTGGCTGACAGGTTTTAAAGGATGGAGTTGAGGTCAGACAGGAGACACAATTACTCAGTACATCTGACCTACTGTGTTTCTGCTCTTTATTACCTTTTCATTCACATCCCTCATCCACCTTTCGTCTCTCTCCGGCTCTCTATCATAGGTTTAGTGTACCACAGAGAGTCGCAGCATCACAAATCTCAGGCTGTTTACTTTGTTGCTATGGAGACGGCTCTCTCTCTGTGCGCTTGACCCGTTCCAGTGCTCCATCTGAGAGAGAACATGCAGATGACAAAATCTTTCTCATCTTTCTTCTCTCTTTCTCCATTTCTTTCTCTTCTCTACGCTCAGATTATTCCCCAAGGTCTGTGCTGATGGAAACATCTCTACAGGAAGATGATGATTAAGGTGAGGGTGAGAAGGATGAATGGATAAACACGGCATAGAGTGGAAAATCTCACAGCATATTTCAGAAACGTAAAGCCTTTCAGAAATGCAAAGCTGAATATAAAACCGTGGATCCATCAGTGCTCATAATGCCTCCTGGGACTCAACACGCACACACAGACAGAAAAGTGTTCCCTCTCAAAGAACGTAATACTCTGACAACCTCTGATATGTTTATATAAGAAACCATTTGAAAGGCAAACAAATAACTGATAATTAAAAAGCCTACGGAAGCCCTTGAGAGGCCATGCATTAGTATTGTTTTTCTGTTGTTTTATTGTGATCGTGACTTATGATTTCAACATAAAATCAATTTTCTTGCGACTTCAACCTTTTCTTCTCAAAATCTCAACGTAACAAAAGTTGTCAAGGTCTTGATTTCTTATCTTTCTTATGATCTCAACCTTTATTTTGTTTAAGTTGTTTTCTTATGGTCTCCACATGCTTTCTTAAGATCTTGAAGTTATTTTCGTGAGATTTTAACTTAATTTTCTTGAGACCTCAACATTTTTTTAAGATTTTAAATGGTAGGTTCACTCCAGTTTTAAAGTTTCCTGATAAGTTACTCACCCCTTTGTCATCCAAGATGTTTGTTTTTCTTTCCTCAGTCGAAAAGAAGGTTTTTGAGGAAAACCTTCCAGGATTTTCCCCATATAGTGGACTTCAATGGAGAACAACAGGTTGAAGGTCCTAAGTGCAGTTTCAATGCAGCTTCAAAGGACTCTACATGATCCCAGCCAAGGAATAAGGGTCTTATCTAGCAAAACGACTGGTAATTTTCTAAGATAAATAAAAATTTATATACTTTTTAACCACAAATGCTCACCTCGCACTAGCTTGCCTTCACGCATTACGTAATCACTTTGGGAAGGTCACACGTGACGTAGGCGGTAGTAACAACCCAGTGTTTACAAAGTGAACGTGCAAAGAAAGTCAAGCACACTTTAAAAAAAGGTAAAATGATGTCGGAAGATTGTGAATTTGGAGGAGAAAATGAGAGTTTTCCGCCTTACCCTACCTTTTTGAACTATCCACACTTGACCTATCCACACTTGACCTTTCCAACGTGATTACGTAATGCGTGAAGTCGCAGACGTGCATTGCGGAGCTAGTGCGAGCTAAGACGCGTTGTGGTTAAAAAGTATATATATTTTAATTTCTTTTAGTAAATGACCAATCGTTTCGCTAGACAAGACCCTTATTCCTTGGCTGGGATCATGTGAAGCCCTTTGAAGCTGCACTGAAACTGCAATTTGGACCTTCAACCTGTTGAACCCTTTTGAAGTCCACTATATAGAGAAAAATCCTGGAATGTTTTCTTCAAAAACCTTTAATTCTTTTCAACTGAAGAAAGAAAGACATGATCATCTTTGATGGCATGGAGGTGAGTAATTATCAGGAAATTTTAATTCAGGAGTCAGGAATCCTTCAACAAAATCTGTAAGATATCACTACAATTTAATTTATTATCTCAACATTGTTTTTTCTAGGTCTCAACATAAGTTGCTTTTTTTGAGATCTCAAAGTTTTCTTAATCACCATTTTACCATCATTTCAACAATGTGTTTGCAGATCTTAAAGTTATCTTTTTTTTCTTGTGAAGTCCAGTTGTTTTCTTATGATATCAATTTCTTGTCTAGACATAAAAACTTCTTGTGATCTCCACTTCAGAAAAGTCGTCTTGATCTTAACTTAATTTTCTTGATCTTAACTTTTTTCTTATGATTGACATTTTACTAGATTTGCACAATTTATTTTCTCATGATGTCAACATAAGTTGTTCTTTTGAGACATCAACTTAATTTTGTTTTCCTTTTTCGCTAGATCTCTACAAATCAAAAGTTGTGTTCTTGAGCGTTATCAACCTTTTCTTGTGATCTCGACTTTTTTTCTTAACAAATATGTAAGATCCTAACAAAATATGTAGGATCTCAGTGTAAGTTAATGTATGATCTCAACATCATTTTTTCTAGTTCTCAACATAACGCTTGAGATCTCTTACAAATGTTTTCTCAATCATTGTTCTGCCATCATCTCAACAATGTTTATAGATCCTGACAAGTTTGTTTTTCTTGTGAAGTCAAGTTGTTTTCTTGTCATATCAATTTTCTTGTTAACTAATCTTCTTGTGATCTCAACCTAAGTTGTCTTGATCTCGTCTTAATTTTCTTAATCTTATTGGCAAGTTTTCTCAGTCTCATCTCAGTTTTCTTGATTCTGACATATTTTTTAATGATCAACATTTTCCTAGATTTGTACAATTTATTTTCTCATGATGCCAGCATTGTTCTCTTGAGACATCAGCTTAATTTTATGTTGGAATTAGATCTGGTGATCTCAACATATAAATCGTTTTTTCTCATTATCTTGACAGAAACTTGTTTTCTTGAGCTCTGGCCTTAATTTTTTCCATGATCTCAACACAATAAGTCGTCGGCATAATTCTCAAAAAAATGAATTGCTTGGTTCCAGGAAGACACACAGAATTAAATCTGCTGCAGACAAAAGTGTTTCTTCTCTCTTACTCCCATGTCTTCATATGAAACATAAGCTGGGAGACAGAGAAAGATGGGAGAGGATGTCTGCTCTGTGTATTCATAACTAGTGTTAATCTTTTAAAATGCTTTAATATAGATTTAATGTGTCTGCTCACTGCAAGCTGACAGCCCTCTCATACCTGCAAGCAAACCCTGATTTTGTGAGCCTCATTATTCAAATTGTGCATGTAATTATTCATAGTTAACGTGTCAAAGTGCTGTCACACGGAGCAGACTTTCCCGTTAACGCTATCTTTTTCTTACTGATTCTCAGAGGAGAGTTCGAATGTTGTAAAGCATCCCTGTGTGAATAAGACCGTGAGAATACCTGCGCCAAGAGACCTCAAAATCTAATCTCATCTCGCACACACACAACACATTATTAAGGATAAGACAAGGTCAACTTGCCATCTTAATAGATACCAACAATAGCAATTACGTGGGTTACAGAGCAGACAATGGTGTGTCTGAGTGGACCTGGCTAAGTCCCAAGTGTATGTGTGTGTGTAAATTGCAGTGCAGTCTTTTATTCTTGCATGTGTGTGTGCTGGATTTACAGTCGATAAGCCAACATCATCTGTATTGTGAAGGTATGGGGTCGTTTTTCTTTCTTTAATTATTTATTCTTGCATAAAAACAAAAAGACTGTAAAGTACTGAAAATGTACAGTTGTACTTGCTACCAAAACATTGAAAAAAGCTTATAAAACCGATCACCATAAAGTCTCAGCTGTTGATTTCTTCACTTAAAAAGCACATTATATACTTAAATGTGACCCAGGACCACAAAACCAGTCATAAAGGTCTTTTTTTTTTTTTAAATTAAGATTTATACATCATCTGCAAGTTGATTAATTAAGCTTTCCATTGATGGGACAATATTTGGTCAAGATATAGCTATTTAAAAATCTGGAATCCGAGAGTGCAAATAGCCTTTAAAATTGTCCAAATAGTCCTTAGCAATGCATATTACTAATTAAAAATTAAGTTTTGATATTTATGGTAGGTCATTTCAAAATATCTTCATGGAACATGATCTTTACTTAATACCCTAATGATTTTTGGCATAAAAGAAAAATCAATAATTTTGACCCATACAATGTATTTTTGGCTATTGCTACAAATATACCTGTGCTACTCATGACTTGTTTTGTGGTCCAGGGTCACAAATTATATATTTAGGTAGGCAACACACAATTACACCCACCTTGGTGGCAAACAGGCCTACTTCATTTTTATATATAATTTAAGCTGTGCAAATTTTAATAATTGTAGTCTAAATGCTTCATGTTTTATAAACCCTAACCCTAACTGCTGTTCAAATGTAGCAAATTATACACTTTTAGTATTTGACAAATACTTCTTGAAAATAAATCATAAATACATTCAAACTCTATTTCCAAAAAGTTTCTTATTCGCTACATTTCTGCAACTAGCCAATTACTGACATTTATTCTCTACCACATAACGCGGTTACATCAGTAGTTAATGTAATCTCATCTGTAATAACAGTCATAATGTAACATTATTCTATCTGATATTATCTGAAATTGACATATCTCCATCATGTCCTGCGATTAAGCTTTGCAATATCCGCAGTATAATTTGATCAGTACCACCGAGTGCTATAAAAGCATATGAATCTGCTGATGACCTTCATTAACATTTTAATAGTAATGACACGAATATGATACGTTTTAAAGAAGTCAGTACCAGTACCCCCACCCAACCACCCCCCCAGCCTGCCGCATTTATCGTCATCCAGACACAGTTATGATTTTATGATTTGGATAATTTCATGATGATAACCACTGATAGGTTAAACCCTTTCCTCTCTCTCTTTTTCGGTCTCTCACACACTCAGACTTCAATAAAATGTCTAACTGCATAGGCTCCACTCTTGCCTGTGTAATTGGAATCAATAATTCATTTTCCTTCTCTGTTAGCCTCTCATTCAAACGTTCTTCATGCGTTTTAGAGAATGTAGAATCTGTTCGGGAGCGGCGTAATTGAAGAGATTTTTTTTTTTTTTGCTTTCTCATCTCATCTTCACCTGTGGTAAGAATGTGGCAGCTCTACTCCTGTAATTATAGCGGAGTTTAGTCAGAAGCTGTTCCATGGGTCTCTTTCAATTCCAGCATTTTGTTAATCCCTATTTGACACATAACACTGAGGGATGAAAGGTGGGCTGAGCCCTAATCTTATTCGTGGTGCATTAGTGAAAACGCCCTGAAATGACCCGATCTGGCGGTGTGCAAATAAAACAATATTTAAGGGATTACAGATGCGTTTAATGACACCTTGAAAAGGATTTAGGTCTCATTTCATTATTATTGCGACAAAAATTAGCATTGAATCTATACAGATCATCATAATCTTGTTTTATATTAGTAAAACTCTTTTTGTTCCATTCTATCAAGGCTGTAAAATATATCCAACTTCTTCTTCATGTAATAGTGGGTGCCATTTGTACATTTTATGGGTCTGACTTCTGATGTCATTCACTTCCAGCTATTTTCAGCTGTACAAAACGGCTCGCTTTGCTGCTTGATATTGTAAATTGGTGTGCCTTACCATATTATTTTAATGTATTATCTTAATTATGGTTTGTAGCGCAAACAATTTTACCGTTTACTCCACGTACTGTAGTTATTCTTCTCGTTATTTACCTATAGCGGCTAATGAACCGGAAGTCTCACCCATAAGCTTACTTCCGCAATGAAGAAAAAGAAGCCTGTTTCCAACACAGAATTTAAAAATAAATAAATAAATAAGGTACAAGCTTTCATGGTTACATGCCTCCCATTCAGGGTAAGTCAAAAGTGCTACACTGGGAAAAAAGGAAATCTAAGAGAACTTAAAAATTGAACAACCTGATGCGCTCAAAATGTTAGGTTCTCTCAAATATTGTTTTAAAGGGTTACTCTACCCCAAAATGAAAATTGTCATTAATCACTTATCCCCATGTCCTTCCAAATCAATAAAAGCTTTGTTCGTCTTTGGAGCACAATTTAAGATATTTTGGATGAAACCGGGAGGCTTTTGACTGTCCCATTGACTGCCAAGTAAATACCACTGTCAAGGCCCAGAAAAGTATGAAAGACATCGTCAAAATAGTCCATCTCCCATCAGTGGTTCAATCAGAATTTTATGAAGCTACGAGAATACTTTTTGTACGCAAAGAATATAAAAATAACAACTTTATTCAACATCTTTCTCGACTTTAATCTGCGTCACAATAGCGCCATTTTAGATGAAAGCCTCCCGGTTGTCATCCAAAGTATCTTGAATTGTGTTCCGAAGACGAACAAAGCTTTTACTGGTTTGGAACGACATGGGGGGTAAGTGATTAATGACAAATTTTTCAGTTTGGGGCAGAGTAACCCTTTAAATGTCCTAAATAGCACTACTTTCTTTTTTGTCTATTTGAATTTGTTCATTCACTAAATACAAAATGTCTCATTCAGCCAATAAAACAACAGGCCACATCAGATTTCTTGTTCAAATAAAAAAAATTGTTTCAAAAAGTTGTTTCAACTTAAAATAATTTGTTACCCCGGTGATTTTTAGTTCAGTCGACTTGAAATTTTATGTTACTTAATGTTAATTTAAGTGACAACTGCCATATTTCAGTTGACTAAACTAAAAATTTTAAGTCAGAGAGGTAACAAATTATCTTAAGTTGAAACAACTTTTTTTTTGTTTACAGTGTAATAACACAATAAACCAACCCAGACTCATGAAAATGCGTGCCTCTATATACAGTACATTTCTGCAAAACCGTAATTACATACCTTACTGCACGTTTCGAGGCAGTTTGGAAATAAAATGTCCAGAGTGCGGCACTGGCACATATTGGTTGGTACAGGCACATATTGCTGCGTTTTCATTATGCTGCTTGATGTAATGCTGCTTGCTGCTGTTCATAATACAAATATCCGGGGAGTGTCTGTTAATGTCTGATGTCTATTAACATCTAATATTCTATCATGTAGGAAATATCCCCTACACCAAACTCAAACCGTGCAGGATGTTAAAATTGTTTAGAAGTCATAATATAATATTCTGCAAGTAATTGTGTGAAAATTAGGATTTATTAATCAAAACTCTGTACCTGCAAATGTGTAAAAAGGAATAAAAGTTGTTGGAGTTTTACTGCCTCTAGTGTTCATTTCAACTGGAAACTGCAGTGATTCGTACATAGGTGCATTTTTTCACTTTTCCAGAAATGCACGTATTTCCAATGAGCCTATGTTGCAATAAACTGACTATCATTTTGGTAGCTCTATCTCCAAACTAGGGTTGTGATGAGATTTTGTACTACAAGATACTAAAATGTGATAATTTCTGGTCGAGGTGAAAAGCTGACTTGCTATTGCCAGTATGTATGCAGATATGGTGCTGTGAGTATGTGTGCTAAAAGACATACTGCTGCTGCACAAATAGCATATATAATAAATCTAAACAGGGGAGCTGGGGAGGTGGAGGGTTTCTCTGAAAGCGCTCTGCGAAATGCTCTAGTGAATGCTAACCAGCCATTTAAATGTAAAACAGCAAGCTCACTGGCTGTGTATGCAATATGAACCAATCAGCTTGTGCCAAGTAATGCGGTGAATGTAATCAGTTTACATTAACGACCCATCAGCTTGCGCCATCTAGAGTTTCATGACAAATTAGGCTCCATATCTTCCAATAGCAAGCCTTTTTTTAGGCTGGGCTGTGTAGTTGTAAACATCTCTTTAGCTCTGTATCATGCTTAAAGAAAAATATGATTTCTGTTTGCATTTTGAATATTGAGAGAGTACTTTGGTTGTTTGCACTTATTTATACTGTTTTTATTTCTGTTCAATTTGTGGACATAAAGCTTCAATCAGTTCTAGATGCTTATAACTCACGTACAGTTCTAAGGTTTGAAACAAATCATGTGAAATCATACAGGAGAGAAGCTAGTCAGTTTGTGGCAAAACCTTTTAAAGTGTTTTTTTTATTATTGTCTTTGACTGCATACGGTAATTCATACTCAGAAAGTAGAACGGAAATGACATTCATTACAAGATGATTAGTTAAAACGTTTCAAAATGCACCTGCAGACTATTTTTCATGTATTTTGCCACTGAGGATTTCTGTGTAGAAATGTATCTTGTTTTATTCTCAAGCTTACACTGTAAAAACACTGTTGAGTCAACTTAAAATAATTTGTAACCTGGCTGCCTTAAAATTTTAAGTTCAGTCAATTTAAAAAAAAGTTTATTCAACTTGAAATGTTAAATTATACAAAGTGACAACTTAGATATTTGAGTTGAATCAACTTAAAATTTTAAGGGAGCTGGGTTACTTACCCATCTGTTAAGTTTAGCAAACACAAATATCTAAGTTGTTACTTAGTACAACTTAACATTTCAAGTTGACTAAACTTATTTTAATTGACTGAACTTAAAATTTTAAGGCAGCAGGGTAACAAATTATTTTAAGCTGACTCAACAAATCGTGTTTTTTATTTTTTAAAGTGTAGTGTCTCATCACAACCCTAATACATATATTTTTATATCACACTTACAGTATATGCTATGTTTATTTGTGATCTGATACATAGTTTTAAAAGTTTGCACGTGGATCATAACAATTGATACACAAAGCTCAAGATGGTCATGGTTATTTTGAAACAACTGATGTAAAACTTGCATTAACACCTCAGACTCAGATATTCAAGACTAAGATTTCATGACTTAAAATGAATGTTATAAGGTCTCCTAAAAGTCTCGGCTGTAAAGCTGCTGTCCTTTTTCATTTCTGTCTGGGTTGATCTGACATTGAGTCTGAGTGGAGCCGCACACCTTCTCACAAGCCTACGATGGCTCACAACTTAACACTGGAGCCGGATAAGCATGGGAGAGTGGGTGTGTAAGCGTGTGGCAAAGAGCATTCACGCTAATCAATCAGGGCAGGCATCTCGCACATCTGTCTACCGAGAACATTTTTTATACGAGGCTTGAAACAGTTCGATGAGTGTCTGTGGAAGTAGCAATATGTATTTAGACTAGACCCGGAGGACAAATAAATCAATGAAGCCTGATAGCACAGGCAGGAAAGACAGAAATATAGAAGGAAAGATTAAAGAGAATACAATGGTTTGCAGTAAACGTAATCACCTGCTGTGCTATTAGTTAGAAATCTATCCACTATTTTATTCTTAAAAGATATGATGTTTCATGGAAATATATATATATTTTTTTGACAATAAATGTAAATATTGATATATTATTTTGTCTCTATTATTTTGGCCCTTCAGCTTGTTTTATGGGAATAATTATAAATTGTTCCAAAACAATCAAATAACTGTGGAAGAATTTAGATAATTCAAATTCCGAAAAAAATAATTATATTAATTATATTAAATAATTATATTAAATAACTGTCAGAACAAATATTTACACTCATACATATCTACTCCTTAATTAAGATTAAGATATATAAATAATAGCATATAAAAGTTTAAGTTGAAGTACTAAAATTACTAAAATTAAAGTAAAATTATACAGAAATAAAAAAACAACAACAACATATGTCACTTTCTTAAAATGACTAAAACTAAATATATATATATATATATATATATATATATAAAAGCTAATTCAAAATATTGATATTATATAAATAAGGCTAACATAACACTGGTGATTGGTCACTTTATATTTTGATTTTATTTTTTACAATGAATGTAAACAAATATATATATATATATATATATATATATATATATAAATAATTTTGTCTGTTTTGTCTGTTTTGTCTTTTCAAAATAGTAATTCTTAAAAAAAATAATTGAGAGAAAGTTAGATAATTCAAATTCAGAAAGAAAATCACAATAATCATATTAAATAATTGTCATATCAAATATGTACACTCTTACATATCTAGTAACTAATTAAGATATATAAAATATGGAATATAAATACTGGAATATAAATGTTTAAGTTGAAGTACTAAAATTACTAATATTAAACTAAACTAAAATTAAATTATATAGACATTTTAAAAAATGACAATCACATAAAATTACTAAAACTAAAATTAAAATGATATATGAAAACATAAAAATATTCAAAAAAATTAATAGAATATAAATAATGCTAAAATAACACTGTTAAAGTGACCAATCACCAGTGTTATTTTAGCAGTATTTTGATTAGATTTATTTTGATTATATTTTTGACAATGAATGTAAAAATTGATGTATTATTTTGTCTGTATTATTTAATTTTTGCAGTTACACTGATGTCTTCAGCTTGTTTTATGGGAATAATTATTAATTGTTCCATAATAATCTAATAATTGTGAAAAATTCAGATAATTCAAATTCAGAAAAAAAATCACAATAATCATATTAAACATTTGTCAGATCAAATATTTGCACCCATACATATCAACTAATTAAGATATATAAAATATTGAATATAAATACTGGAATATAAAAGTTGAAGTACTAAAACTATAATTAAATTAAAATTAAATTAAAACTAAAACTAAAATAAAATTAAATTCTATACAAAATTATATAAATTATATAGAAATATAAAAAACTAATGAAATGTATTATTTTGTCTGTGCAGTCACTGATGTCTTTAGCTTGTTTAAAGGAAATAATTATGAATTGTTCCAAAATATTCAAATAATAGTGAAAAATTCTAATTCAAATTCAGAAAAAAAAATCACAATAGTCATTAAATATTAACTAAACTAAAATTAAATTATATAGAAATATAAAACAAAACATGACAATCACATAAAATTACTAAAACTAAAATTAAAACAAAAATAAAAGATCATTAAAAATGTTGATAGTATATAAAAAATATTAAAATAACAGGTGATATGGTCACTTTATATTTTGATTACACACTGTCGGAAAGAAGGTACAAAAGCTGTCACTAGGGTCTTTCAAAAGGTACTAAATTGCACATTTAGGTACTGATTTGTACCTTTTAAGCTACTAATATACACCATTTATGGATACATAAGGTGTTCCTTTTGAAAAGGTACAAAAACTTTGTCTAACAAAAAAAAAAAAAAAACTTTTAAATATGATATAAAGTCTAACAAGGATGTGTCTGTGGCCGTTTCTCCAGAGAGAGGTGAAGGATATTGCTTCTGGAGCGGAAGGCAAAATTAAAACCACATTAAGATGATGATAAATCTAGTGGTTAAAGACAGAGCTGGAGTCAGACACAGTGGGCGGAATAGATTTTCAGGCATGACGACAGTCGCTGCCAATCGCAGTGCAGAGATGTGACAGAAAGCAAATCAGGTGGCAGAGCTGCTCTCCCACACTTCACCTGTAGAATCTCTCCGTGAACAAAATTTAATCCATTGATCTTTAATAAACCCACCAGCTGACAAGCAGATGGAGACCATGATACTAAAGGGGAAGCTGTCCTCAGACTACAGCGACAACTCTGTGAGAAAGGAAAGGACACACATGGACACGCGTACAAACACATGACCTTACACACAGCCTGTTGCTCTTTATCTCCAAACAAAACGGAGGCCTAGTGCATGTGTAGGTGTGTGTGTGTGTGTGTGTGTGTGTAATTAGAGGCTCTTTGCTGTCAGAGCGTCCTGTGGCAAAACAGACAGCTGCATTAGATGGGCTATGAGCCTCTACTCCACACTCTCACACTCCTTCACATGAGACACTAATTAAGAGCCGCATATAATAGGCAGAGAGAGGGAGGCAACGGGATAGAGAACAGTCGGAAGATCCAAGGACAGATTTGTTCGAGAGGATGCACAATTATACAAGCCCTGCATCAACTGCAGCCCTCTACCCTGAGGAAGAGCGTCCGAAAGAGGAGGAAACTGAAAGATGTCCAATATCGTTCCCTGTTCCCAATATAGTGCAGTATATAGAGTGTTGGCCATTTTAGAGTGCTGTCTGAATCTAGTTGTTTCATGTCCAGCATACTTCTCACTTTTATACCCATAATACACCCTAAATTATAGTCTACAACCAATAAATTGTATCTGTTAGTTTTCTTCTTCTTCCACTCATGGGAGTCTATGGTCGCCCGTAAAACATGTTTGCGGGAAAGTTATGAAATTTGGCACACAGATAGAGGACAGTCTCAATATTACCCATGGCAAATTAGGAGTCTCTATCTCAAACTCTCTCTAGCGCCACCAGTAGGCCAAATTTGCACTCATGTTTCTGCTAATAACTTTTGAACCTCTAGGAGGTCTAGAAGCAAATTTTCTTTCCTCTGATTCCTTGGCTCACACTGAGTCGAATGCATACAAAAAAATTAAATTTTTATTGATAATTTTGAATTTCCGGAAAAATCTACTTTTCTGAACTCGATCTAGACTGTTTGTCTGATTTTCACCAAAAATGGCTTAGATCATCTTCAGAGCATTTTGACATAAAAGTTATCAAAAGCTTTTTGATATACCAAACCGTTTTGGGGAACCGTGTTAAAGCTTGAATGTAATGAATTTGCATAAAACTGGACAAAAGATATCAAAATTGTACATTTTTGTTTATATTTTCTGAACAGTTTGACCAAAGAGTGATCTTGTGAGATTCGGAGTGGCATTCCAAATCAAACAATACCAAATTTTCCTATATCAGCTATTTTGAGCATGGACCATTTCGAATTTTGTAGTAAAATGCTGTATTTTTTTAAATGCTTTAACATATTGTTATGAATCTTATAGATTGCTTGGAAGAAAGTTATGAAATTTGGCACACAGATAGAGGACAGTCTCATCATTAATTACAGCAAATTTGGATTCTCTAGCTCAAACTATCTACTGCCACCAACAGGTCAAATTTGCGCTCATGTGTCTGCTAATAATTCTTAGCTCAATTGACCATTTCTACGGTAATTTAGAATTTTCGTCCTAGACCGTTTGTACAGTTTTCACAAAAATTGGCTCAGATCTTCTGATTTCTTGACTCAAGTTGAATGCATATGAAAATTGTAATTTCTATTGTCAAGATTTTTTTACTCTTCAAACTCGTCCTAAAGAGTTTGTACAATTTTCGCCAAAATTGTCTCAGATCATCTTCTGGCATTCTGGCAGAAAAGTTATCAAAAGCTTTTTGATATACCAAAACATTTTTGTAAAACACGTTAACAAGTTTGACGAAGTTTGTGCAAAAATGGACATGAGGCTGTATCTCTGCAACGCTTTAGTGGATTCTGACCAAACTTGGGTTGTGTTATAACAAGCATGATCTGAGGGCACATGAATAGTTTTGGCAAATCGCCATCTACTGGTCAATGTGACATTTTTGTTTATATTTTCTGAACAGTTTGACCAAAGAGTGATCTCATTAGATTCGGAGTATCAAACCAAATCAGATGGTACCAAATTTTCTTATGTCAGCCATTTTGAGCATGGACAATTTTGAATTTTGTAGTAAAATGCTGTATTTTTCAAATGCTTTAATGTAATATGGATAGAATTAATCTTATAGAATGACGAAGTTATGAAATTTGGAGTCTCTAACTCAAACAGGCCAAATTTGCACTCATGTTTCTGCTAATAGCTTTTGAACCATAAGGTCTAAAAGTAAAATTATTATCTTCTAATTCCCTGGCTCATATCGAGTTGAATGCATATGTAAATTGTCATTTCTATGGTCAAGATTTTTCACAATTTTGAATTTTCCGAAATATCTACTTTTTCAAACTCATCCTAGACAGTTTGTACATTTTCAGTGCATTCTGGCAAAAAGTTATCAAAACCTTTTTGATATACCAAAGCGTTTTTGTAAAACGTGTTAACGAATTTGACAAAGTTTGTGCAAAAGTGGACTTGAGGCTATTTCTCTGCAACACTTCAGCAGATTCTGACCAAACTTGGTATGTGTTATAACAAGCATGACCTGAGGGTACATGAAAAGTTTTGGCACAGCACCAACTAGTAGTCAAAGGATATTAAGAAATTACATTTCTGCTTAAAATTTCTGACTAGTTTGGTCAAAAATCATAAGATTGGTCTCGTTAGATTCGGAACAGCATACCAAATCAAACTGTGTCAACCTTCGGCCGTTTTGAGTTTGTAGTTACATTCTGTATCGACAAATGTTTTTAACAAGGGTCTCCAACCCTGCTTCTGGAGAACTACCATACTGCACAGTTTAGCTTCAACCCTAATCAAACCTCACCTGAACCAGCTAATCAAGGTGTTCAGGGCTATTTAAGTTCCTTTTGAACTTAAGTGTCCAGGAAGGTAGCTCTCCAGGAGCAGGGTTGGAGAACCCAGGTCTTTACTGAGTAATTAAAGAGCTCCTTAGCGCTTTATTTACCTCTGTTGTGATTGGCCCCTTAATTGCTGCTTGCAGCTATATTTATTATTATTATTAAAATAAATTAATTACCAAAGTAAGGTACACATATGATAAAAGTTCTTATGTTTGTGTGTGTGTGTGTGTGTGTGTGTGTGTGTTTTCTTTGCGGCAGCTTCAGCGTTCTTTCAGGCAGATTCACCCTGGATGACACATTTGTACGTAGACAACCTTTAGAATTCTGGGTAACTTGCCTGCTCTTATTGGATGATCATAATGATAATTGGACTTTTTCAGCTTTAAGGTCACAGTGAACAAAGTGCATGGCATAAAACATTCATTTTGTGTTAATACGTGACCATTTCCACCTCAGTTAGAGCTGCGTGGTCTACGCTAACCCCACATCTGACCCTAAGGGGGAAAAGTCTTGCCCGATTCACTTGACTTGATCTCAACAGATTACATTATCCAAGCCTATGAGGCCACACACAGAGTTCACAAAATCTACAATGAGTCACAGATTGTCTGAGTGTGTACGTGCGTGACGCCCCAAGGGTTTAAACCAAAAGTCACCTTTTTTGTCTCACATGGTTTAACGGGGGAGGCGAGGACGTGCTTTGCTGCTTAAACAGAAATCGCAAACACCCCAGCGCCAAAAGTTGTTATTCTCAAAGTCTGCTCAGTGCTGAGCAAGCTACATTTATCCTATATTTCATCAGAACTCACACACACACAGTGTGAGACCACGCAAAATTGTGCACACTGCTGTTTAAGTTGGTTTACCCTGAATGCACCCGAGAGGCAGGACAGAGGAAGCACATTAAAAGCTGCGGAGTGACAGCAGCTGAGAATTACCTCAGTGTGAGGCAAAGTCTCTTTCGCTCTCTTCTATTCGCACACAAACGCCATAGGCCTTCCATTTGGAGTCCAGAAGACTGTGGGTAATTCATTAGTAGAGTTATTATCGCAGTGCTGAGAAAGATTTTACTGCCAAGCCTTGATATTGGCATCCAGTGGTGATCCATATTGATGGCTTCATCCGTGCAATACTTGAGACATGATGGAGCATGCACAACTTGCAATTATGCTCATATTTACCCTTCGTTCTTTGGCAACAAAGAGGTTAAATGCCTTCTGTTCCTGTGGATTTATGTGAATCACGTCATCTGGACAAATTAATTGACTACATGTAACTGTGGCTCTTGAAGGCCAAGATGAAAAATGAAATATTAAACGAGAGAATAATTTTTGCTTTGTTTTCTTGTTCCTCTGCGATGCAATAAAGACCACCGTGTTTCAACAGTGATTAAACACAGCAGGGATTCTATCAGTCTCCACAGCATCTAAGCATAATTAGTTGTGCACACGCATAGGCAACACACACCAGTAGCCATTGGGGCCCTTGGTAGAAAAAGACATGACCGAAAAAGTTGCATTTATGAGGGAAAAAAAGTTTAATTTTGTGACATAGTCACAATAAGTCTACAGTATGTTACAGCATAAAATTTTTTTCCAATGTACGATACTTGAACTACACGATCCTGATTATGTGACTGTAGACTTATAAACATACATTAGATTGCTCGATACCTACGTCTCGCTGTGCAGATATGAGAGAGGGCACGCGTTCAAGTGCACATCTCAGCCTGCGGATTTTATGCCCGTGTTTATTAATAATTATGAATTAATCACACAGGGTGCAAGATGAGGACTCTCAAAGGGAATCTCTCTGACTTTTAATCTTGCATCGAGCACACCTTTTGTTCCCTTTACGCACACATTAAGAGCCAGTTTATAACTTAACACAGAGCATTAGACCACATCAATTATTCAACACCTGCAGTTACATATTTATGAATTCAGATAATTGCATTTTTAATGTAGCAGATGTCAGGCTCATCTAATGCACTTAATGAATTTGAATGACAGGCCTATACGCACCGCATGTGTGAAAATATATATATGTAACGGCGTTTTTCAGTGAAGCACTTCTGGAGTTCTAATTGTCTCAGAATAGCTTGTTAGCATTCACCGCTCCATGCCGGCATGTCTTTGAATTGCGCTGTCGTGTGACACACCACCAGCTCCCTAACTGCTGCTTTCAACTCCATAAATCGCCTAGAGACTATTTTGTCAAATGCCTCCCTGTATCAAATTCATGTTCCAAAGGATTTGCTGGCTGTGTCACCCGAGTTTCAATGAGCTTCCTGATTTTTACGGGAAGACACTGTCTTGGGTAATAACGGCACAACTACAGCTGCACCTACTGCTGTTTTCCACTTAAGCAGAAAGCTGACATTCAGAATAACATGACTTAAGGCGATACAGCACAGGTCTCGCTCCATTACTTCTATCTAAGTGACCGTGCTATAGGCCAGAGCTGTGCCATTTTCTTGGCTTCAATTCTATGCTCGCAGTTGGCACCGGTTTGACAGTTTGGGCACCAAAGCCTTCACATTCAACTATTATCCTGGAACTGGCGGAACAACAACAACAAATTATAATAACTATGACAGATGTCACAGTTCCAATAGAGCTGGCACTAGAACTGCCTGGGCAAAGTACAGCAATTGCACACAGACAAAGAGACAGAGTTAAGCTCACTTGTACTTTACTGGAGACAGTTTAGACAGAACCAAATTTTTCATTTTCGGAGGGAATTATGAGCGGTTCTCTTATGCAATACTTGCAAAGTGTTGCTTTGTGGTTCCAATGGTGTTTTGATTGTTTTTGCTATACTGTTGCCAAGGTGTTATGGATGGTCACTTAAACCGGGCTCACACTTCAGGAGTTTTAGGCTGATTTATCCCAGATTTTCCCCTCTTGAGAAATCTCGTTGAGGACCTCTGGATGTGTCGTGCAGATTATCTGAGGTGAAATCGCCTCTGTTTTAAAGGGGTCCTATTATGCTCTTTTACAAAGTCTTTTGGGGGTGTACAAGAACATGCTTTCATATGTGGTGGTTCTAAAAACGCATTATTTTTCACATAATTTACATTATTACAATACCTTTCTCCCAGCCTGGCACAAATGGCTCGATTAGTTCCGGGTTTGATGAAGGCCTGCCTTCCGAAAAACTAAATGTGTTGTGATTGGTTAGCTGTCCCACTGCATTGCGATTGGCGAACAGCTTAGATGGTGTTTCAGTACTGCCACGCCCCATACCGAAGTAGCAAGTTCCGTGTATAACTATTAGCGCAAGCTAGATTAAAGTGGTTCTTATGTTTTAAATATGGATATTTCCTACAAATCACATCGATTCGCAACAGGAGGCCTTTATTAATCCCCCCGGAGCAGTGTGAGGCTCTTTTTAATATGGATGGATGCACTTTATTGGACTTGTTCTAGACTGATGACGATAAACACTTGCCGTCCTAAAGCTTGGGAGTGCCAGGATAATTTTTAATATAACTCCAAATGCATTCGTCTGAAAGAAGGAAGTCATATACACCTAGGATGTATAGAAGGTGAGTAAATAATACGCTACAGTAGTGTTGGGTCCTATCGTCAGCCTGCGAGATCGCAGATACATGATATTACCGTGCTAATTATTTAATATTTAATTATTTACATATTTAGTTTCATTGCCCAAAACCAGCTCCAGCGTAAGGCTAAAAGCAGCCTAACATTAACATTATCAGAGAACATATCACTGATTAGCCATGCCTAGTCTAGTGCAAGTTGATGCATTTTAAAAAACTCTCGCTTTATAAGTGAAGCTATCTATACTGTATGATGAATAAATCTCTTACCACACAATGCACACGTCTGCGGCACGTTACGGCTTCGACGCGGCCATTCTAGTCAATGCTTGTGTTTATACCAGTGGCGTCTCTGTGGCGTGTTGTGGCTCTGATGCGGCCACCGGAGTAGATCGCAGCCACTCTAGTCAATGCTTGTGTTTATACACACCGCGCTGCGGCTCATTGAAGCATCTCAGAAGCTACTCTCCACACTGCATTGCTAAAGTTAGTCTAATCCCCCACCTCGTCCCTACCCACCCCTCAACCATTCGAATTTCCATAGGCAGGTTTTATTTTAATGATATTCTAATGGACCGCATTGTGACATTTGACTTGCTGCCTTAAAACGCAACTTTCAGACGCCATCTTTATTTCTCTGTTCAACTATCACGGAATGGAATGCACAGAATTATAGGATATCAAAGGCAGCCAAGCACATCTACTGTATGATGCAGGCTTCAAATATCGACCAGATGAAGGTATCTCAGGAGGCAGGAAGTGAAGCTAACATTGTATTCGAACGTGCCTTGAAATGTGTCCTCCGAAAGCAGCATTTTCCACTTTTTGGATGCAGCCATGTAAACATTAGTTGCTGAAATGTCAATGACAATCTGCTGAGATCATGTGAGGCGCTCCCTCTGGCTTGATCATTTTAATAATATCTTGTAGTATATGCACATTTATTTGAGAGAAGAAAATCTGCAAAGAATCTCCTTATGTGTTTGCTGCAGCCATAATCGGTAAGGGTTTTAAAGCTTCTGTAGTCTGAGCCCAGCTTTACAGGTCCAAGTCAATTCTCTATTATATTCTGGTCTCCAGACATGGCTTAGTTTTAGATTTCATTGAAAGCATAGGAGAATTGTAATGAAGTTTGTTCACCTAGAAAAGTAAGTTGCATTATATTTAGCACAAAAGGTCTGTGATGAGCTACGCACCAAAATTAAACTTAAACAATTGTTATAATAACTATGAGCAATGTTATTCTGGTGCATACCTTCCAGTTGTTATAACAGGGTCTGAGAACAATTTAATAGGATATACTTAAAGTAATTATATCACGGTTCTCTTAGTGGTTTAAATTAGGGTTGTCAGTACTTTAAAAATTTTAATCAAAGTAATTATATGGTAAGCAGACTTAATATGCATGCAGTAACATTTGATGAAAAAAAAACTCGAATGATTATTGCTGCAGATGAAAGTACAAAATATACGAAAAGCGGTTTTAGATGTCAATATATTGTTATCTAGATGTCAGTATATTGCTATTATAGTATAATCTGTGTATTGTATTGATATTTAACAAAAATTGTATTGTATTGATATTTAATTTTTTTATTGCATTTTTTTTGTAATTAATCTCAGTAAATTAATGTGTTAAACTGACAGTCCCAGTTTAATTATCAATTTCTAAAACCAGCCAAATAACAAGACTGGTCTCTTATCTATGTAATAATTGTATGCAGTATATGACTGTAAAGAATATGAGCATTTTTCTGGCCACCATAAAATTAAAGAACCTACTGCAGCTAGTAGCCAAGTCGAAGAGAGTGTTTCATCAGTCAGCACACGCACACACACACTCAGATAAAATCTAATCATGGCAGTAATTCATCTGCATTTTAGCTGATTTAGAGGGACTGGCTGTTGGGAGCTTGCTGGTTTGGTTATTACTGCTAACGTCTTCATGCCCTCAGGGCTGGTGAGTATCCTAATGCGCTAATGCCACAGAGAAACGCTGCTCCCGCCCTGTCCTACTAAAGACAGAAAACCCATTTGACAATCTAACATGTGCCGTTTCCTCCGCTGACCTCTCGGCTACGAGCTTGATGTCATTGGCTAACACTAACTCTGTATGTGAATTATTCAGTAGACGTTTCCTAGCTGCTAGCTGCATTGGCGGTACTGTGGTTTCAGAGTTGTCTTCGGCGTGGATGAGTCAGGTCCATTCGAAATGCAGATTTTATGAGCAGTGGATGTCAGGCGTACGTTGGAGAGCCTCCAGTAGTAAATGCGCTAGTGGCCGCCAAATTAAAATAAAGAAATAAACCTGTGGGTTTGGTACTAGCACGTTCTGCAAAGTTTGCACAATCAAGGACGACCTTGTAAATGCCCAGGCAGTAATTCACCAGACGCATTATTAATCTTCGCATGTCACGCTAACGGCAAAACAGGGTTAAAATATCTCTCTGACAATCCTTCTCATCTGAGGGTACATGCATACTTCAGCAGATCTGCGGATTGTATAAAGCGGCGGCATGGGTTGAATAAGAATGGATGCAGGTTTGTGTGTGTATCTAGAAAAGTGGTTGTGTGTACATTAATGTGTGTGTGTGTGATCCTTGATGCAATCATAAATTATGAAGTGGAGTCATGATGTCAGTGTCTCTTTATTTGTGGTAATGTGCTGGAGAAGATGTACACTGGGCGCCTGCCAGGCACACTGAGTAAAACTTTAAAACAAACACACACCCTACCTCCTCTCGCACCTTAATGGTGCTGAAGTGGGCAGAGAGACTAAAACAGAGAGCGAGAGAGAGAGAGCAGCAGCCTAAATTCCTGGGTGATTGTAATTGCGTTTTAGACCGTCTTGAGGTCTGTTACTGGCACAAGGTGTTTTGTGTGTTTTATTCCATGTCTGTTAGCTCAGAGGTTAGCATTTATATGCAAATATGCTCCTAAAGGTACACATTATTAGTTATTAGCGGTTATATTAGCAGCATTTAAATTTTACAGTCTTTCCCTTTGGGTAAAATGAATCAAATACAGTATATTGATGACTCATTTTGCACTACACTAATTTTTACGTAATATCAATTCCTCTTGCTAAATTTGAAAAAGCAATAGTCTCAAGCTAGCAATAGCATATGTCAAAACGGTGGTTGGTTTGACTGTGGTTGAACTGATGCTAACAGCTAGCTGCTAACAAGCTGTCAAATGAGGTTTTAATAGGATGTAAATTAAAGAATATGAGCTATTTCCAAAAAAAGATGGAACTTTAGAACTTTAGAAAATTGAAAAAATAGGAAACAAAAGTGTTAAAATCCTTTTTTGCATTTTTAAAGAAGGTCTTTTTTTTATCACATTAACAAAAAAGAAGACAATAAAAAAAATTAAACTTACTGTTAAAGAAATTTTAAGACAAAAACAATTCAAATGTATTTTCATTGACTAAAATTCTGTAAAACGTAGGATTTGGAGGATATTTTAACAAAATAAACTGATTTAAATAAAAAAAATGCATTGGAAATTAATATTAAAACTCATCTTTATTGGGTCTTGGATTAGTTCACTTCCAGAATAAAAAAATTATACTCACCCCCATGTCATCCAAAATGTTCATGTCTTTCTTTTTTCAGTCAAAAAGAAATTAAGGTTTTTTAAGGAAAACATTTTCAGGATGTTTCACCATATTTCAGTTTCAATGCAGCTTCAAATGCTACATGATCCCAGCCAAGGAATAAGGGTGTTATCTAGCAAAACGATTGGTCGGTTACACTTTATTCTGATAGTCCACTTTAGACATTCTACTAACTATAAGTAACTTTGCAATTACATGTCAACTAATTCTCATTAATTTGCAACTACATGTCTACTAACTCTCAGAGCAGACTGTTAGGTTAGGTTTAGGGTCAGTAGATTAAGTTGACATATACTTGTAAAGTTTACAAGACTGTTAGAAGATATTAATCAGACAGTCTACTAATACTCTAATGACTAGTTGACATGCAGTTGCAAAGTTACTTACTGTTAGTAGAATGTCTAAAGTGGAAAATCAAAATAAAGTGTTACTGACTGGTCATTTTCTAAAAAAAAAATAAATAAAAAAATAATAATAATAAAATAAAAAGTTAGATATTTTTTAACCAAAATGTTTGTCTTGCACTAGCTTTGCGATGTGCATCTGTGACTTCGCGCGTTACGTAATGATCACGGAAAGGTCACACGTGGTTCAAAAAGGTAAAAAAAAATTTCATCCAAATTCGAAATTGTTCATTGTTTTACCTTTTTTGTAAAGGGTGTTTGACTTTTTTTGCACTGAGTCGGTACTTCCGCCTATGTCACATGAACTTTCCAACGTGACTACGTAATGTGTGAGGTCGAGCTAGTGCAAGACAAGCAATTATAATTAAAAAGTATATATATTTTTATGTATAAAGTGTATTCATTTAGAGCCTTTTGAAGCTGCATTGAAACTGCAATGTGGATCTTCAACCTGTTGATCTGCATTGAAGTCCACTAAAAATTCTGGAATGTTCTTTCTTCCTTTATTTCTTTTTAACTGAAGAAAGAAAGACATGAACATCTTGGATGACATGGGGGTGAGTAAAAAAAAAAAAATCAAAATGAATCTGTCCACAACATAGGCATACATTACACTGATAATTAGTAATATGCTTTTAAACATGGCAATTAAAGAAAAGAGACGAAGATGAATGTGGATAGAAGGAACATTTAAGAATAAGGATAAAAACTGATATGAAGGGGAAGTGAGAGAAAGCCAGGAGAGAATTGCTGAGAGATAATGAGCAGGAATATTCTGCCCCAGACTGTCTGACTGTCTTAGGTTCTCATTAGACATTCACAATACAGACAAACACAACTAATTCATCCTTTTGCAGAGCCTGGGCCTTCCTCATATCCATCCTGCTTAACAAATCTAGCAATGTAACGTCCTTTCAAAAATAAGAAGCCCTTGAAGAAGGACTGCAGGGCTTTAATTACAAATCTCATATTTTTTCATTAGACTACAAAGCCGTTGATTGAATTGTGTATATATACAGTGTGCAGATATATATATATATATATATAAAAAAAAACATTAAATGTCAGGGAAATTCAGTTTGGGCCAAATGACAGGCCAGTGTTATCACAGATCAGTTACACACAAAGTCTAATACACACAGACTAATGTTTATTCATTCATATCAGTTACGGACACCTTTTAATATTGTGTGGGGGGTTTAATCTTATTTTGAATGACATAGCTATAATGAAATTGAGGAATTCTGCTGAGGAAAAGAAAAACATTATGCTGTGCCTTTAAAGACTGAAAGGCTAATGTTGGGTTATGTCAACACATAACTATAATCTGAAGAGAGAACCAGGATAAAATGTCTGCAATAACAGAAGCCTGATTAATAGAAGTCAAATTTGATACAGTCAGGTATGAATTATAACTACATGGGTGCTAATAAGGCTAATAAGTGTCTGAGCACACAAAGATAACAGTGGGTGAGATGCTGTATAAGTAGGTTCTTGTTTCTTTCAAATCATGTCAGGTAATAAAAGGGAAACAGAAAATTGCCTATCTTTAATGACCAAACTGACGGGCAACTACCCTCGCAAGGCTTTAGGCAGTAATTAGAAACAAAAACCCAATCAATGTCTGCTTTTAATTAACAAACACCATCTGATTGGCCAGTTCGACAAAAGCTGATTTACTCTAAATGACTCCCAAGTTTTGTCGCCATTTACATGATGACTGTATATTTCACCCAAATCTTGTTTGCAGTCATTACTGAGTGATTAGAGTCAATCAGTGGGCTGAAACACTGCGGACCCTCAACAAATTCAGAATAAAGTAAATTAGACTTTAATATCAGCAAACTTCCAAAGCGCATTGAAATTCAACCAAAGCCTGACTTAAAGCAAGCATGTAAAAATCTGTTTTTAATTATAAAAGTAAATTAGGAGTAGATTATATTTACTCTTGTAGATATAATGAGAATATGTGCCTAATTGTCATCAATGTCACAATTCAAAAGTCTTAAAGGTCCAGGACAGAGTTAGAGATATAGCTTTATTCAACCTGATCTTATGATGAAAACACACCTGTGGGAACTTTTTCACAAGATGCGAAATACGTACCGCCATGCACGTTTCGTGACACATTCGATGTGCCGCTAAAAAAAGTGTTCGTTTTTTTTTCCCCTGGAACAGATGAATGTACATTTGGAACGTTTTATGTTATGTTTCGTACGCGTCAACACAGTTCTGACTTGAAATGTCCGTTGAGTGGCGCTATAACTCTAATGCTCTGTGACGTTTTACAATAACATACCATCTGCACTACACCTAAACCTACCCGATAGTATGAACAAAAGCGAATGTGATGTAAAAAATGTTTTAGTTTGTTTTCCGATCTCTCATGTTTCAGCTCTTTCATCAAGAGTCATGTTTTGGACGGCATTCGTACCCAAGGATTCCACATCCTAAGTCCAATTCCATGCCGGGTGAGCTACCGAGCAGTTACGTCTAGAAAGCGAAACATATCCCTTACAAAAAATTAACCATAGTTTTATTATAGTAAAAGGGTAACAACTTGGGCTGTTAGTTTAAGGCGTTAACTTAATTAATTCTTTGGTAAAAATAACTCTAATAAAATATTTTAACGCAGTTAATGCACTTAACCCCCAGACCTGTACGTCATCTTATATTTCATATAGTTCACTGTTGACAAAAATGATTGCAGGGCAACAACTGCAAATGCCCTAAATTTCGAGTTACTGGTGCAAAAATGCCCCTATATGTGTTTTGTCTCATATTTATAGCACATATCACAGGATATCATATGCGCAGCAAGAGCAATATGACAGGAGTGCTGATTTTGTCCCGATCTATCACCAGCTTAAATATGATTTTATACAACTGTTCTGTAAATAAGAAGTTGATATTGTGTTATATTTTAAACACAATATTATGTGTTTCTGCTCAATTTTGCAGAGAACATATTATCTTTGAAGCCATAGCGGAATTGTTGCACGTCTTCGAGCAACAGAGCAGTGTTTAGTTTCTGAATGAATCCACCTTTTGAACAGACCTTGCGAACCAATGATTCAGAGAGCCATTTGCTTCATTTCTGAAAGAATCAGCCGTTTGAACGAATCAATGACATTTACCGCCACCTGCTGGCAGATTTAGTTTCTTATTTAGAGTATCGAAAATAATAATAATAAGAAATAAGAAGAATAAAAATAAAAACATTAAATGGATAGTTTACCAAAAAAAATTAATTTTGTCATCATTTACTCACCCTCATGTCGTTTCAAACATTTTTTTGTCTTGTTTCCAGCCAAAATATTTAAAAATTCTTAAATCAAGAAGCAAAAATGGTCTTGTTTTCAGAAAAAAGACGTCAAATTAGAACAAGCAAAACAATCTGCCAAAGGGGTAAGCAAAATAATCTTATTTCAAGCAGAAAACAAGACTATTTTGCTTACCCCACTGGCAGATTATTTTGCTTGTTTAATTTTTACTTTTTTATTCTGAAAACAAGACAATAATCTTCGCTTGTCTAGAAAATCCTTCTTGATTTTAGAATTTTTAGATATTTTGGCTGGAAACAAGACAAAAAATCTAAGTAAGAAAACCAGTTTTTGCAGTGCTGAAGATACTTTTTGTATGTCTGTTTGATACTATACACAACAGTGACTTTAAATGATCTTTTGGGAGTAATTTCTCAGCCAAATTTGATGTGCGATTAATTTGCGATTAATTAGATTAATTAATCAAAACATCATGTAATGATGTAATTTAAAACATTTAAATAGACTGACAGCCCTAGTAGTAGTCATGTTTTTTGCTACATTGATTACTATTTGTATAACCATAGTTTTACTAATATCATGGGTAAACTATGGTTAGTGTTGCAAGACCATAGTTAATTTGTGGTTACCATGGTTTAACTACAGCAACCATGTTTTTTTGGTTTTATTTGTAGTAAAACAATGGTTAATTCTCATAAGGGATGGAGCTGTAATCATAACTGTGGACCAAAACGATTACAAGTGCTCAATGTGTTTACCACCTCTAGTGTTAATTCCTGAAAGTGCAGTGACATGTAATTGTTGGTACGTTTTCGTCATGAGATCAGGTAGGATTTGTTTGTTTCTTTCATTTTGTGTTGAAACGTTTTTATAAGATTCACTATTATATAAAAGTCTCATTACATGGAGTTCAACTAGGACAACATCCTAAGAAACAGATATGAGGAAAAACAAACTGGTTGTGTGTTGGTATTTTGGTTAAAAAGGATTGTTGAGGAGAACAGAAAGGTGACACCCTGGCAAAGAAAGTGCAGTGATATGTACTTGTTGGTACGTATTTCATGTCTTGCGGAAAACTTCCCACAGGTACGTTTTCGTCATGAGATCAGGTAGGATTTGTTTGTTTCTTTCGTTTTGTGTTGAAACATTTTTATAAGATTCACTATTATATAAAAGTCTCATTACATGGAGCTCAACTAGGACAACATCCTAAGAAACAGATACGAGGAAGAACAAATTGGTTGTGTGTTGGTATTTTTGTTGGCATTTACTTAGATACAATCATTTTGACTCTAAACTGCTGTTATTAGTGAACACTGAGCTGCCTTGACTTGGAAGTGAGGCAGATAAATGTAGCAGACGGGGGATTGTCTTTTCCCAAACCATGCCGTATTAAAAAGCCAGGAATGAATGCAGCCTGAGTGCCGTATCAATCCACTGGTCTTTCAGTCATTATTTTAGCAGCAAAGAAGATGAATTAACAGAGAGTGTTGATCCACACACCTATGCACAGATCACACACATACATCACAACCACTTATGATTACGCCACAGTAAGGGCAGACATCTCTAAGGACCCCCAGCACTAAGGTAAGCTATCACAGGGTTAAAAAAAGAGGTTTGGTGGCAGGTTGGTGTAATGGACTGCCAAGTAGCTGCTCAGAGGTTGGTGATTGATGCCTTGGTGTTGATGAATGCTAACACACACCCGCCCAAGTTAGTGGTGAGGTGACAGCTTTATTGATAAATGAACAGTGGGACATGTGGATCTCATCAATCTCAGCCTTTTTAGCCACAGAATAAAGTCCCCCATTGCCATCGGCGACCCCGTCAGCTCCCGACCGGCTAAAACCGAGCCTCCCTCATGGACTGTTAAATCTCACTAGGGACCAATCGAGATCAAAGATCCTGTTACAGCATGGACAAAGTAAAACAGGAAATGTCAAATTAATTTAAACTGTGTTGTCCGACGCATGGCGGTGATTATGGGCATCAAATGGACTCCAGCACAAACTTAATTACTTCATTAGCAAGATAGAGTCAACAACCTTTATTTCAGCCCTCAATATTAATAAACAACTATAATCATTAAAAGCGATGACATTCAGCTAGAAAACAAAGACTGAAAGCTCTCCCTCACTTATCGCCATCTGCAATCAAGTTTCTCTTGATCTTTACCCAGAAATCCTTGCAACTTCTAATGAACAGCCGAAAGAGGGGAGAAAAAAAGACTCTTAATCATTTTAGACGGAGCGAGCAAAAGAACAACAGATTAAAATGGGGCAGAGAGAGAGCGGTTGAGCAAGAACGATAAAAAGGATTGTTGAGGAGAACAGAAAGGTGACACCCTGGCAAAGATAGGCTGTGTTTCTGCCCTGAGAATGTCAACGCTGTCAGGAAGCTAGAAGGAGAGAGAGAACGAAGAGTTGTAGCGATTAAGGACAGCGTTGGCTTGCAGTCTGACCAAAGCGGGAGATGATCACGCACATACTCACAAATATATCAGCTGCACCACATTGCCACAGACCACAGGGAGAGCAGAAACATTACAGATTGCGTTATCGCCAAGGTTCACGCGCATCCCAAATTGTGCACGTGCGTGTGCAAAAACGCAGTCATTTCTGTTAAAATTACATTAGCGCACAATAAAAGTGTACAAACACAAAAAACAAACCCAACACACGCACTGTAATCTCAAATGACATGGTGCCTCATGGGCCTGGTGAGCACGGATGACTTCATTGAGACAATTACCCCAATTAAACGTAAATGTCATAATTATCATACACAAGCAGAGCTGTTAGAGAAACCACGCGGCTGTTCTCTCTGAAGCCGGCGCATCTGTCGAACGCCCGCTTTCTTCTCCCGACTGAACTTTAATAATGACGGCTCTGAGTGTTTTATTCGCCGCGCCGCCTTTGTCTCGATGCTGTCACCAACCGTCAGAGGCAGGAGGGCTTTGATCACAAACCTCGGTGTATTCGGCAGCCATTGAACGGTTGAATAGCTTTTCCCGGGACGGTGCAGAGAGAGTCTGGAGCTTTCAGACAGGAAGGGCGAAGTGGAGGAGAGCGGAACTCAATCGGCGGGGGGCGTTTTTACGGCGTAACACTCATTCAGATCCATTCAGAAAAGCACAAAGGGACAGGAAAGGCAAATAGGGAGAGAGTGAGTCAGTATTCATTTGAAGCAAGATTAGATCAAGATTGCAACACAAAGTGACAGGGGCTTAGTCTTCGACGGCGTTGTTCGCACAATGAAACGTTCTTGCAATTTACTGATGAACAAAGGAGACGGCCAGAAAAATGTAACGAAAACGGCCCCGGTGTATTAAAGCAAACAACTCATTCATCATTGCAGGTATGAAAGATTGGTTCTGCACTAAAAACACACTCTGCTTTGAAGGTGAAGAGATACTTCATGTTGCATCGGCCTGCATGAGAGTGGTTTTGGATACCATATGTAGCATCACCCAAAAGCAATTGTTTTTTGGTTACAGATGAGTCTGATCTGCTTAAAGGAGAACTTCACTTCTAAAACAAAAAGTTACAGATAATTTACTTACCCCGTTGTCATCCAAGATGTCCATGTCTTTCTTTCTTCAGTCGTAAAGAAATAGTTTTTTGAGGAAAACTTTTTAGGATTCCTCTCCATATAGTGGACATCTGTGGTGCCTGTGAGTTTGAACTTCCAAAATAAAGTTTCAATGCAGCTTCAAAGGGCTCTAAATGATCCCAGCCAAGGAAGATGGGTCTTATCTAGCAAAACGATTGGTCATTTCCTGAAATAAATATATAATTTATATACCTTTTAACCTCAAATGCTCATCTTGTTTAGCTCTGCATGAACTCTGTGTATTCCGGTTCAAGACAGTTAGGGTATGTCAAAAAACTCCCATCTCATTTTCTTCTCCAACTTCAAAATCATCATACATCGCTGTTTTTGTAAAGGGCATTTGATGATCTTTGCATGTTCACTTTGTAAACACTGGTTTGGTACTTCAGCAGCGTTGTGTTTACGTTGAGTTTACGCAGAGCTAGACAAGTTGAGCATTTGAGGTATTGAAGTATTTGAAGTATTGAAATTGTCATTTTTTTTAGAAAATAAAATGCAGTTTCAAAATCATTCTGATGGTACTTCTATTATGACTTCTAATACTTCTAACCACTCAAATGTCTGTACTGGGAGAAATTCTAAAAAAAAAAAGGCTGGATTGCTTTTAGGGTTGAAAAGAGGCAGAACATTTCTGGAAGGTTGTCAAAAATTTCTGAAAGATTCAAAAAAGTTCTGTAAAGTTTACTAAATTTCTGGTATGTCATTGAAACTTACTGGTCTTTTTCCGTTTCTTGGCAATCCAAACTGCTTTACGGCAGCAACAGATGTATGTGTACAGGTACAGTGAATTTTACTCACTTAACTGCAAGGAGTTTTTGAGCACTATTCATTTATAGCACATCATTAAGCTAAGCTTTTAAAAACTGTGTAGTACAGTCTCTGGGTTCATTGTGACCCAGACACCAATATTTTAACGACTCAGAAAAGATGAATCACTGTCTGGCCAAGCTGAGATTTCAGTATGTAGATAGAGATTTGGATAATGAATTTTATTTCATTTATTTATTTTGCAGTCTGAAGAAGCGTTAGGATTAGAAACTTGACAGAGGTAAAGTGTGTGGGATTTTAAAATGTTGCACTCCTATGAGAGATTTATTTATAAAAATAATAACTATTCATAAAAAAATTCATTACAGTTTTGTACTTTTTCTTTTTTTTTTTTTTTTGGTAGAAATAATGCCATCATTATGATAACAGGACAGTTGTTCTATCCTGACATTTTCTTTTAATAACAAAATTGTAAAAAGATTAAATTCTCACTATTTCCAAACCATTAACTACAAATTTTGCCTTAATAAACTCCTAATTTGCTGCTTGTTAATAGTTAGTAAGGTAGATGTAGATGTTCCCTAAACTAAAGTCTTACCAAAAATAAGTAAATAAATATGAAACCCCAAAATCCAAATCAATAATTGGTTTATTGGATTAAAATACAATCTAAACTACAAAATCTAAATTTGCTACTAAACTACCCAAGTTTGCATAATTATCAAAAATATTTAATATTTTAGTGAGTAAGCTGAGTAGCTCAACTGACCAGAACTTTGCTCATTAAAGTATATAGTCACACTTTATATTAACTGGCCTTAACTACTATGTACTTACATAAAAAATTTAACACAATGTATGAATTGTTCATATTGTATTTTAAAACACTTTTGCTACTATTGAGGTGGGATATGGGTGTGGTTAGGGGCAGGTTTGGTGGTTAAGGTAGGTTTAAGGGTGGGTTAAGGTATAAGGGATGGCCAACAGTGTAATTATAAATGTAATTACAGAAATTAAATAAAGATGTCATTTTTAAAAATATAAGTTCAATGTAAAAACATGTATGTACAGAATAAGTGCATTGCATCAATTAATTTAAATGTAAGTACATAGCAGTTAAACCCCCTTATAATAAAGTGGTACCAAATATTTTTGTAATGATGCAAACTTGAGAAGTATGTGGGTTTGATATTATTCTAATACAAAAGTGGAAAAACATGCTCATTGTGGGTGTTTTCAAGTCATTGAATGAGTGAAATTGCATTTTAATGCTTTTCAGAATAGCTTAAAACATAGGGCAATAAAAATAATCTTGTCATTGACAGCCTAAGCTGATTTGCTAGTCTTTTGTTCTTCTGTGGAACACAAAAATAATGTTCAGTGCATTGTTCAAATTGTTTTTGGTGACCACAAGCTGTAAAAGTAGCCAAAAATAGGCATCATAAAGTGGTCTGAACAACATGTACACTGTATTTCAAGTCTTATGAAGTCATATAGTATGTTGTTCTAGTCATAATTCAATACAAATCTTGACTTATTCACCTCCATGTCATCTAAGATGTTCATGTCTTTCTTTCTTCAGTCAAAAAGAAATTAAGGTTTTTCAGGAAAAACCTTCCAGGATTTTTCTGCATATAGTGGACTTCAGTGGAGGTCAGCGGGTTGAAAATCCAAACTGCAGTTTCAGTGCAGCTTCAAAAGACTCTACATGATCCCACACTGTAAAAAACAATTTGTTGAGTCAACTTAAAATAATTTGTAACCTGGATGCCTTAAAATTTTAAAAGTTTATTCAACTTGAAATGTTAAATTATACTAAGTGACAGCTTAGATATTTGAGTTGAATCAACTTAAAATTTTAAGGCAGCTGGGTTACTTACGCATCTGTTAAGTTTAGCAAACACAAATATCTAAGTTGTTACTTAGTACAACTTAACATTTCAAGTTGACTAAACTTATTTTAGTTGACTGAACTTAAAATTTTAAGGCAGCAGGGTAACAAATTATTTTAAGACTCAACAAATTGTGTTTTTTTATTTTTTTACAGTGCAGCTGAGGAATAAGGGTCTTATTTTGTGAAATGATCTGCCATTTACCAAAAAATCCAAATACTTTTTAACCACAAATCTTGCACTAGCTCTGTGTCCAAGACTTTACGCATTACATAATCTCGTTGGAAAGGTCATGCTTGACGTAGGCGGAAGGCGACCCAGTGTTTACAAAGCAAACATGCAAAGAAAGTCAAACGCCGTTTGGGTCATTCCAGCTGGAATCATCAAATTTTGGAAAAGTTCCCCACCTGACCTCCTCAGATTTGTCTGAAAAAAATCCATGTGATGGGTAATATGCCCAATAGATCATATACAAAATTTCAGATCTCTACTGTGCGTACTTTTTTCACAAAAAATCTGTAAAAAAGTTTGTTTTTTACCCCGTTTTGGCATCACAGTCTGAGTGACCATGTTCAGACTGAAATATCTCCAGAACTAGTTGTGCCAGGTCCATGAAATTTTCTGGGCTAAGAGTCTCAGTCCAGAACTGCATGAATTACAACTCACAGCATTGTTACTGAATTTACACCTGAATGCTGGCCCTCTACTTTTTTTGAAACTATTACTTTAAGGCTTTTCAGATGTCCATAGAAACCTCAATTTTCAATGTATAAGCATCAAACTTGGTAAATGGTCTGATATGTACTATGTATTTCACATCCTTTGACATCAGACAACAGAGTCTGATGGATGTTGAGATATTAAGGTCCAAAAATGGGAAAAAACTCATTTACACCAATGTTCAGAGCAATATTTCCCATGAATGACACTAGGTGTGAACATAAAACTTGTTTTTTTGAAAGAGCATATTGTTATTGATAAAATATAAAAAAATTAGGATGGGGTTTTGCCTCATTTTTCTGTAATGATTTTTTTAAAACTCAGAGTTTCGTCACTGATCCTATTGTTCACTTTTGCTATTCAACTTGGTATGGGCATTTCAACAGAATTTATTAATGTTCCACAAAAAATACAAAATACAAAAAACGTACTTCCAGACATGAGTCACTTTAATAATGTATACCACCAACACAAATAAATGTGTGACATAACATTTACTGAAAGTTGTTCATGAAAGTGTCTGAATCCACAGTTTCATTTTCTTTTATGACATAGCATTGTCCAGTGGAAGTAACTGGCACATCAATTTTCATTATGATGTGCTGGAGAGGCACTCAACAGACATCTTCCCTTTTTGGCCAAAAGTAGCCTCTAGCTGGGCCATGGGGATGCAAAAAAAGCACTTGAATGTCTTGCTCTGTGTCAGAGACGTCTCTGATGATACCAGCCCACCATTGTCGGTCATACACACAAGTAACGTATTGTCCTGGGGCCATATCTGTGATGTGAAGGCCTTGTTCAACTGGGTCAACCTCAAAGTTGACATGGAATCCTGGTGTTCCTGATACTCGACTGACCTCAAAATTGATCATTGTTGACTGATTGACTGATTGATTGATTGATGCTAGATTTCATACCACCTGAATATTATTATTTCTAATCAATATTGCCCTGCTTTCTCAATGAAAATGGATGTATTATTCACTGGATTGGGTGGAACGTCAAGATTAGGTACTTATGTTGCATTCCATTGAATGTTGGTAGTCGGTGAATCCGAGTTAGTTCTCCCGATGTCCGTCGTAAATGCGTTCCATTGTAACAGTTGGCAAAAATATGGATGCCTATGGATTATTCCAACCGACTCGGTCTGCACTGAACTGGCCCGAGTGTGTGCTTCGGAACCCCAACTTAAGTGGCCGTTCCATTGCACTTTCCCGAGGTGGAGGTCGGATTTCCCCGGGTCCCGAGCACAATGGAATGCTGCATTATAGCATTAATTTAGGCATATGAGTTCAAAATAGCTGGTATTACAGTAGTTGTGAATGTCACACAACAATGATTTTTTTTTTTTAATTATTACAGAAAAATGAGGCAAAACCCCATCCCAATTTTTTTATATTTTATCAATAAGAACATGCTCTTTCAAAAACAAAAGTTTCATGTTCACACATGGTGTCATTCATGGGAAATATTGCTCTGAACATTGGTGTAAATGAGTTTTTTTCAATTTTTGGACCTTAATATCTCAACATCCGTAAGACTCTATTGTCTGATGTCAAAGGATGTGGAAGACATGGTACATATCAGACCATTTACCAAGTTTGATGCTTATACATTGAAAATTGAGGTTTCTATGGACATCTGAAAAGCCTTAAAGTAATAGTTTCAAAAAAAGTAGAGGGCCAGCATTCAGGTGTAAATTCAGTAACAATGCTGTGAGTTGTAATTCATGCAGTTCCCCTTCAGTCGTTTCACTACGACGTTACATATGGGAACTCGCTTGAGAGTCCAATCATCTCCAAGCCTTATTCAAAAGGCCAATGAACATTCATGAACATTGGCGAGTGGTATTTGCATGCCGAGCCACTCCCCCGTACATACGGGTATATAAGATGGCGGCGTGCAACCACTCATTCAGACTTTTGCTTTTGGAGCCTCGTCTTCTGAGCCATTTAAAAAAAAAAAAAAGAGTTCCTGAGTTCACACTCTCTCTGCTGGCGTGCTGCCGAGCTACTAAAAGAGCTTCATCTAAAAGAGCGTTCGGCAGCCGCCAGCCTAATCCTGCGGGCTGCCGTTTTCACGGCATTCAAGCTTCCCGCACTCCAGCGAGCCCCGCCCGTTTGAGAGCACAGTTGTGCCGCGGTTTCTCCCTGGGCGGACCGGGATCTCAAAAGAGTGAATTTTTCGCGGCTGTCGAGGACATCTTCCCGGTATGTATTTCCGCCCGTGCGCTTCCGGGTGCGGTAGTTTCCTCGCCTCTTTGGACGGACATGATCGCTGTCTCACGTGCCTGGGCCGAGAGCACGCTGAGGCAGCGTTCACGGATGGTACGTGCGTTCATTGCGAACGTATGTCCATGGCTGCGTTAAAGTCCCGCCGCTCATTCATGAGTAGGCACCCCTTGTTGTCTTCCCGCGGTAAGTCAAAGCCGTCAAGCCGCGGTGAGGCACTTGGGGGACATTCAGGTGACTGTGCAGAATGTTCCGTCGGCCCCCAAAGCCCCGCGGACTTCTGCGTCACCGCGCAGTCCCGTTGAGCTGCCAGAGCAGTATACCTCCCCGTACAGCGGGCTGGGTATCTCCTTTGGCGCTCCCCAGGAGATCGAGATGTCTGCTGCAGCATCAGAGGGAGAGTCTGACGATGAGGCTGACGACTCGGCGGGTCGGTACCCCTCTGCGGTTGCCGCCCCGTCTGAGACGGATGCTGAACTGTCGGCTATGCTCCTCCGAGCCGCCAAGGAGATCGGTCTGGAGGTGCCCAAAACACCTCCGGCCGATCCCTCTAGGCTGGATGATTGGTTTCTGGGGAGGGCTCCCGCGGCACCGCCGCGCTCTCCCCCAGTGCCTTTCTTCCCGGAGGTGCATGAGGAGCTGGTGAGGACTTGGCGAGCCCCGCACTCTTCTCGTCCACGTCCCAGCTCCTCTCCCCTCGCCTCTCTCGACGGCGGTGCAGCCCGGGGTTATGAGGCGGTCCCTCAGGTCGAGCGCGCTGTCGCGGTGCATCTATGCCCGCCCGGCGCTGCCACCTGGCGGGATCGGCCCCATCTCCCCTCCAGGGCGTGTGAGTTCTCGTCCGCTCTCGCGGGCCGGACTTACCGCGCCGCTGGACAGGCTGCCACCGCCTTGCACGCCATGGCCACCTTACAGGTGTACCAGGCCAAGGTGTTGAAACACCTGCACGAGAGGGGTTCTGACCAGGGTGCAATGGAGGAACTCCGCGCCGCCACCGACTTCGCCCTCCGGGCTACGAAGGTGACGGCGCGTTCCCTTGGTCAGGTGATGTCCACCATAGTGGTCCAGGAGCGACATCTATGGCTGACCCTGGCCCAGATGGCAGATGTCGACAAATCACGGTTTCTCGACGCTCCTATCTCCCAGGGCGGCCTATTCGGCGACACCGTCGAGGACTTTGCCCAGCAGTTCTCGGCGGTTCAAAAGCAGACAGAGGCAATTAAACACATCCTGCCCCGCCGCGACATTCCAACCACGTCCGCAGGGCCCCAACCTCCGCCTGCTCGTCGCCGAGGGCGCCCTCCCGCGGCTTCCAAACAACCAGCTCCGTCCCCTGCTAAGGTACATGACACCAGATTGGCAGCCCGACGTCGAGCTGGCCGTGGGAGAGCGGCGCCGCCCGCGTCTCAGGGGCCGGTCACCCGCAAAAGATCTGCGAAGCGTCCCTGACACGGGCAACCCGGAGGTGGAGGGAATCGCTCTTTGGGGGATGACAACATCAACGTCCCCACTCCCGGTGGAGGGCCGGGAGCTGTCACAGAAAGAGTCAATTCTCTCACCTCCGGGGTTCAGGCCCCGAGTTCCATCTTTGAGCAGCGCCCAAGAAGTGTCTCCTCGGATTCGGACTCGGAGCCTGATGTCGCCAGCGCGGGAACCAGGGAAGAAGGTAAGCGCTGCCCAGTGCAGTCTGACTTTTCTCCAGGACGTTCTTCCTTCTGGGATCAGTCCCTTCCCCTTCCCCCCCCCAGGCTGCCCCACTGCGGTCACGTCGGTCAACGTCCCTTTGATACCCCTGGCGACCAGGCTGGGAGCCTGGCTTCAGCTTCCCAGCCCCTCGCGGTGGTTGATTCGGACGGTACGTCTCGGCTATGCGATTCAGTTCGCCAGGCGTCCGCCCAGGTACAGAGGCGTCCTTTCCACTTCTGTCCATTCGGACACACATGCCGCTGTGCTTCGTGCGGGGGTTGCAGTCCTACTGGCGAAGGACGCAATCGAGCCTGTCCCTCCAGCCGAGATGAAGTCAGGGTTTTACAGTCCTTACTTCATCGTGCCCAAAAAGAGCGGTGGGTTAAGACCCATCCTGGATCTTCTAGCTCTGAATCGGTCCCTTCTCAGGCTGCCGTTCAAGATGCTCACGACGAAGCCCATCCTAACATGCATTCGTCCCCAGGATTGGGTTGCAGCCATCGATCTGAAGGACGCGTACTTTCACGTCTCGGTCCTGCCTCGACACAGACCCTTCCTACGGTTTGCTTTCGAGGGTCGAGCGTATCAGTACAAAGTGCTTCCATTTGGCCTCTCCCTCTCTCCCCGCGTCTTTACGAAAGTCGCGGAGGCTGCCCTGTCCCCTCTTTGGCAGACGGGCATTCGCATCCTCAACTATCTCAACGACTGGCTTCTCATAGCTCACTCGCGAGATCTGTTGTGCGAACAGAGGGACTTGGTGCTCCGGCACCTCAGCCATCTGGGCCTTCAGGTCAACCGAGAGAAGAGCAAACTCTCCCCAGTGCAGAGGATCTCTTTTCTCGGTGTGGAGCTGGACTCGGTCAGTATGACAGCCCGCCTCACCAACGAGCGCGCGCAGTCAGTGCTGAAGTGTTTGGAGTCATTCAGACACAAAACAGCGGTCCCTCTCAAAACATTTCAGAGGCTCCTGGGGCATATGGCAGCCGCAGCCGCAGTGACGCCGCTCGGCCTGCTTCATATGAGACCGCTTCAGCGCTGGTTACACGATCGAGTCCCGAGATGGGCATGGCACCGTGGCACACTCCGGATTGGCGTTTCCCCGCAGTGTCGCCGCCTGTTCAGCCCGTGGTCAGACCCGGCCTTCCTTCAGGCCGGAGTCCCCCTGGGACAAGTCTCCAGGCATCTTGTGGTATACACGGATGCCTCTTCCACGGGTTGGGGTGCTGTATGCAACAGGCAAGCAGCATCGGGCTCCTGGACAGGACCTCGACTGCAATGGCATATCAATTGCCTAGAGTTGTTGGCTGTGCTTCTGGCCCTTCGTCGCTTCCGACCGACGTTGCGTCACAAGCACGTGCTTGTTCGCACCGACAGCACAGCGACTGTAGCCTACATCAACCGTCAGGGTGGTCTACGCTCCCGTCGCATGTCACAACTCGCCCGCCATCTGCTCCTATGGAGTCAAACGTGGCTGAAATCGCTACGTGCCGTTCACATTCCAGGAGAACTCAACCGTGCAGCCGACCAGCTCTCACGGCAGTCCACCCATCCTGGAGAATGGCGACTCCACCCCGAGACAGTCCAGCTGATTTGGAGCCATTTCGGGGAGGCCCAGATAGATCTGTTTGCTTCCCCCGAATCCTCCCACTGCCAGCGGTTCTACTCCCTCAACGAGGCTCCCAACAGCCTCGGCAGGGACGCACTGGCACACAGCTGGCCTCCGGGGCCCAAGTACGCCTTTCCCCCAGTGAGCCTCCTTGCACAGACACTGTGCAAGATCAGGGAGGACGAGGAGCAGGTTCTGCTGGTTGCGCCATACTGGCCCACCCGGACCTGGTTTCCAGAACTCATTTCCCTCGCGGCAGCCCCTCCCTGGAAAATCCCCTTGAGGAGAGACCTTCTTTCTCAGGGGATGGGCACAATTTGGCACCCGCGCCCCGACCTGTGGAACCTGCACGTCTGGTTCCTGGACGGGACGCGTCAGACCTCTCCGGCCTTCCACAGGCCGTGATAGAAACTATCACTCAGTCCAGAGCCCCCTCCACAAGGCAGACTTATGCGCTGAGATGGGGTCTGTTCGTCGACTGGTGTTCCTCTCGCGGGGAGGACCCACAGAGATGTACGATTGCAGTAGTGCTTTCCTTCCTGCAGGAAAAGTTGGAGCGCAGGCTGTCCCCTTCAACTCTCAAAGTGTACGTTGCTGCCATTGCAGCGTACCACGATGCAGTGGATGGAACATCCCTAGGTAAGCACCAACTCATCGTGAGGTTCCTGAGGGGTGCGAGAAGGGTTAATCCCCTCAGGCCGCACCCCATACCCTCTTGGGACCTCTCCGTCGCCCTCCAGGGCCTGCGGGCGGCCCCATTTGAGCCACTTGCGTCGGTTGAGCTAAAATATCTGTCACTTAAGACAGCGCTCCTGACTGCACTGGCCTCCATCAAGAGGGTACGGGACCTACAAGCTTTCTCTGTCGACGAAGCGTGCCTAGAATTCGGGCCCGGCGATTCTCACGTCATCCTGAGACCCCGGTCCGGTTATGTGCCCAAGGTTCCCACCACGCCTTTCAGCGATCAGGTGGTGAACCTGCAAGCTCTGCCCCTGGAGGAGGCAGACCCAGCCTCTGCGCTGCTGTGTCCAGTTCGCGCTCTGCGTATATACGTGGACCGCACTCGGCACTTCAGACGCACCGAGCAGCTCTTCGTCTGCTTTGGAGGTCAGCAGAAAGGGAATGCTGTCTCCAAACAGAGGTTGGCCCATTGGGTGGTAGATGCCATCTCCTGTCGTACCAAAACCAGGGAGAGCCATGCCCCTTAGGTGTTCGTGCCCACTCCACACGGAGTGTTGCCTCATCCTATGCGTTGGCTCATGGCGCCTCACTAGCAGATATCTGTAGAGCTGCGGGTTGGGCAACACCTAATACCTTCGCCAGGTTCTACAACCTTCGCGTAGAGGCCGTATCCTCCCGTGTCTTAACATAGACATCACAGGCGAGCGGGAGTCCGGCTGGTGTCGGCTTGCTGCGCCATTCCTAATGGATCCGTGCGCTATTTCCCTCAGTTGTTCCCTCCGGCGAACCTGGGTCCTCCATGCCCCGCAGTCAGGCCTAGTGCGGAGTAGTGCTTGTCTGTGCTCCGGTTGGGTCTCCTTCGCCCAGCAGGTTGTGGCAACATGTTTCAGTATTTTTCCACGGTCAGCCAGAAGGCCGATGTTTCCCTCATATATCCCTAAAATCTATGGATATATTGAATTTCTTGTGTTCCACATGTAGAGATTTCATGTGCTCCGCCCCCCCAACTCCTGCTTCAGTACAACTGGCATCCCTGTGGGGCCCCCTATTGGCCCCCAGGGCGTTGGGAAGGTTACGCTCATATCCGTCTGCTGACACGTCCGCCTGTCGGCACGCGGTGTGTTGCGTAACGCGACGTCTGGTTCGTGGCCTGTTCCATGGGTCTGTTCCCATATGTAACGTCGTAGTGAAACGACTGAAGGGGAACGTCTAGGTTACGTACGTAACCCTCGTTCCCTGAAGGAGGGAACGGAGACGTTACATCCCCTGCCACGACCTGACGTCACGCTGACGCCGGGCTGCAGCTCGGCTCCTCAGCAAAAGCCTGAATGAGTGGTTGCACGCCGCCATCTTATATACCCGTATGTACGGGGGAGTGGCTCGGCATGCAAAACCTTTCGAAATGCATGCATGCATGACCTTTCCAAAGTGGTTACATAATGAGTGAAGTTGCGGACATGCATCGCAGAGTACTTTTTTTTTTTTTTTAGAAAATGACCTATAATTTCACTAGATTCACTACATTTAACCTAAATGTATTCTATAAACTAATTTCGGAAGAAATAGAATGAGCAAAATGAGCTAACCATACTAATGCTCTCACACACAACAGATATTTGCACTCGGATTTCCTAGAATCTCCGAGTGACAAAATCTCAGTCGATCGCACTTCCATCAAGACGGCAAACAGTTGCACAAGGGTAGAGGTGAGGGTCACAATAGTGTTAGTAGAGCTGACACAACACTGTCGATCAGAGTCAACACAGTGTTTTCTCTCTGTGTGTTTAATGTTTGCCTTTGGGAGATGAGGCCCATTGGTCCAGTACGAAAGGACAGTGTTTCCGTGACAGGTCAGCCAACTGTCAGAGCGATGGACTCTCCATCCAGCCTTCATTTCTCGTGACTTGAGTAAAAAACACAAACGCTGGCAGCAGGCAGGCCATCATTCCCGCAATCCGTCAGTGGGCTCGTAAAGCGGCCCGCGGTGTCGACTCTGATGCATGTTATTCTCCATTCTGATACAAAATGAAAAATGAATGAAGACATAACTGTCAGAGAGATAACAGCAAATTACAAGGAACGGCAAAGAGAACGTAATAGCCTACATTGTGCTCTTTTTCCCATAATCCAAAATATGTTTATGGGCTGTCATTTTTCAGTGTTAGTGAATATTAAAATCTGCAGCAAATGTATAAAGAATGTTTCCTGACAGAGCGGCAAGACGGCTGAGTTATGAGTTATGGTGATGTCTGATCAGCACTGGTTGTTTGTTTTCCTTCAGATGGCACGAACAGCAGGAGTTCGTGTTTACCCTAAGTTCTATGTTTCTCTTCTCCATCGGATAGCCGTAAACGATAGCCCTAACTGGCTTACGTTCATTGATGCTGAAACCTAAATGACCTTCACAGCCATTAATGAGGTAAACATACTGTACACATCGCCTCTGATTGGTTCTCTGGTACAAAGAGAAAAGAAAGCATGAAGACAGTTTTGAGGTGGAAAGATGTGAGCGGTGGCTCTGGTGACCCATGAGGGTAAAATGTGCTAATAGGGCTTTGCTGGTGTGATGTGAAGGTAGAGCTAATGTGAAACGAACCTACAGGCTGTCCATCAGTGCATGTGTCCATGCAGGTCAGCTTATTGAAAGGTCAGGATTATACTAAAGGCAGAACACTCTATGGATCACAGACATCAGCCTGGAGGGATCTGAGAGACAGTGCAAAAATTAACATAATTGATTAGGAACAGATGAATACACAAACACCTTGCTGAAAAGCACACGGGTCAGTGATGCACGCCACCATTTAAACGTTTGGGGTCAGTATGTTCGTTTTCATTTGAAAGAAATTAATACCTTTATGCAACAAGGATGCATTACGTTAATCAAAAGTGCTGTTAAAGTAATTTATAATGTTTGTAAAGCTGTTCTTTTGAGCTTTTTTTTAGAATCCCGAGAAATATTTCCACAGAAATATTTCAGTGACTTTTAGTCTTCACTAACCATGCATAAATGTTGCTTTCTCAAAAACCCAAACATGTACATTCATATTGCTTACATATTTTTGTAGCCCAGTTTTAATCTGACTTTAGCCATTGTTTTTAAGATACTGAAAAAAGCACAAATGTCAGGGCATGTCAAAACTTCTCCAGAGCCCCCAAACCCCTTCAGACCCCAAAGGGTTAAGCACCTTAAGCACCTAAACTTTTTTCAACATTTATAATAAGAAATGCTTGCGCTTGAGCTAGGGCTGTCAAACGATTAATCGCGATTAATCGCATACAAAATAAAAGTTTGAGTTTGCCTAGTATGTGTGTGTACTGTGTGTAATTATTATGTATATATAAATACAAAAACATTCATGTATATATTTAAGAAATATTTACAAGTATATGTATTTGTTTTCAATTCAATCATTTGACAGGTCTAGTTTGAGCACCAAATCAGCATACACTGTAAAAAATAAAAAACACAATTTGTTGAGTCCGCTTAAAATAATTTGTCACCCTGCTGCCTTAATTTTAAGTTCAGTCAGCTAAAATAAGTTTAGTCAACTTGAAATTTTAAGTTGTACTAAGTAACAACTTAGATATTTGTGTTTGCTAAACTTAACAGATGGGTAAGTAACCCAGCTGCCTTACAATTTTAAGTTGATTCAAATCAAATATCTCAGTTGTCACTTATTATAATTTAACATTTCAAGTTGAGTAAACTCTTTTTTTGAGTTGACTTAAAATTTTAAGGCAGCCAGGTTACAAATTATTTTAAGTTGACTCACCAAATTGTTTTTTACAGGGTGTTACAGTGAGTTCTGAAGGATGATATGACTTTAAAGATGACAACGATACGTCTGCCATCAAAGGAATCAGTCACATTAAAATAGAAAACAGTTGTTTTGAATTGTAGTAATATTTCACAGTATTACTGTTTTGATCAAATAAATGCTGCCTTGGTGAACATAAGAGACTCCTTTGAAAAACATATTTATATACAATTTATTTTATTTATTTATTTTTTGGAAAGGTGACAAGACGGTTATTGTGTGAATCAGTGTCATGGGATTTTAAAAACTTTTTGTACTTTTTTGTAAGTTTCAAATTAAATAAAAATAAAAATATATTTTCACACACCTTGAATATTTTAGTGTATAATCATTAGTTTTTTTTAAATGTTATTTTTCAAGGTAAAAAGTACTTTTTGCACACATCATGAATTATTTAAAAATATGCAGAAATTGGTTTATTCATACAAAACAATTCATACATATTTCATGAATCAGTCTTGTTAAAAATATTTTTTAAGAAATAGGAATGGGAGCCTTTTGGCATTATTATGATAACAGGACAGTTGTGTCATTCTGACATTTTTGCTCCCTTGAAAAAATGTCAAAAGGAATTTTAATACAGAAGCTAAAAACATGTTTGTCATGAAAGTCATTATAAATGTGAATTGCATTTTAATGTGTTTCTGAATTTAAAAGGCACAACAAAAATTAGTGTCTCAGATGTCTCAAAATAAAATAACATATTAGTCAAAATAAAATAAAATAAAAAAAGGTTAAAATATTAGTCAAACTAAAATAAAATATTAGCCAAAATAAAATAAAATAAAATAAAACAGTCAAAATAAAAACGAGAATTTGCCAAAATAAAATATATGAGCCTTTTGGCATTATCATGATAACAGGACAGTTGTGTCATCCTGACATTTTTGCTCCCTTAAAAAATGTCAAAAGGAATTTTAATACAGAACCTAAAAACATATTTGTCATGAAAGTCATTATAAATGTGAATTGCATTTTAATGTGTTTCTGAATTTAAAAGACACAACAAAAATTAGTGTCTCAAAATAAAATAACATATTAGTCAAAATAAAATAAAATAAAATAAAATAAGTTAAAATATTAGTCAAACTAAAATAAAATATTAGCCAAAATAAAATAAAATAAAATATTAGTCAAAATAAAAAACGAGAATTTGCCAAAATAAAATAAAATATATGAGCCTTTTGTCATTATCATGATAACAGGACAGTTGTTTCATCTTGACATTTTTGTTCCCTTAAAAAATGTCAAAAGGAATTTTAATATAGAAACATGTTTAAAAACATGTTTATCATGAAAGTCATTATCTGTGTGAATCACTTTTTAATGTATTTCTGAATTTAAAAGACACAACAAAAATTAGCGTCACATCATTGACTCAGCTGGTTTGCTGGTCTTGACTGGTTTCTATGCCAGGCTGGTCTTAAGTGTTGGTTTTAAATGGGTTTTGATTTATAAGAATGTGAGATTAGACTGTGAAACCACCTAAAAACAGCAAATATTATTATTATTATTATTATTATTTTTTTTTTTGCAGGGCAGGCCAGCATTTCCAGCCTGTGTGGAAAAAGTTATTTATTTCTGGCAGACATGAAAGGATATGAAAAGTCATTTGAGACACGATTCAAAGACCACAACAAATAACTGAACGCTGTCGCTTTATCTGTGCCTTTTCAAATGGTAATAAAATGCCTGGGTTGCTATTCACTATGATATGTAAATACTCCCTCCTGAAATGGCATTCACATGGAACAGTAACATCATCGGTTTAGATAACAACCACTTCCTGATGAATATCAAAGGTTTGCTACCTTTGTTCATCAGCTGAGGCGGTGGCAGCCGTTTCCGCTATTGCCTGGATTGTGACAGACTAGATCAGTACAAAAGGTGAATTCCCCATGACCAGGTACATGAAGACAGACACAGACACACAGACAGACAGAGAGTACGGTTCATCAAAAGGAGGGATCTAAGGATGTGCCATTCTCAGACGGCAACAGAATGAAGAAACGCAGACTTGGTATTTTATCTTGAGTCTTCTTAAAACTTTCCATCTGCGTGACGCAATTCTTACACTTTGTGATGATGTAACAATCGTATTTAGCCAAATTAGCAGAAAGAAGGATGAGTCAGAGACTCGGAAGCAGGCTTTATGCCTGCTGTTATTGGATGCTGTTTGAAAATAAATCAAGAGACATTTCAGCAGTCAATTCATCATAAGGTTTAAATTTCTCTCCACTGAGAGCAAACTGAATTTCAGCAGGCTTTTTGGCAGAGCTGCAGTCTTTTGAATACGTGGCTCAGAAAACTAATATTCTGAGCTCAAGGAAGCAGCCTTTGAATTTTTTTTGACCCGGACATTTTTCGCAAGGAGGAGGAGAGAGTCTGCTGACAGCGAGGAGATACTGAGTAAGGGCGACTTTAGAGCGAGACCTCTCCGGAAGCACCAGTTATCGCGACTGACACTTTACTAGAAGAAGGTCGAACTCTGCCAGTCATTTCACCTGCCATGAAATGTGTCTGACACCATCCTCAATGCCACAAATGAAGAACGCATACAAAAGCAGAATACTTTGGGTAGTTAACAAAGCTGTAACCTCATTATCTGGGAACTAAAATCTTATCAACCAAATTTAAAATTAAGTTATTATATTATTATTATTATTATTGTAAATGATAATGAAGAAAAATCATGTTTTAAAAAAAGCATTGTTAATAAAATTGACAAAAATTTAAATTAATGTGTAACAATGCACTAACAATTTTTTTTTTAAAAGTAGTGTTGCTTTTTAAGTAGTCAATGTTTTTAATTGGTTGAAGTTGTGAATAAATGGAAGCTGTGACAGATCTTTTCTTCCACGTTGTGATACAGCAAAGTTAAACAAATTATCGAAAAGCAAAAAAAGGGAATTTGTCAAAGCAAAATAAAATATTAGCCAAAATAAAATATAATATTAGCCAAAATAAAATAAAATATTAGTCGAAATAAAAAAATAATATTTCCCAAAATAAAATAATAAATAAGATAAAATAATATTAGCCTAAATAAAATAAAATATTAGCCAAAATAAAATATTAGTCAAAATCAAAAAAATGTTTTGCCAAAATAAAATAAAATGTTAATTAAAAAAAAATAAAATAAAATAAAATAAAATATTAGTCCAAATAAAATATTAGCCAAAATAACATAAATTAATAGTCAAAATAATAATAAAAATTTGCCAAAAGAAAATAAAATATTAGCCAAAATAATATAAAATATTGGCCAAAATAAAAAAGAATGCTCCCCAAAATAAAATAAAATAAAACAAAATATTTGCCAAAATAAAATAAAATATTAGTCAAAATAATAAAGAATATTTGCCAAAATAAAGTAAAATAAAATTTATGTTAAAAAAGAATATATGCCAAAATAAAAATAAAATAAGACAAAATAAAATATTAATCAGTCAAATGACATATTAGACAAAATAAAATAAAATATTAGTCAAAATAAAAAAAAAGAATATTTGCCAAAATAAAATAAAATATAATAGGCAATAAATTGCATTTAGAAAATAAGGTAAATTTACGAAGTTTACTTGGAGTAAAATTGACAACAAATATAAATATGGCATGATAAATATTATCCAATTTAAGGATATTTTCAGCAAAAGACAAACTAATGTTTAAAACAAAAAAATTGCACGTAAATTAGCACTGAACAACATTCCAATTGAACTAAAATAGCTCTATTAGGACAGGATTAGTTTTGAAAACAAGCAGTTTGAATGGGATTGAGAAGATCCAAGTGCAACGCCCACATTAATCCAGGTCCTGCTTGGCTAAATCACCTTTCAGCGGATGGAAGTGATGGAACGAGAGAAAGAATAATAACATGTGGAAACAAAAGACGGTGCAGAGGGCAGAAAGCTCCCGAGAGCAATGAGAGAAGATTGCAGGAGGAGATATAGTGCTACCTTTGAACTGTGTACTTAGCATGCAAGGCCCACCTGCTTGGCCCTGGTGGGCAAGCGATCATGTTCTCACATTCTCTGCTGGTTTGCTCCTCTGATCTACAAACCATACCTGAGGCTATGGAATCAGTCCTGCCAGGAATCCACACAGGCCTTCACCAACTGAAAGGCCCTAAGAGACACAGTTAAGCCAAGCGTGAAGAAGAGCCCTACAGGGGGTGGAGGAGGTGGAGAAGAAGAAGAGAGAAGAGGCCTCTATGGAGAGAAAAAGACATTGACTATCAGACAGGACAAGCCTGGTTAGGCACATCCTGCTTACCGTGGACGAGCGAGGCATTCTGGGCCCCAGCAGGGCTGGTGGAGCGGAAAGAGCCCGTCAGGGAGGCTACGAAATACCTGATAGGAAGATAAAGCTTACAAAGAGTTTGGGTAGTGAAGAAGAGATGTGTATGATGAGAGGGACTTGAGCTGTTGAGCCACTGGCCACTATCCTTGAAGAGTGTTTTGAAGACTCAAAGCAAATATACAACCGGATTGCTAGATAACTCTAGGAAGTAAACAGCAAAATTCAGCGAAAGCGTTCAGAGTGACTACAGCAAAGAATAGAAACAAGGCGAATGAAAATACAGAGCAGCAACCTTCTCAGAGGCTTTGTGGAGAGCGCCGCAGGTAGATGATGATGCATTTGCAGTCCTCTTGAGGAGAAGGGCAATTTCAATAACAGCACATGGCCTGCAAGCCGCAGAGAGCGGCCCTTGTCCCTGCAGGCCATTGGTTTAGGTCCAGACCGCAGCTGGGCCAGTAAGTGCCTCATTTAGGGAGACTGAGTCGGGGAGATGGGCTTGACTGAGCCAGGAGAAGATTACCAGCTCTTGCCCCCGGATAAGTACCCGCTGCTGCCCAATTTTGCTCCAAACACAGAGAAAATGGCAGCTGGGTCTGTTACATTTTACATTACCAGCTCAACTTACTTGCTGGCCAGAAAACACGGTCGATTTATGGAATGGAGAGCTGCGCTATAAAATTCGCAACGGAGGCCTTGGTTATAAACCCAAAGTTATACTGCCGACTGTTTGTCTATGTGTCTCTTTTTGTCCCTCTTGCCGACAGCAGGTGTTTATCTTTGTTGCGTCCTTGAGAACCACAATGAAAACACCTTTAGGAAAACGCACCCATCTGCTTTGCGGACGGATCCTCTGGGAAGCTACGGACTGGGCATTGGCATTTCACATGTATGAAAACAAACACTAGTGCATATTATCATATCAATACCTCTGCCACTCAACCAAACTATAGGGGTCAGAGCCTCTAGGGCATCTTCCGGTCACCTCATTTCCACGCATGCTTTCGATTCCCAAATGTTAACGGTGGCTGACAGGTGCAGACGGTGACACACAACTGGTGCGCACAATGCTCATGGTCTTTAATCAAAACCAAAAGGACCATATGGGCAGTTATTATCAAGGGAAAGCAATAAACAGCCACAAATATCCTGCTCTAATCACGCTGTGAGATGTAAGTGTGTTTTGGCATTGCCACCTGAGGCTGTGCTCATTTATTGCTTTATTTATTAAGAGAGAAAGGAACCATTTACCTTTTGAATTAAACACACTTACTGCAGTTTTCAGACTCTGTCCATTCTTGTTATTAACTCTATGTGACCAGGGACCCGTGAATAATGCATTCTCTGAATACTGTGACCACCATATTACAGTTTGACCTTTAAATGTAAAATATAATCCCTAAAGGTGAGATAACGTAACAAACTGCCTTAAGCTCCGACAATCCAGTGGAGGAAGAGACACTGTGTACCCCTCAAAGGAGAGCAACTTGGAGGACTAAAGCTCAGTACGTCTTTTTCCCATCAAACCATTAACCACATACCTCACAACACTCCTGCTCGACTGTAGGTCAGGCTGACATTTTGATTAACACAAGTACAATTTTTAAAATGCCTGCGCAATATTTCCCACGAGACGGTTGAGGTTGCAAGGGACGAGTTCCGACATTATTTTTTGATATTAAAATTGATCTTTTCAAGATTGTGGACGCAGATTGCAGAGAGTTATGCCGCCGCAAAAGTCAGACGGGCATAAATCATGAGGGGGGTTTTGTGTGAGGAGAAGTCTGTAAATGAAGCACAGAAGATTTGACAGATGTTGTGACTTAAATGTTAAATGATGAAAGGAAAGTGAAGCACAGACAAAACTCTGATTGCAAATTGGAGCAGTCAAATATTATTATAAAATTTCTGAATGAACAAATTGTGTAATTTCGTTAAGAAAAACTGTGACAGGGCTGTTAGATTGTTAGAATTTGTGGAATCAGGTCCGATTCTTATTCCTGGTTCTGGAATCAATGGGATTCGACTCCAAGAATCAATTCCTTACTGTTGTTTTCGATTCCTTTTCGATTCTTGTTTTTTAAGACTAGAGGAACCTAGTTTTGCCATGACTGCAGAATATAAAGGTTGTAGAAAGTAGCTTTCTCATAATATGAAAAAAAAATGACACATTTATGTAGCTTTGATAGTAATTTTGTCAGCATAGCCCACAGCTCAGTGGACATGCGTTTATTGCATGAATGGAACAAGACATAAGTGTCTAAAATACATGTGCACAGTTCAACTGAATGATGTTTTCAAAATTAACAAACTGTACACTGAAACAAAATAACCAGAACATTGAACCAGAAAACTGTCAGTCAGATGCACTCTTGGCCACTGATCTGTGCGTTGGCTGATCTATCATTGGCTGATAGAAAGAAATAAAGAAATAGCATTTTATTTGGGATGGAAATAAGATCAAGACCCTTGATCAGGTCATGATGTATTCTGTCGTGCAGCACTTAAAATTGTGGACAATATAAGCCAGTTCCACTGTAAAATAACCTTTGAATCATTTTTTTGAACTGGTTCATTAAAACGATCTATCCGAAAGAACCTTTTCGTGGAAACAAATCAGACTTCTAGTCACAATATTAGCAAGCAAGACGAGCTCCGACTTTATTTTCATGAATCGACGTTCAGCTACGTTTGATGACGTAGCAGCCGAGATATGCAGCCTTCGTAAGATGGTGTCCTTCATGGATTCAGGAGTAAAGCTGCTCTGACGAACTGAAGAGTCCAAACTGTCAGCTGGATATACTAAGGTAATTAAAAGTACAGTTCTGTCTTTTGCAATGATGTACTGAACAATGAGTAAGATGATAAAATGCGAGATCAAAATGTATTTTAATAAATAAAAACCTTACCAAATTCTCTTTTTAATTTTTGTCTAAAAAAAGGAGACAAAATATTTGTTGCGGACTGCTGTACATGCCTCTACTACATGAGCTTTCCTGTGTGGGGTTGCCAGATACCAAGAGCTCAAATATCCAAATCAGATACATTTTCTGCCCAGTGCTTAATTTTTACAATCTGGCAACCATGCTTACATGCTCTCTCTTCGTTGCTGAAGAGCCAACGATGATCTGAAAACACAGACAAACAAATAAGCTGGAGTTTAGCGATCTCAACGTGAGATGTTTAGCCTAAAGGAAAGTGTCATTCAGCCAGCATGTTCCGTCATGAGATCTCGACTACATTGTTTGCTATTGTTTTAGCTGAATAAATGCACTTACTCAACCGCCGTTGTTTTACTAGAGAAACATTATTGGAATTATCTGGAATTACTGAAATCACTATTTGGAATTATATGTATATAATAGGCCTATTTCTCAGTGTACACAGAGATTGATTTCTGCTCATGAAAATGCAAAAATGAATTTCTCAAGTGATAACAATCATTGTGATTATAATTCTGAGCAAAAATAATTTTTAGCATTTTAATCATCATACAGCATGACGAAAATGTGACTAAGATTTCATAGACTAAAATTAGACTAAAATGCTCAGACATTTAGTCAACTAAAACTTGACTAAACAAAAACAGGACAAGCTTGATTAAATATGACAATAACTAAAAGTACATTTGACATTTTGACAGCGGACTAAGACTAAATTAAAAATGACTCAAAAGGAATACTATTAGGGAGTCATTTAATTTACTCCACTGATTTGGTCCAAAACACTGATTCATTCTGTTTCTGTGATGTTTGAAATGCAGAAATGGTAAAAGCAGTTTAAATGAGTCATTGAATTAATCATTTAACCTATTCATTCAAAACTGCTGATTCATTTAATGGTTGTAACGGTTTGCTGTGGCTTTTGTTAAGAACTTTATTTGGTGATGGAACAACTGAGTAACTGACAATATAGCATGTAAAAGATACATTACTAAATATTAACGTTATGTTTATTAAACTGTTGTTTTAAAAAAAAGCAATATCACAAACAAGTATAATGCAATATATGACACAATCCTTACAAACTATCCTTTCTCTCTGCCTTTCTCTTACTCTCTCTTATTCATCTACTCTTCTGACCCACAGTAGCTCTAATAAATGCAAATTGGATTCCTGTATGATGTGATCTGGATGACGATGTTGTTTGAGGTCTAAATCCGGTCACTTATTTGTGTGCAAACACAGAGCAGCCTCTTCAGAAAAAAACAACAAATATGGCTAAGCCACGTACAGCCACAGATGGAAGGAGTCTCAAAATATACACCGGCGAAGGCAGGACATGACACCCAGGTGCATGTTAAATGAAGTGCATTAAATTAGTGCCCAAACACAAGGGCATTAATGCCAGGAAAGGACATCGTTTTTCACAGCGAGTCTTTAAAAATGGACTGATTCTTAAAATGGTGTAATTTTTCTGCTGAAGGTATTTGAGAAATGGTAGGGCCATGGTTTGTGTCCTCTATGCTTATGGATCAGCTCTGGTTATCCAAACATACTCATTTTATGGTTTGGTTTTCAGCCAGTTTGATTATTTGTATGCGGGAGGTCGCTTATTTTCCCCCCGATCCCATTCAAATGCCATCACTCGCATATTGGCATCTGTGTCAAAGCGGAAAGAACAATTCAAACTGTCCGTTTATTCCCTGCACCTGTGCTTTGTATACTCTACCTTGTGTGAGGCACGCGGCCACCTGGCTCTGGGTCAACAGCCTGAAGATATTCATCTGTAAACAGGATTGGGAGAGAATGTAATTTCAGGCCAATAATGCTTCCATATGCTCCCCCGTGAACGCTTTCTCTAGTTTCATTAAATTTCGATGAAGTATCATTTCTCAGAGAATAAATTCACCCCCTGTCCTTCTGTAAGTGCGAGGCTATATGCATGATTGCGTTTTCCCTGAGAGAAAGAAAGTCTGGGAATTCTGGATGCTGTTCACATTAGACATCATTGTCTCTGCATACTTCCCAATGGGAACCGTTTAATTAAAATCTCTCTCTCGCTCGTCCATTCATTTCTATGGCCGGCAGAACGGGTACTGTAGTCTTGGAGGCTGATAATAGTTTTCTCTGATAGAGCAGTCCTGGTTTGCCGTGCATGTCTTCGGCGAGCGCTTATGATTAAATGTCTGACATGCGGAACAAGGAGAAAAGTGAATAAATAAATAATCCGATGATTCTGAGATATGCTGACACAAGCCCGCTCTGTCTCTTGTCCTGCCGTTCAAACAGAGGGCCTAAATTAAGATTTATTAAAGTGCCAAAGCATAGCACAATGCAACAGAACAGAGGCAGCTTGTTTGGAGACACAGATCAGAATATGAGAGTTGTGTGAACATCGCGTTCGCTCATTTGTCTTGTTATGAATTTATATTTTTGTTTACACAATATTATTATTTGACCTGCCTGAATCACATCGTTAGGATTTATATTACACAGTGTATGATTGCATCTGATGAAACCTGTGGCATATCCAGGTCATATTCCACAAAGAAATGAAAAGAAAAAGTAAGAAATAATATGTTGTTTTTTTTGGCAGAATAATTATTCTCATTACTATGGAAGCCCGTTTCTGCCACTGAATAAAAAATAAAAAAGGTAATTGTGACTTTTTCTGTTCCAATTCTGAGGAAAAAAGTCAGAATTGTGAGATATAAAGTCAGAATTGTGGGTTATAAAGTCAGAAATGTGAGAAATAAAGTCAGAACTGCGGGACATAAACTCTCAATTGTGAGATATAAAGTCAGAATTGCAAGTTTATATCTCGCAATTCTGACTTTATATCTCACAATTATGAAATACAAACTCACAATTGCGAGTTATAAAGTCCAGTTATGAGGAGAAAAAAAAGACTGATATGTTCAGAGAATTGCGAGTTTATCTCACAATTCTGAATTCATTTCTCAGAATTGCGACTTCACATCTCGTAATTCTGACTTTATAACTCGCAATTGCGATTTAATATCATGCATTTGCGATTTTATTTCTTAGAACTGCAAGTTTATATCACGCAATTCTGACTTTATAACTCAATATTTTAATTAAAAAAGTCAGAATTGCGAGTTTGTATCACGCAGTTCGGAGAAAAAAAGTCAGAATTGTGAGATAAGTCGCAATAACCTTTTTTAAAATGTTTTATTCAGTGGCGGAAATGGGCTTCCATAGAATTGTGAGATACAAACTCAAAATTCTGAGAAAAAAAGTTGCAATTATGAGAAATAAAGTCAGAACTGCAAGATAAACTAGCAATTTTGACTCTTTTCTTAGAATCTGTGAGTTTATGCCTCGCAACAGTGACTTTTTTTTTTCTCAGAAATGAGTTTATATCTCTCAACTGCTAAAAAAAAGGGTCAAAATTGAAATATAAAAACAATTTTGAGAAAAAAAAGTTGCAATTCTGAAAAAAAAAAGTCAGAACTGAGAGAGATAAACTTGAAATTTTGACCCTTTTTTCTCAGAATTGTGAGTTTATGTCATGCAATTATGAGTTTTAGTTTTATATCTCACAATTCTAAGAAAAAAAGTCAGAATTCCAAAATATAAACTCAACAAAAGAGTCAGAATTATGAGATGAAAAGTCGCAATTACTTTTAAAAAAATGTATTCAGTGGCAGAAAATGGCTTCTACACATTACTGTAATGCAAAAAAAAAAAATATATATATATATATTTGTATTATTCTAGATATATTTAAGTAGGGATTTTAAATTGAAATTTAAATTTGCTTAAATTTATTTAAACTAAAAAATAACTTGCAGAAAGAAAAAGAAAGAAAGAAAGAAAGAAAGAAAGAAAGAAAGAAAGAAAGAAAGAAAGAAAGAAACAAAGAAAAAAAATAATCTAATGAAAATCATCTTTGGGAATTATGAAAAACCTTTCAAATAAAAGTACACAATAGAGTAATGAGATATTGGGGGAAAATAGACTTAACTGAAAATAGTGTCAAGATAAAATAAAGTAAAATAAAGTAAAGTAAAATAAAATAAAATAAAATGTTGTGGTCTTAAACTAAATATGTGGATTTTCCCCATATTTATATTATATATTTACAAAATACATCGCCTGAACATAGCCTTTGATTTACCATTGTTTTGCTAATTTTCAGCGAAATCCAGTCATTTTTCATAACAAAAACCTTTGCAATGGGCTGGAATTGCGCATGACGCTAACAGATTTCTAACAGATTCCTACGTGAACTGTGCTTCATACATTGTTATACTATTGAGAACAGACAAAGGATCTTTTTTGTCTAATATGACTGTACCTTTAATGTTTAAAAACTCTAAATGCATAATATGAGTTTGGATCAGCTTTCTATACCATGAAATATAGACCTGAGACATATGCCAAACCAACAAACTGATTTAACATCAGCCTGAATGTAAATTCATACGAAAATGTGGCATTTCAGAACATCTTTCTCTGAAAGACTGAAAATAACCACTATTAAATGGCGAGGATGCAATGTCCCTCTGGACCAGAGACAAAATCAATAACATCTGAAATAGAAATCAATCTCAGGAAAGTGTGTCAGTGACACAGTGCTTCCACACAGCCCAGCGTCTGACAGCTTACCCATTCTTCCATTCCTCAGACCTCACTGTACTTCCACTGACTTCAGTTAATACAGGTGCACTTCTGCAAACAGATGGCGAGGCCTACAAAATCCGCATGAATAGAAGGATGCTTTCCACACGGTAGAGAGATTTTATATACACAGTTCGGAATAAATGCATCTTCTGCCTCAAATGGCCGTGTCAGAACTTTGATGAATGACAGACTGACGATGGCGGTAATTGCACAATCTCTCACTGCACGCTAGATTTCCATCTTCCTCCTATATACATAAATTCATGTTAATGATATTCACCTATAATCTTTTCAACTAAATAGCTAAATCTTATGCATGTTCCTCAGTATCAAAGCATCTGTCAGCCCATTATCATACATATTCATACATTTTAAACTAAGTGAGAAAAACTCCAACCATTAGGAGGAAAAATAACTCTCTAAACATAACTCTGACCCTTTATTCATAGCATCATTTCTTTTAATTAGTTTTTTTTTATTTTAAAAATTGAATTCAAAAGTCAATCATCTTTGCTTTTGACATGTTCGTTCAACACAATGAGCTGATCTGCCAATCATTTTATGCAACTGCAAGAACATCAGGGTAGCAACCGCTGTATTGTGGTATTTTCCTGAAAATATCTCCCCAGGGGTTGTTTCACAGTTTTGTGGGGTGATGAATGTTTGATATGAATATCTTATCGTTCATATGAGTATGTGAGATCACATTAGAGGTGAACAGCTGGTGTGTGGAGGGCACCAGTAGGGCTCTTCAGTAATGAGTCTACTCAGGTGGCGAGACAACATTTCAACCTGTAATGTTTCTCAGTATGCTGCTCCTTTAAGACACCATTAAATTAGCCTGGTTTAAAATTAGGCCAGCAAGAGTGAATAGATTGTAGACAGATTTTTTTGCTTGTCCAATACGGTGTGTTTAGATACTAACTTGTACTCATTGAGGTACACGTTTCCAGTAATTGTGCAGTTAATTCTCATTGTATTTTCAGAAAGTTTTGGAATATTTTTCCTCTCCTATAATTTAACAAGAAGGGTTACATTGACCTATTAAGCCTTTGCTTACGTCTACCTTGTAAATATATATTTTTTGCTATTTTAGTTAAAACTTTTCAAGATAAATCAATAACAATTACAATTTTAACAATATTTCAAGTGTGATTTGTGAGATTTGTTTTATTTTGAATCCAAAAAAGTTAATCATACAGATTTCAAAGTTAAAAATTCATTTGTTTGAATATGCATTGAACCAAACACTATCATAACATCTTGGCTGATAATTCATTATCACTTTATTTTTGACAAAACATTCCATGTTTTGGTTGTGACTGCACATTTTCATTAGTGACAATAATGTTTTGGAAGCGACCACATCACATTACAGAATTTTAACTCGCATACTAAAACACTACTAAAACACTACTAAAACATACTAACTTTGGTGAAAAAAAACAGCATATGCTGGTAGGTATGTTTTAACGCTGGGATGCTGGTTAGGTATGATTTGATGCTGGTTTAAGCTGGTCCTTTGCTGGATTATGCTGGTCCTTACACTCTTAAAAATAAAGGTGCTTCACAATGCCATGAAAGAACCTTTTTTGTCTAAATGGTTCCATAAAGAACCTTAAACATCTGAAGAACCTTTCTGTTTCACAAAAGGTTCTTTGTGGTAAAAGCAGGTTCTTCAGATTGTAAAAAGGTAATAAAGAAATGGTTCTTTAAAGAACCTTTGACTGAATGGTTCTTTGTGGAACCAAAAATGGTTCTTCTATGCCATCGCTTGAAGAACCTTTTGAAGCACTAAAAATGCACATAATTTATATGTACACAAAGATTATGTGTTCCCTTTTGTCACTACTGAAACAATGATGACATGTTTTTGTCGTTACTGTTACGGTAGTGACAATTTTAAATACTTTTGGACCCAGCTCAAAGATGCTAATCAGCGCATGGTTAGCTTAGTTAGCTAGCACAGTTCTGAACAGTTGTACACACATAAAAACTAAATTTTATGGAATAACATCCAAAAAAACGATGTCACTACCGAAACCTCACAAAATGTTTTGGTTGTGACTGTTTCGGTTGTGACAATTTTAAATGATTTTGAACCTACCTCAAAGATGCTAATCAGCACATGGTTAGCTAGCGCAGTTCTGAACAGCTGTAAATGTATAAAAACTAAATGTTATGGAAAAGCTGCCAAAAAAAGCATGATTAGGTGTTTGGTAGTGACATTCCTTAAAGTTACACACAGATTTTCAGACTTTTAAACACATTTACCTCAAAATGATGGGACGTTTCTACACGCACCTTGTAGCTATTAGAGAGAGCGACATAAATTGAGTGTTTACTGTTGTCCTTTTGCATTATTGATGCACATTTCCTATTTATTACATAAAAATTTACAAAGAAAAAAAAAATAAAAAAATTATATATATATATATATATATTATGAATTATGAAACTTTAATATATATATATATATATATATTATTTTTCAAAAAGATATTTTTAAAACAGCAATGGAATAAAATGCAAAAATTATTTCAATATCATTTTCATAAGTTGAAATTTAGGGGTTAGGGTTTGGGACAGCCACCTCACAACTGAAAGTCCCCAATGATGATTTTATATATATTAAGCTAACTGATAGTTTAAATATTATTGTGGGTTATAATAAATAATAGAAGGATCTTGTAAACATCTAATGTTGGATTTCTTAAATGCTTTTTTAATGTTTTTTTTTTGTTTGTTTTTGTTTGTGGCACAGCAGTTTGCACCAATTCTTGACATCAAATTAAATACTGTATGTAATTTTCTTGTAGAATACTGTCAAGCTCACATTTTTGGAAGTAAAAGCAGTAAATATGAAAAACAAAATATGCCATCTTGTCACTATATTGTTATGGTAAATATCTGGCAACGACAGCTGCTTGCTTATTTAATTTAATATAACAGCATGTTTTAGTGTTTTTTGGTGTATTTTATTTTTTGAAAACGTAAAGACATTTATAATGTCGCAAAAGATAATAAATGCTGTTCTGTCTAATTTTCTATTCATCAAAGAATTTTGAAAATGTGTTGAACTTGTATTCTGAAGGATCATGTGACAGTGAGGACGGAAGGATTAAAATAGAATAGAAAATCATTATTCTGTTTCACAATATTACTGGTTTTTATTTATAAAATTGTATGTTATTTTACTGTAGAATACTATCAAGTTCACATTTTTGCAAGTAAAAGCTTTGAATTACTGTACAAGTTAAAAAGACATTCCCAGAAGTCCTTGCACAACATCACGTTTAATTTTATTCAGTGTAAGCGGTAAATACAGACAACAAAATATGCCATCTTGTCACCATATTTTTAGGGTGCATATCTGGCAACCACAGCTGCTTGCTTATTTAATTTAACATAACAGCATATTTTAGAGGTTTTTTTGGCGTATTTTTGTTTTTTGGGGGCCCGTTTAAAAGCGTGACAGCCCATGGAGTCTCTATAAACTGTAATTGTGTGGCGCACGCTGCATAATGATTCTTCTGAAAAATCATTTTTGTGCAAACTAATAGCATAAGGTCTGTAAAAACCTGAGGGTGAGTAAATAACAACCTAATTTTTATTTTGGGGTGAACTAATCCTTTAAATGCCATTTCTTATAGTGCGTTACATACTAAATGATTACAAGGTCTCCAAAGCAACCGTAATAAACTCTAATCTTTTGCCAATTAAATAAACTTTCCTCTCATCATTTCTGCCATCCCACTTCACTGAAGATTTGATTTCACATTTCACAGTCAGGGGGGGGGAAAAAGAAAATGCAATAATCTTATCAAGGATTGGGGCATAACGTGTTTAAAAATACTTTGGCGATGACAAATCCTTATATCGTTGATTCTTTGGTTTTCTTTTGCTCTAAAACTGTTTGGGTATATAAACACATATTCACATTTCGAATGGCTCCAAATTAATATTAATATAAATGTTCCACTAAAATTGCACATCTACAAAGATAAGTGTATAGAAATTGATATCAGCAAACGCACACACATATTCTCTTTCGCTGAGCTCTCTGAGGGTTCATGGTGACTCACCTAATTAAAAGCTACAGTATCTAAATTAGAGTGTGCCACTGGTAAAGAAAGAATCAAATTTCTTCCTTTCTCTGGACTGCACACTTGCACAATTATCACTTGCTTCTAAAGTACATATAACTAAAGGCATACGGCTCTCAAAACCCTGAAAGTAGAAAAAGAGGAAATGCTGCAAAGGTGGGAACAGGTATGCTCATTATAAGCGACTTCAGTCAATGCTAAATGACGTGATGGGCTTTGTAAACATGAGTGGCGCTGTTTTTGTGGTTCGGTTTCTTTGGATGGCAGGAAAGACTGAGGAATGAGCCAGTGCTTTCTCTCTTGGATGACATTACAGTGATGGCAGTGAGAAGAGGGCTAGTCTTCCAGCCTCATCTTAGGTACTGGACTGTGTTTCCCAAAAGCATCATAAGCCAAAGTATATGGTAGAGACCACCAGTGCCAGTAGTTTCAACAATCTACTTAGACTTATGATGCTTGAGGGATACACAGCACTAGATAAGTCTGAGCGCAAAAGAAAAAAAAAAAGGCTGGATGTAAAAAATTTTGACCCATAGGACAGACTATATATCCATCAAAACTTAATTTTCTTTATTAGAGTGAACTTAAAATTATTCAATAACAATGAAATGTATACTACTGTTAAAAAAAAAAAAAAAAACAATTTGTTGAGTCAGCTTAAAATGATTTGTTACCCTGCTGCCTTAAAATTTTACGTTCAGTCAACTAAAATAAGTTTATTCAACTTGAAATGTTAAGTTGTACTAAGTAACAACTTAGATATTTGTATTTGCTAAACTTAACAGATGGGTAAGTAACCCAGCTGCGTTAAAATTTTAAGTTGATTTAACTCAAATATCTAAGTTGTCACTTAGTATAATTTAACATTTCAAGTTTAATAAACTTTTTTTGAGTTGACTGAACTTAAAATTTTAAGGCAGCCAGGTTACAAATTATTTTAAGTTGACTCAACAAATTGTTTTTTACAGTGTACTTGTATTATGCAAGACTGCATTAAATGCTTAAAAGTGACCGTACATACATTTATAATGCTACAAAAGATAATAAATGCATTTTTAAAACCTTCTATGCATCAAAGAATCCTGAAAAGTGTATTCTGAAGGATCATGTGACACTGAAGGCTGAAGTAATGGCTGCAGAAAATTCATAACAAGAACAAATTGTGAAAATATATTATATTAGAATTTTTATTATACTGTTTTTATTGCATATTAGAGCAAATAAACGCAGACTTGATGTGCATAAGAGACTTTTATCAAAAAAACATTTTAAAAATGCTATCAGCCTCTACATACATGTTCGACATAACTTCTATAATATTGTGCTTGAAATACACTGCCCTCCAAAAGTTTGGAAATACCCCGGGTAAAGTGTGGTTTTGGACGATATCAGCATAAATCCTTATCATTTTTTTGATGCTGTTTATGTAATAAAATATGTTTTCGTAGTTTGTGTTGTCCCTTATCAGTGCAAAATTATGCCAGTATTGTCCAAAACACCACTTTTCTAGGGTGTTTCCAAACTTTTGGAGGGCAGTGCATTTCTCAGGAATCATATGGAATACATTTATGGTCTTTTTTTGAGTTTGATAATTGGTCCCCATCTTCTTTTGTTAACAGAAAAGAGAAACATTATATTAAATATTCTGCTGAACCACTCCTTTTTCTATCTACAGAACAGCAAAAAATCATGAAGGTGGGAAGATGACAAAACTGTATTTTTTTGGGTGAACTAAAGAACTAAAGCTATGGAGGATAAGAATATAAAACACATACAAGAGTGCTGTAATCCACTGAAAGAGAGCAAGATCTGTGAATATTCTCTGAATCACTGCAGAGGTTCCATAATGTTCTATCTAAATAGACTGACTCTCATGACGTTAAAGAGATAAACAGGAAACTACACCCCCCTGTGGCTGCTACAGTCAATTTAGTTGCTGCAATCTGGACTTAAAGCTACAGAACCTAAATAGACGGACCATTATAACACTTTCTTTTGATTATTAGAATCTGAATACTGAGATTTCTGTGAAATCTTACTCTTTAAATCATAATATCACAGAATAAACACTGTGCATAGAAACTGTACTGTACATAATTGTAGAGTCAGAATTCTACAGTCAATGCAGAACACATTAGAAATAGACACGGTTTTCTTTCTCAATGCATTTCTCTGCTGTCCACATTTCTCTGTATATGTGTGGTGCTGGGTGTGAAATCACAGTGTTTTTGACTGTAAGTGTTGTGCGTGTGTGGGTGGGTGGCTACAGTGGAGCTTCAATGGGTGCCGTGGGTGCCATGCACCATGGCCAACTAAAGAGCCAAGGCACTGGAATATATTGTGGTATTATTTTGTGAGATTATTCGGGCAAAAGGGCTTTAGCTAAACAAATAAACATGTCACGAACAAATCCAGGCCATTTTCCATTGATTTCCTCTTTGCTGCTATTTTAAACGGGCACCCCAAGAAGACAGGCAAGCTCTGCCCACTGTACTTGGCAAGATTTGAGGACAAATTTGCCAGCTGAGGTGAGATAAATCTGACAAAAGCTTCCTTGAAATTTTTCCTGAAATGGTAATTATTTTGTTAACACTTTAGGTGTCATTTGTTAACATTAGTTAATGTATTAGCTACTGTATGAACATACAATGAACAATACATGTATTACACTACTTATTAATCTTTGTTAATGTTAATAAAAATAGTCATTCATTGATAGTTGTTCATGAGTCCCTTGTTTGCCCTGAACAGTTAATCTGCCTGCTGTTCTTCTGAAAAATCCTTCAGGTCCCACAATTTCTTTTGGTTTTTCTTTTTGTGTATTTGAACCCTTTTCGACAATCAATGTATGATTTTGAGTTTCATCTTTTTACACTAAGGACAACTGAGGGACTCATATGCAACTATTACATAAATTTCAAACGCTGACTGTCATGCTTCAGAAGGAAACACAGTGCGTTATGAGCTGGGGGATGAAAACTTTTTGAATTTGAGGATCATGGTAAATTTAACTTATTTTATCTTCTAGGAAACATGTAAGTATCAGCTTCTGAAGGGTAGTACTAAATGATAAAAAATAGGATATTTAGGCAAAATGAGAAGAACGTACACATCTTCATTCCATTCAAAAGTTTTCACCCCCCAGCTCTTAATGCATCATGTTTCCTTCTGGAGCATCAGTGAGCATTTGAATCTTCTGTAATAGTTGAATATGAGTCCCTCAGTTGTCCTCAGTGTGAAAAGATGGATCTCAAAATCATACAGTCATTGTTGGAAAGGGTACAAATACACAAAAAAGGTGAAAAAACAGAATTTGTGGGACCTAAAAGATTTTTCTGAAGAGCAGCGGGGAGTTTAACTGTTCAGGACAAACAAGAGACTCATGAACAACTATCACTAAAAACAAACAAACAAACAAACAAAAAACAGCGGTGGATCATTCAGGTAACAACACAGTATTAAGAATCCAGTGTATGTAAACTTTTAAAAAGGGTCATTTTATAAATTCAACTATTATTTTCTCATGTAGACTGTATGTTAACATATTTTATGTGAAATATTTTATTCAGGTCAGTACTAAATAAAAAATATGCATTTTGTATGCATTTTGGTTTTTTGCAGATTCTGCAAGGTGTATGTAAACTTTTGACCTCAACTGTACATACATACATCAGCTCATTATGACAATTTTGTTGCCAGATTTGACAAAACCTCCCTTTTTAATATTTGATGAAATGGCAATGAAATAAATACACATCACAACACATCTTCCTCAGTAAATTATTATTAGCTCAGTACAAAAACAAGAGTCAAGAAGTCAATGGAAATTTCCTGCCTCACAAAACCGGGATGTGCAGTATGTCGTCTAAGGTTAAATTATTGACAGATAAACTTAATGGTTTTATTTTTTAAAAAATACAAAATGTTTTCTTTCAGAACTCAGATTAATCTGAAGTAATTCTAATAACTTTTATATAAAAGGACTAAAAGTCCATGGTACAGCATGTCCTCATTTATACAGCAAGGTAAATGTGTGTGCGTGCGTGTGCTTTGCCATTCGTTAAGTCTGTGCCTTTCTAACTCTGTCAGTTGCCGAGTAACCGATTAAAGTCTCTTTCTCTTATATGGTGTCTCACTGCATCTGTGTTGAGTCTCTGTGTTGTCTTTCTGTACCTCAGTGTTTCTTTCTTTCTCTCTTTTCCTGGCCCTCACTTTAAAGCAAAGATTGGATTTTTATTTGGAGTGGTTAGGCCTCCCTCAATCCCTTTAATATGGACAAATGGGTCTCATTATCCTCTCTGTGGCCAATCCTGCAGACGTATAACCTAAAGAAAAAAGAATCAAGACTCTCTGCCTTCCCTCGCCTTCCCTCTTGTCTCTTCCTCCCCCTTTTCATTCTCTCTATTCGTTTTATTTTAACACTCTTTCGCCGTATTCGCTCGGGAACAGAGCGCGGAGAATACGGAGATGCACACTTCAATTTAGTTGGCATGAATAAACAATGGGGTTTCCATGTGCAGGATAAATTTCCCCTGGCGACACTCACACACACTGGCCCAGAAAGACGCGCTCACACACACCTGCAAAGAAATACACTTTCACAGATCAGGTTATAAACACACGGGCGCACACGCTGGGTAATATATTGAGTCTCGAATGTACGAGACGATAGTCCTACGCACACTCACCCCCGTAATTCACTTTAGCGCTTAGCGTCGGTAGCTCACGCACAGACGTATTCACGTTTAAACAAATTACACGCTCGGATGCATTTAGAATCGCTATTACAGTTTGTTACCTCTGCATAAAAGGTTGTAACGTGTGTTTGCAATTGCGACAAATGTAAATAAGAAGGTCAGAATGTGCCTCAGAGAGTCGTGAGGAAACTAACTGGCTTCTAGTGTCTACGTCAGTCATTTCAATTTAGTCTCTTGCATAATGAGAATTTTATCTCGGCACAAGCTCAGGGACTTGACTGAATGAGAGCAGAGTGTAATTAATGAGAGCACAGATACCCATGTATGCATCACACACACATATTTCACAAGGTCTTGAGGGACCATGGCTACATGTACCATGCGGATGCATGAACATGTGGCTATCAGTCAGATTGCTGCCAAAACGAGCATGATAAAGCGTGTTCTTAAAAGTCAGACGTGTAAGCGAGAACTTCAGAAGGAAATGAAGCTCTTTGAAGCTGAACAATGGCACGATTCCAGACTTGTGATATATCTTGGCTTAAATAGGTCTCTTAGAAGCATAAGAGGGGAAATCGTTGTAAATTGGAGTCTCAGATGCTGTGAGAGTCTTAATGGAACTTCATAATGGTGGCATTATGAAGTGGCTCCTCTAGAAACAATAATAACGTCGCTTTACGTGTGAGTGTGTTTGCTTGTGCTTGCGCTTGTGTGTTTGTATTTATCCAGTGCTTTGAAGTCCCAACGGTAACCCCATCTGCTGCAAGGTCTGACTTTCTGATGTGTTTTTCATAGCGAATCGGAACACGGAAGCTTTGACCAGAACGACTGGTATAGGAGCATCTTTTCTGCTTTTGTTTGGGGTCTTTAATGGTGTGGTGGGCCTGCAGGGACTCTCCTAATCAGCAGCACAGCTGCAATTTATGATTAATGAAGCAGCGCACATCGCAAACGAGTCTGTCTATTATAGGCAGCATCAAAGCCTCAAAATAGATGTTATGGGTGGCTTGTGAACATTTTTCCCTTTTATGTTCTTGTAAAGAAATTGTTATCCAGGGTGTCTAGATGTGGCCACAAGTTTATAAAAAGCTGCTTAAGAGTAAAACAGAGAAGGACAGAAATCCAAAATATTTTTATTAGTGTCATTACAGTTACCCAACAGTAATACAAACTAAGCAGAATCATTCGTACCAAGGGTATTCAAATATTGATGATTCTCTTTCTAAAATATAAAGACAAATGTATATTTTCATGTATGCACAGCACTTGGTACTTGGGCTGGGCTTTGATACAAACTTTATGATTTGATTTGATTCAATATTCATTATTCTGAATATATATCAGGGACAGTACATGCCAAATTTTCTCAAGGAAAATCTTTCAACTAATGCTGTAAAATATACATGAGAGTCAGTTGGTACTACATTACTACAATATTGAAGGTTAAAATTAAGTTTTTATAATAATAATAAAGTTACAATTACAATTATATTTCTATTCCAATTCATTTTTGAAATATAAACATCTAAATGGCTGTCATAAAAACTTGAATTTATTCAAACATGAAACACTGAAGAACAGTAAAATGATGAGTATATTATATGATGCATATATTTAGCAAAATACCCTTCTCTAGAGTTCATTTTTCTAGTTTATGGTCACATAATATATTTTTTTTTTCTAAGATAAATGTGACATTACATGACATTGTTTACAAGCTTTTATATAGATGTCCTTCCACGGCTGAAATGTGTTTCCGCAATTAAATGAGACAGGATACAAATTTCGTTAAGTTATACTCTTTCTTTTAACATCCCTTTGGACGTTTATTCATTTTTATTTCATGCTGAAACTGGGTTATAGAGATGACTGGTTAACGTGTGCTACAGCGATCTGTCACTTTACATTAAACAGGGCCAAAACAGTATTTATTGTTTGAACATTGTAATAAAATGAACAGAATTTAAAATCGAAGACTTTGTTTCATGCCAAAAATTACAAATCACAAAGCTTATTGCAATTTATTGGATGGGAGGTGTGCTACAATGTTCTGTTCATTAACTGAAAACAGGTTAGACTAATCGATTTTTAGGATTTAATAATTAATATTGTTCTGTAAAAAAAAAAAATGGATCTGAGAAATCAATATTTTTACCCAGCCCTACTTAATACATACATGATAAAATATAAATATTTGACCGTGGACCACAAAACCATTAATAAGGGTCCATTTTTTGAAATTGAATAAATCAGCTTTCCACTGATGTATAGTTTGTTAGGATAGGTCAGTATTTGGCTAAGATACAACTGTCTGAATATCTGGAATAAAAGGGTGCCAAAAAAATCAAAATAGTGAGAAAATCACCTTTAAAGTTGTCCAAATGAAGTTCTTAGCAATGGCTATCAGTAATCAAAAATTAAGTTTTGATATATTTATGGTTGGAAATCTACAAATTATCTTCATGGAACATGATCTTTACTTAACATCCTAATGCTTTTTGGCATAAAAGAAAAATCGATAATTTTGACCCATATAATTGTTGGCCCATACAATTATTGGCTATTCCTAAAAAATATACCTGTGCTACTTAAGACTGGTTTTGTGGTCCAGGGTCACATATATATTTTACATTTTGTGAAGAAAATACAAGTGCTTGAACTTGCTTGTTTGCTTTTGCCAAACTAATAACAATTCTAGTCTTTCGAATATTCTATTAGCAACACTTATGGCTTCAAATAATCATTTTTTCCTATTAAAGAGTCAGAGCAAGAAAAAATGTACGCTTTTATTAAGTTAGTGCTAATGGAATCAGTTTCCATTCCAGAGAATATACCTTCAACTGAGAACAGAAGCAGGGCCCACTGTGCACCTGCAGCCAATCAGAGCCCCAGGACACCGTACCAGCAGCCAATCAGAGCTCTGGCACAGCACGTATCCTGAAAGAGCACTGCCAGTGGGATATCACACTGCAACAAAAGCTAAGCCATATCTCTCTGCTCTGTACAAAGAGCGAGCCATGGAAACACCGCAATAACATTGTTTAAGGCTCACTGGGGAGTGATGGGCTTTTTCCTGCATGAGCTGTCCGTCTTTTTTCACATCCTCTGTCTCAGTGCTGTGAGTGGATCAATTGCCAGGTAAATGTTAGTTTTCAGCACACCAATATGGGACTGCTCTAGTTCTTTGCTTTGTGCTAATTAGATCCATTTAGAGAGGAGAGGAAGATGAAAAAAGACAAGTGTTTATTGTTTTCTGCCTCTCCTGCGGGCTTCTTCCGTTAATACAAAAGTTTACGGCTCAATAAAGAACACAACCGCAGAGAAACAAGGCCCTAAAACCTGCTCCGAGGAAAGAAGTGTGTTTTACTGCATCAAAGGTCACAAAGTCAGTCTCCAGGAGCCAACTTATGCTTTGCACAACTTTTTCTTCACTGTTGAATTACTACCTGTCGAATTTCACTTAGACCATCAAATCATTAATTCATATCAGAAAGCTCCTAGTGCAGTTCATATACATGCATATTTATAAGATGAGCTCTGCACAGTTCAAACTTTGGAATTTGAACAAAATTAAATCATAGAAATGTCTTTATATATTTAAAAGTGAAGCATGCAGTACCAGCCTGCCACTATTATGCTCAACAATTTTAAAAATACGGTAAAACGTTAATATTGTGAAACATTATTACAATTAAAATGTTCTGTTTTAATATATTTTAAAATGTGATTTAGTCCTGTGATGGCAAAGCTTACAATCATCCAAATGTCTTTTAGATTGTTCTTGATTGCATATATTAAAAATATGTAAAATTCGTACCCTGAGAGCTAATGAAATGAATAACTGCAAAACAAAGTCCTAAGTAGACAGAATGTGTTATACAATGTTTGCCTGCTGAGTTCGCTCAGTGAGCGCACCTATGTTTTGCACACATGCCAGTGTGTGACTGGATCAAACTGAGTGAGTTTACAAGTATAGAAATGAGCACAAGGGTGTTTGGCTTGCAAAGTACAAGGTGACAGACAAAACCTCTCCTCTGCAGGTAATCACTTCATCTTTTACATCGCAGACAGTCTTATCAAATAGATATATATATGTGTGTGTTTAAAGCAATAGGTCACCCAAAAATTAACATTTTGCCATAATGTACTCACCCAATTCACTCAATTTTGTTCCAGACTTACACATTGCGGTTTTTGTTTGTTGAATCTAAAATGAGACGTTGTGATTTCAGAAAGACTTCTTTTTTTTCACATACAACAGACAGTACTTACCACATGTTTATAAATATTAAAAAAAAAAAAATGATTACAGTTCTATTCCAGTTCTAATGCAATACAGTATGTTAGCTTTCTCCTTTTGTGTTACAAAATAACAGCATCTTGGTATGGAATAAATAATGGCAAAATTCCTTAAAAATGGGACTACTAACTCATTCTTAACTATGGAAGCCCGTTTCTGCCACTGAATAAAAAATCAAAAAGGTTATTGTGACATTTTATCTCACAATTTAATTATTTTATTTGAATTTTATGTCACTTTTTTTCTCAGAATTGCGAGGTAAAAACTTGCAATTCTGACTTTCACCAGTGCAAGTTTGTATCTTGCTATTTTGACTTTTTTCTCACAACTGTGATTTTTTGTCATGCAATTATGGCTAATGGAGAGTGTATATCTCTCAATTTTTACTTAACACCCAATTGTGTGTTATAAAGTCAATATTGTGAGACAAATTCACATTTCTGAGAAATAAACTCATAATTCTGTGGGAAAAAAAAAGTCATAATAGTGAGTTTATATCTTGCAACTTTATTTCTCAGAATTGTGAGTTTATTTCTCAGAAATGTGAATTTGTCTCACAATATTGACTTTATAACTCAACTGCGAATTTATGTATCACAATTCTGAGACATAAAGTCAGAATTGTGAGATTTAAACTCGTAATTCTGAGGGGAAAAAAAGTCATAATAGTGAATTTATAAAGTCAGAATTTAGAGATATAAATTCACAATTCTGACTTTATTTCTCAGAATTGCAAGTTTATTTCTTGAAAATGTGAGTTTGTCTCACATTTTTGACTTTATAACTCACAATTGTGTGTTTACATATCACAATTTGAGAAAAAAGTCAGAATTTTGAGTTTATATCTCTTAATTCTGACTTTATTTCTTATAATTGCGAGTTTATTTCTCGGAAATGTGAGTTTCTCTCACAATTTTGACTTTATAACTCGCAATTGTGAGTTTATATATCATAATTCTGAGAAAAAAGTTAGAATTGTCCATTTATATCTCTCAATTCTGACTTTATTTCTCAGAATTGCGAGTTTGTTTCTCGGAAATGTGAGTTTGTCTCACAATTTTGACTTTATAACTCGCAATTGTGTTTATATATCACAATTCTGAGAAAAAAGTCAATTTTATGTTTATATCTCTCAATTCTGACTTTATTTCTCAGAATTGCGAGTTTATTTCTTGAAAATGTGAGTTTGTCTCACAATTTTGACTTTATAACTCACAATTGTGTGTTTATTTATCACAATTCTGAGAAAAAAAGTCAGAATTTTGAGTTTATATCTCTCAATTCTGACTTTATTTCTCATAATTGCAAGTTTATTTCTAGGCAATGTCAGTGTCTCTTGCAATATTGACTTTAGAACCCACAATTGCGAGTTTATACATCCCAATTCTGAGAAAGAAGCTAGAATTTTCTGTTTATATCTCTCAGTTCTGACTTTATTTTTCAGAATTGCGAGTTTATTTCTCGGAAAAGTGAGTTTGTCTCACAATATTAACTATAACTCACAATTGCGAGTTTGTATATCACAATTTAGGGGAAAAAAAGTTGAGATGTAAACTCGCAACTGCGAGACAAGCCAGAATTGTGAAATGAAAAATTCGCAATTACCTTTTCTTATTTTTTATTCAGTGGTGAGGTTCCATATAAAACCCTTTCTTTGTAAGTAAAATTTTTAGGCTGCCAGCCACAGTCAGCATTTCTTATTCACAAATCTTTTATGACCCCCAGAATATTTTATGACCCCCAGAATAAAGACTATTTTATTCTGGCTCTTTTTTGTCAACACTTCAATGTTGGTTAGTCCCAACCAAAAAATCCGACTTTGTCCAGGTTGATCAGGTTCAAAATGATTGGAGTCTGAGTCCATCGACATCTCCAAAGCTTGCAAAGTCGAATACAGTACCTCTTTGTGGGTCCCGAATTTTTTTGGTGACCTTCAGCTGTTTTGATTTATATCCTGCTGAATGTTTGATGATCATGTTAGCATACTTCTAGCCACTCCTTTCAGTTTACACAGGCTGTCTTCGCCTGTTTTTGGATCAGGAGGTGCTGTTCTATTTCAGAAATCAGTAACAGCGGCTCCTATTGTATAACAGTAAAAACACAGAATGCCAGCATAATTTGTCAGTGGTAGAGAGGTATTATGTAATAAATGGTGTAAAATGTCATCAATAGCCGGGAAAGAGTTAAAACCTTGGATTTTACATTAGAAATCAGAATATGTCCCTCTGTCTGATTTCTCTGAGACCCTACCTGTCAAATGTGACACCTATTATTATGTCAGCTGGCATCTGAGTGTGTCTTCATGGATAGAAACGGCACAAAATGAACTGTGGAAAACATTTTTTTCCTTTACATTCAGGCACATGAGAGAGTACAAAGGTAGCCATTTGGAGCTTAGAAATCAATGGTGTTTCGTGTGTGAGTGATGGTGGGGTTTTGCCGCAGGGTTAAATACCGCAGGCTAACGCTCACATCCTCCATCCTCCAGCCTCAAGCTGAGAGATGGTAGGGAGGGAAGCGCCAAAGGAAGCCCGGATCTACGAGAGATATGTGGCGTCAGGATCTGAATGATTACAGGGCACAGGATCAGGGGCTGCACTGCTGTTCTGTATGGTCAGCACTAACACTCATTTACATCCAAAGCGTTTCTTCACCTATCAACATCCAGCGCAGCGAAACTCTACGATAGCGAAAGAGATGTGTGTGTGCTTTAACCCTGAGAGAGAGAGCAAGAGGAGCCTCTTTCATCTGTTTATGTCTCATTAATACAGCCCCAGTGACAGAGCTAATCGCAACATGCCACAGATAACAAATGTAAGGGCATTGCTTCATGAGAAGAGATGTGACAGTGCCGTAAGTAGACTGAATGGAAGCCTTCATTGACCATGGCTTGGAGAAATGCAGTGTAATTATACCCGGTGCTCATAATGGGAGATCATGTCCAGGCTATAAAGACTGATGTTCCTTAGTAGCCCGACTCGTTACAGCTCCCCCTGCTGACAGTGCAGGGATTCATCATTTGGAGAAATTTGGAAGTCTTTGTGACGTTCCAATAATTTCTTCCTCGACTGCTGGTGTAAAAATCTCCAAATATCTGAGAAAAATTTGTGAAAGTGAAAAGCACATAGGCATATACAAAGAGTACACAAACACATAACAGGACAGTTTGCGTCACATGACTAAACCTGCGTCATTTTTACAGTTACAGTTTCACCGTAGTACAAAAATGGTGTTTTTAAAGGGGTCCTATTATGCTCTTTCACAAAGTCTTGATTTTGAACATGCTCTCATGCTTGGGTCTTCGAAAAACGCATTATTTTTCACATAATTTACATTATTACAATACCAGCCTGGCACAAATAGCTTGATTAGTTCCAGGTTTGATGAACGCCCACCTTCCGAAAAATTAAATGTCTTGTGATTGGTTAGATTGTGATTGGTCCCAGTGGGTTGTGATTGGCGAACAGCTTAGGCGGTATTTCAGTTCTGCCATGCCCCTAGCCAAAACAACAAGTTCCATGTACAACTGTTAACGCAAGCTAGATTAAAGTGATTCTTATGTTTTAAATATGGATTTTTTTCTTACAAAAACGCATCGATTCGCTACAGGTGGCCTTTATTGGACTTGTTTTGGACTGATGAAGAGAAATACTCGTCTATGCTGTTCTAAAGCTTGGCCAGAATAATTTTTAATATAACTCCGACTGCTCCAGCCACGTTGTGACATCATAACATCTGGAAAACAAACGCTGTAGTCCAAAGGAACCGTTCGTTGTAGTTCTTGGAAAGGGATTTTTTTAAAATGAAATATCTACCTTTGGAGTGGACTTTGAGATTTGTAACTTTGTGGTCTTTTTTATGCACAAATATACACAACACACACTGACTAAAATTTAAAAAGTGAAAACGCATAATAGGACCCCTTTAAATTTCTATCATGACAACTGTCGGAAGATTTTAGCATGGTAAAGGATAAGACAAAGTTCATGTACAGGAACTTGCTACTGCCAGTATATAATGCTGATATGGTGCTGTATTTAAGACATACTTCTGCTGCACAAACAGCATTTATAATAACCCGTAGCAGATCTATACAGGTGGAGCTGGGGAGGTGGAGGGTTTCAGAGGAACTCTAAAAAAGCACGCTGCGAAATGCTCTAGTTAATGCTAACCAACCAGCCTTTTAAATGTAAAGCAATAAGCTCATTGGCTGCATATGTGACCCTGGACCACAAAACCAGTCTTAAGTAGCATGGGTATATTTGTAGCAATAGGCAAAAATACATTGTATGGGTCAAAATTATTGATTTTTCTTTTATGCCAAAAATCATTAGGATATTAAGTAAAGATCATGTTCCATGAAGATATTTTGTAAATTTCCAAACTTAAATATATCAAAACTTAATTTTTGATTAGTAATATGCATGGCTAAGAACTTCATTTTGACAACTTTAAAGGCGATTTTCTCAGTATTTTGATTTTTTTGCACCCTCAGATACCAGATTATCAAAGGGGGTAATCTCGAACAAATATTGTCCTATCTTAACAACCTATACATCAATGGAAAGCTTATTTATTCAGCTTTCAGATGATGTATAAATCCCAATTTCAAAAAATTGACCCTTATGACTGGTTTTGTGGTCCAGGGTCACATATGCCAATCGGCTTGTGCTAATTTAACACTATAAGTATAATCAGTTTGCGTTTACGACCAGTCAGACTTCGTCATTTAGAGTTTCATGAAAGAGCTTGGCATTTACCCAATTAGGAAATTTTTTGCAGGACAAAACGCTGTCTAAGTTTGGACGAAAAAAGATGCATTTTCAAATGTATCCAGATTAGTAAAGACATAGCCTTAAATGAACATGGTCCCGCGGAGAGAGTGGATATGGAGTCAGTGCATTTCCTAGGCTGATGGTCTATTTACAATATATTCGCTGGAAACGGCCTGTCAGGCTTAATTCAAAAGCACCAGACCTTTGCGAGAACCCCCACGTTTTGTTCCCGAATACTTTGCGGTCTATCATCTCTTGCTTTGTGCACAGATTTACACTCTAGTCCCTGTGTTTAAGGGCCACGTACGACATACAATAGAAAGAGGATCGCTATTCTCTTCACGGACGCCGAGATGATCTCCCACCCTCCAGTAAAGCCCAAACTGGTCTGCAGGGCCACTTTCTGCATCCCTAATAACTGGCTTTTGATTCACCTGTCATTCAAGTGCTTAAGCTAGGGCAGGCCAGGATTTTACCTGCATTAAGGCTGAGAGAGTTATTCCCTGCCCTGTTCATTTGTATTAAGCCGCTTTAAGTGCATTAAAGGCGATGAAGTGGGCCGGCTCTGATAGAGATCTTGGCGTTCCGACTCGTTCCAAAAGAGGGAAGATTAAGGTGCAGTCAGTTAGCGCAGTCCTTCATGGCCTGGTGGTAAAGACCTCTGGTGGAACAGCAATCTAAGAGGTTGTTTTAGCCATGATTATATCTGATGCCCAATGAGGGAAAGCATTGTGATTTCACCAGTTTGTGAGATAAACTTTATTCAGCCGGACGCTGAGATATGCTGCCAAAAAGGGTTATAAGTATGAATTTGAATTAGCCATGTTTACATTCTACAACCCAACAATTTGAAACTAATTTCAAATGAGAAAACTAAATGCATGGTCAGCACAAGTTTAGAAACAAATAGTTATGAGCACTGTGAACTTATTTCATTTGAGTCTACTAAAAACAAATTTATTTCTTCTTACACAATTAAACAATCCATGATTTGTGACTGAAACTTCATTGAGCAAAGTCAATAAAATGAAAAAGATGAACTCAACCCTCCTGAAATTAGCTGCGAGCTAGCAATAGCAAGGACCAAATTGTTAACATAAGGACCAAAGAGACTACCGCTGCATCAGAAAGCGCAGTGGGTGCTTTTTAAATAAAACAGCATCAATGTAATGTTGATGCTTTTGGTTCATCCTCAATGTATCCACAGGTTCTGCTCTTTAACACAATGGTAGATTCCCAAAAAAACTCAGATTCTCTAATAAATTCTGAAATAACAGAACAAATCTATATTATTGTTGTGCAAAAACACATAAAACAACACTTGCACCATGTGAAGACTGAACGTAATAGTTGTCACATCGTGTCATGCCGTGTAGCAACATTAAGGCTATCTACACTGGACAAAACAAAAAGACTGTTGCAAATCATTTGAACTTTGTGTCAGTACATCATAAATAGAATGTTCCGTCGCACCGTGCTACTCGCGTGTAGACGGTGTTAATTTCAGCATTTATTTTCCTTACAGACTCGAAGCGAAGCATGCTGGGAACTAGAAATCTGTAGCTCAGTTTGAGGTCTGCTTAATATAAGCAGTTACTGAGAATAAGTACATTCAACTATTAGAAATATTTGAGTGAAATGAACTCATCCTTTTAGTACATTCGGCTGTTAGATTTCACAGTGTGAACAGTTAAAAAAAAAAATTCAACATCCTAGTCCAAAGTGAAATATGAAATGTAGAAAATATAACAGAAATCTAATATAATATTTTTGTATATTAAAACTATATATTATAAAATTATATATATATAAAACTGTATATTATATATATATATATATATATATATATATATATAATTTATATAAAATATAAAAATAACATTTTATTTTAAAAAAGTTTTACATTAAATGAGACATATTATGCCCCTTTTTACAATATGTAATATACATCTCAGGTGTCTCCAGAATGTGTCTGTCAAGTTCCAGCTCCAAATACCCCACAGATAATTTATTATATTTTGAAAATGCCCATTTTGAGTGGAAAGCAGAAACGCACTGTTTTCGTGCATGTCTCTTTAAATGCAAATGAGCTGCTGCTTCCCACCCCTTTTTTCAGAACAGGACTGTGCATTTACAGCTCATTCCTCTGCCTAAAAAACATCTGTGTGGTTTTGATTATCATGTCTATCATGGTGAAATCATGCTTTTTAAACCATATTAGTTTTAACTTCTGATACAGGGCTTTCTGAATGCACATATCCGAAAAACGCGCAAAGAAAGCAGATGTCACATGGCATGTGAGTACTAAACTACATTCACTTTCATGTCCTGTTGCACTTAAACTGTCAAATACACACAAGTTTATGTTGAAAACACATACAAGTTACAAAAACAGTCAGTTATGTCTGTGAAGGTAAACAGCTGGGAAAAAAATTCTTATATTAGATCTGTGTGGCAACAGCGTAATATACAGTAAATAAATTAATAAATACACAGCTTTTTTGTCTCCTCTGAGGCTGGGACTCTAAACAGTGTTCTGTGCTCGTCTGATAGGATTTGAGCTTTGCTCAAACTTTTGCCATGATGTTAGAACTGGTTAAGATTAAGATTAAGGGGCGGTAATACAGGTGCATCTCAATAAATTAGAATGTTGTGGAAAAGTTACTTTATTTCAGTAATTCAACTCAAATTGTGAAACTCGTGTATTAAATAAATTTAATGCACACAGACTGAAGTAGTTTAAGTCTTTGGTTCTTTTAATTGTGATGATTTTGGCTCACATTTAACAAAAACCCACCAATTCACTATCTCAACAAATTAGAATATGGTGATATGCCAATCAGCTAATCAACTCAAAACACCTGCAAAGTTTTCCTGAGCCTTCAAAATGGTCTCTCAGTTTGGTTCACTAGGCTACACAATCATGGGGAAGACTGCTGATCTGACAGTTGTCCAGAAGACAATCATTGACACCCTTCACAAGGTGGGTAAGCCACAAACATTCATTGCCAAAGAAGCTGGCTATTCACAGAGTGCTGTATCCAAGCATGTTAACAGAAAGTTGAGTGGAAGGAAAAAGTGTAGAAGAAAAAGATGCACAACCAACTTAGAGAACCGCAGCCTTGATAGGCTTGTCAAGCAAAATCAATTCAAGAATTTGGGTGAACTTCACAAGGCATGGACTGAGGCTGGGTTGTCCTTTTTCAAGTTTTCTGGGTTGGTAGATGCACTTGGGACTCGATTATAGCACTTAAACATGGGGAAAAAATCTGATTTTCATGATGTCACCTTTAAATATGTAAACTAAATACAATTTTTGATAGGTGAAGTTAAAAAAAAAGACTATATGAATTTATTTTAATTCTACCTTACATTTAAGTCTGCACTTCTGCATTCTGCTTGCAGCCTCAATTGAAATTCAGGCACTGAATTATAATTTAAATGCCATCGTCTATTCAGTTCTGAGTGAAGCACAACCCTGCATTCGAAGAAGTTGTTGAAGAAGCCGACATTGTCGTCATAAACTTATGTTGACAGTAAATATGACTGTGACATTTTTATAAACAGAAAAATGTGCACAGAGCCATACAAAAATCTCCAGTGCTCCTGTCTAAACATGCCTTAGATGCATAAGGTACGGAAGAATTGGAAGGAACCCAGTCATCACTGGTAAAAGAAACCGCACCTGTGCCATCTATCTGTTTGCTGCCAATTCCCAAAATAACATCCGAACAAGCTCAAAACCCTGCTGCACTCTGAAAATGTGAGGAAGAGAAATAGCAGAACACCTGGCTCTTTTTTACCAGAAAGGCCCAGGTATCTCCCAAGCAGATGCAGGCATTTTGTGTCTAATGTATGTGCCTGCTGGCTGCCACAGCTTGCCACTTGTTGCTGCCAAGCATTGAGACGTGTTCTCCGTGATTACAGCGCTGTCTCCACCAATTCAATCAATGGACTCCATATCCAGCAGTCCACATGTGAGGCGGCTGCAAACGCTGAAGAACATCATGTTACGTTTAGCTTCGGCTGAACTGTTGTTTGCTGACTGGAATGAGTTGACAGTGCAGAGATGCAGAAAGAATGTCGGAACCATCCGTGACAGTTGTCCTTGAGATGATTGAAGATAATATTCGGATATAAATCTGTTTATCGCTGCAGAGGATTCAAGGAAAAAACCCAGACGGGCTTAAAGTCGTTTCTTAGATTTACCTGAGCCATTGACATGGCATTAAACATAAATCAAAACAAGCTGCGCTAATGACCTGAAATTTAATGTAGATCGCACTCAGAGAAAACACAGTGTGAATGACACTGATCGACTCCTCTGCAGTTGGGCAACACATTTATTAAAATGGTACGACATTTTTAGATCCCCGGTGGTCGTTTATTGCCGACGGTTGCCTTGGATTTAATAAATTACAATCTATTACACGCTATCATGCCTGTTAGCAGGACTTAATTCAGTTGAAAGTTCAGCAATAGTTACAAATTGGACCTAATTGTCTGGCATACAAACGCATGACACATCTGCATCAGATTGGTAGGGAAAAATGAGTTTCAGAAGGGGAAAAAAAATGATGATTTACAAGAAGGAAAGAAAGATGTAGTGATTTTAATGAACATCTGCAAGTCTCTGAGGCACCTTGCCAAGATCTGGGCCTTGAACTCCTGGGAACTAAGAATTGTCAGAGCTGTAAGAAATGATTTTAGATGGGAAGGGGGAAACTTAATTATCGGATGGAAACTGTGTGGGAGTTTTTCCCCATTATGTTTTTGTAATGATTCCTTTAAGGCATACTAAAGTTCGGTAAGTGTAGCAATGCTGTTGTAGTCAGAAGAGAAAAGAGTAGGGAAAACCTATTCGCCCTCTGGCTATATGAAAATACAGAGTCGCCCATCATTAAATATATTCATTTGCAAATGAATGAAAGTGGATACATGAATTAATGAATGAATGAATGAATGAAAGTTTGGTAAATAAAGAATGCTATGTTCTTTTTGGACATCACAGTTGAACATGCAGCAAACAGCACAATGAAGATCTTTATCGTGAAGCTAGTTTGACAAGATAACCACCTGTCAAAACACAGTCGGCCAAACACATATCTGTCTCAAAAGCACAGTCAGTTTGTTTTTTCTTGTCTTTGTGGCAATTGTTTTCAAAAGGTCTCTCCAGGGAAAAAAACCTATTGTTTGATATTTGTCAGATTAAATGAAATGACATTTTGCTGCATTCTTTTTCAAGCTAAAAGTAAAAAATTAATAAAAAAGTGAAATCACTGCAACCAAGGTGTCAAGGTTTAACTGGTAAGCATAACCCTGTTAGCCCTGTTTTTCTCCCTTGACAAACATTCAAAAATTAGCAAAGTATACAGTTGAAGTCAAAAGTTTACATACACCTTGCAAAATCTGCAAAATGGTAATTATTTTACCAAAATAAGAGGGGTTATACAAAATGCATGTTATTTTTATTTAATACTGACCTGAATAAGATATTTCACATAAAAGACATTTACATATAGTCCACAAGAGAAAAATAATAGTAGAATTTATAAAAATGACCCTGTTCAAAAGTTAACACACACTTGGTTCTTAATAGTGTTGTTACCTGTATGATCCACAGCTGTGTTTTTGTTTAGTGATAGTTGTTCAAGAGTCCCTTGTTAGTCCTGAACAGTTAAACTGCCTGCTGTTCTTTAGAAAAATCCTTCAAGCCCCACAAATTCTTTGGTTTTTTAGCATGTTTGTGTAGTTGAACCCTTTCCGACAATCTTTTGACACTGAGGACAACTAAGGGACTCGTATGCGAATATTACAGAAGTTTCAAACGCTCACTGATGTTCCAGAAGGAAAAATGATGCATTAAGAGCCACGGGTGTAAACTTTTGAACAGAATGAATATGTGTACATTTTCCCAGCATTTTCTGGAGCATCAGTGAGTGCTTGAACGTTCTGTAGTAGTTGAATATGAGTCTCTTAGTTGTCCTCAGTGTGAAAAGATGGATCTTAAAGTCATACAGACATTGTTAGAAAGGGTTCAAATGCACAAAAATGCTGAAAAACCAAAGAATTTGTGGGACCTGGAGGATTTTTCTGAAGAACAACAGAAGACAGTTCGGGACAAACAAGGGGCTCATGATCAACTATCACTAAACAAAAAACACAGCTGCGGCTCATTCAGGTAACGACACAATAATAAAAATCAAGGTATGTAAACTTTTGAGCGGAGTCGTTTTTCTAAATTCAACTATTATTTTCTCTTGTGGACTATATGTAAACGTCTTCTATGTGAAATATATTACTCAGGTCAATAATACATAAAAAAACAACACGCATTTTGTATGGTCCCTCTTATTTTGGTAAAATAATTAACATTTTGCAGATTCTGCAAGGTGTATGTGACGTAAAATGATACTTTTTAGAGCTCACCGAAAAAAAAAGAAAAGGAAAAAAAACCCTACATGTTATCAACACAAGACTTGAGTGTTGAAGTCATGTGTATCCCATGAAACCCGGGTAAACATGATCAATGACGTTCCATTAACCGCACAATAACCTTTCTCATCTCGGAGGACGCGTCGGCTTCACTTGACATTGACAGTGTTGAGATTAAGAGGTTGAGAGCTGCAGCTGAAGGAGTTCTGAAGAACATCCATATTTCTACCACCAGCGGCCTCCCAAAGAAAAATGGAGCATCTCTGACTTTGTAATCAAAATCAAGCCCAATATCGACTTTACATCAGAAGCTTCCTGCACTCGCAGCTTCCATTATGAACAGCCTCCTGCACTCTACCGAAAGCAAAGGAAAAACACAGAAGGCCCAATATCACCCATCCTCAGCTGTATGTTTGTCGTATTTTTTTGAGCATAGATTTAACGTTTTTTTAAGCATTTCGTAAATTTCAAAGGTTTTTGGCAATGCAATCGTGGTGAAACACTGACTGAGAATGTGAAGTTCCAGTCATTAGCTCCATTTCCGTGAACATTAAATGCAATTTTCCCAGGACGGTCTTAAAGCATTAATGACATTCATGAAAGAATAAATGAAAATCTGAATTGCAGCTTAGATCTCAGGGCCGTGTAACTAGGCTTTGCTTTTAGGAGGGAGGGAAATCTCTGAAATCACTCCCATCTTGTGTTATGCTAGCACACGTTAGATGTGCTCTTTATCAAGCTCATTAATCTCAGAGATGCACTTCTTTTAATTAATATAAGCTCCTGTGCTGTTATAAATACTAGAGGAAACAGGGGCTCAGAGGCCTGCCTACAAAAAGAGTTGTCAGCACACACCAGGATTAAATCATTACCAAAGCCATAATGTTCTCTTTTCTCTTTCTCTCTCTCTTTCTCTAACTCTCAGATAATAAATAAATAATGAGTACAATCCAAAAAAAAAAGGAATACATTTAGCAGCTTTGCATCCCGTGTGCAATGATTTTCTGGGTTGACAACTGCTACAAATCATATAAAGTAATACAGCGATCCAGCTCATCGGTTCAGCTGCAGTTCACCTCAGTGATCCCGGCCTCAATCCAGACATCTCATGAGATACATTTGGCCATATTTTAGTGGAGTGGCCTCTCCTCAGTCACTGCAGCAGTTGCCATGGCGATAGGGTGCCTGTGGATTCCACAAGCAATACATTTATGTCATACTAGTGGTACCCACAATTAACAAGTGAGGGGGAATGTATTGATACATTCTCAAGCCCATGTCTGTAGACTACCTGAAAATGTAAAATTACTAAAGCCAAGATATTCATAATGTTATGTATAGGTCATAAATACAAGCTACAAAGCTAGTCTTGTATAGCCATAGCTGCACATTGCAGTTTTTTTCTGGCCAAGAACTGCTCACTTTGACAGGAAGAGACCACCAGACTGACACGTAAAGTCACCAATTAGTTTTAAGTGTTATTTAGGAGGATATTTATCTTTTTTTATTAGGAGATTTATTAAATTTAGCTGAGAAATTACCCACAAAAGATCATTTAAAGCCATGGTTGTTAAATAAGAAAAAAAAAATCATGAGATGATATATATATATATATATATATATATATATATATATATATGTACAGCTTTAGAAAGAGTTTTTATTCATTTTTTTTTCTTGTTTTTTCTCTTTTAATTTTTCAGGTGAATTATTCCTTTAATTAGTTTTTTTAATTAATATGAATTTTGGGTTTCTGGATTTATAATGATTTTTTTCTGATTTTTTTACAATTAATTTGTAATTCTGAAAGTTTTTTTTAGCACAATACTCTAAATGAGAAACTAAAACTGGAAGTAAGTGGCAGTAAATGTCTTAATGAATGAGTCATTCATAGGGTTGAAAAATGTGGACAATTTTCAGTAAATCTGGGAAACATTCCAGAAATTTTGGAAAATTTCCAGGATTTTTTGGAAAGTTTCCAGAAATTTACCAGACATTTTCCACCCCTTTGCAACGCTAGTCATTCATTCGTTCATTAGATTCCTTCAAATGGCTGATTCATTTAAAAATGTAAATGTTTCTCTTTATGAACGGGCCATTGAATCATTAGTTCACCTGATTCATTCAAAATGTTGATTCATTCAGAAATTGCGTATTGCTTGAAGACGCACAATAGTTCTGCTGTGGCTTTAATATGCAACATTTGCATTAGTGGTAAACTGATATGTGTTTTTCAGTGCCGATACCAATTATTACAGATCAAGTAGACCGATAACTGATATTTTGAACCGATATATATATATATATATATATATATGTGTATACATAAGTGTCTGGTGTAAAAATGAAAATTAATGTCAAAATTAAGAATAACAAGAGCTCTGACAAACACTTTTGTTAAATGCTTTTAAATTATTTAGCAAATCGCATTTGAAAATGACGATACCAATAATCATAAAAATGCATAATATCGGCACCGATAATCTGTCAACCCCTAATTTGCATTGGCAAAACTGAGCAAAAACACACAACATTGTCTCTTAAATATAACACAATATTACGTTTTTATTGATTGAGTTGTTGCATTAAATTTATATCACATATGCACTTATGTGATAGGCTGTACTCGTTGCTTGTGTGATGTTACTTAACTATATAATATGATATAAACCTGAGACAAAATCTCATGCAGGGGCATTTTTCCCCAGTCTCTTGAATTTTAGGCTACCTGATCTCATGATGAAAACGTACCTGTGGGAACTTTTTCACAAGAAGCAAAAATACGTACCAATAAGTACATATGACTGCAGTTTCCAACAAAAGTGAACACTAGAGGCGATAAAAAAGTGAGTACTTGTAATTGTTTTTGTACACAGTTATGATTACAGCTCCATATGTTTCACTTTCCGGATTTAACAAGGTTGTTAAAGTTAACAAGGTTGTTAAAGCCGGCACAGAATTGGACTTAGGATGCGGAATCCTTGGGTACGAATCCTGTGAAAAACATGACTCATGATGGGAAAAAAAAGACAGATGAAAGATTGAAAAACAAGCTAAAATGGCATGCTTACATTTGCGAGGTAAAACAGTGCTGTTTTATCATAGATACATCTGAGTGTGTTGAATTTTCATTACTTTTATAAATAATTAGTCTAAGCATGAGTCTAAAGTAGGAGAGTTTATTTTCTAGAAGTCCACAGGGACAAAAGTACCCATAGTTCAAAAAACATCTAACTTCAAAAAAAATAAAACAGCTTACTACAATAAGTTCTCCTAATGGATATCTAGTCAACTTCCTACTAAATGCCTCAAACAAAACGCTTTCAAAGATTTAATGCTAACCTTGCAAGTTTGGCAAGAGTAGACGTATACAAATCCCTTTGTCCCGGAAGTTATATAAACCTAGCCAATAAGATTAGAGCTTGCCAGATCAACACAATGCTTTCCAGTTTTGCATGCAACATGCATTAGAACAGACTGTGGGTGGTTTGTGGGTGTGCCGTCGGAGACTACTGCAAAGCAAAAAAAAAAAAAAAAAATTTAGATAAAAAGACATAAAACAGGCCACAAGCACCTGTTACTCAAACACATTTACTTACTTATTGACCAGGGGAAGGCAGCAGACACCCAGCCAACCAAACCAAACCTATCACTGCCTGACTCACGCAATTACATGCAAGACTTCCTTCATTCTCTACGTCAGTCAGCAGATAACAAGTTTTATCTCAAATGCTGGCAGAAGTTTTCAGCCGTCTAGAATGCGACATCTGTACTGACACAATTAGTCTGAGATCGGGACAATTCGCACATCGGCTTGATTAAATCTGGCTGGCTGGAACCGGGCCTGGCAGAGGTACATCGTACATTTGAAACGCACCCGCCATCCTTTATAAATCAGATTGAGACCTCTTTAACCCGTCGAGAGGTGCCCGCACGACCCCGACAGATGCCTATTGGTTGAGTTGGCGAGAGCTAACGAGCATGTGGGCGCGGGTCGATGAAGACGATGATGGCGCGGAATCGACGCCAAGCCCGCCAGGCACCCCCACAGCCGTGCGGCACCCAGGACAGGTGCCCGGGCCGTTACCGGCGAATCTGCTCTGCAAGCAGCAAAGTGATATTGATTGAGCTTCACTCTGCCATTTAGTGGTTCATTGAACAAGTATGAAAATAAATATGGCATTTTGTTTATACACGCCGTTCATTAATATTCCGCGAGGGAGCAGGGTAAATGGCTTTACCCAGGGTGGCGGCGGGCAGACACCTGCCGTCTGTCTGTGTTAGGTTTTATTTCACTCCAGTGGGTGAGAAGAAAATACAATGACAGCCTTAGGCATCTGCCTGATAACAGGGAAAAAGTCCATTTTTGTTTGGAAGGAGGGTTTGCCAAGCTCCGTAACATGATCTCCCACACAAATTAATCTGCTGTGGTTTCATGATGGCTCTGGCAAGGGGGGGAAATTGAGCTGTGCTGTAAAAAAGTATCTGTTTGAGTCCACAAGCAGCATAAAACCCGGCTGATTGAGTTGGTCGGAATCCAGATAGTCCAAAATGCGCATCAGCAGGAAGATCCCCCTGGGATGACAAACTCTGATCCAGTGGTTAGCGGTAAATAGAAATAATAGACTGATTCTGTCAGTAGTTTCACTAGTGTTTGTGGCTGTGATTAGATATTTATTCAGGCTGTCTGCTCTGCTGGATTTTACTGTACAGATGTTTCCTTTTCACATGAGTTTGCAGTGCCTTACTTGAGTGAGTCTTATAAGATTCAATCTTACTCGCACAAACAAGCGTGCAACCATGCAAATGGAAACATGCTGTGAGGTGTGCTTGCATGTCCAGTGCCCTCTTGCTGCAATTGAAGTCATTCAAATTCTGTTCTGGTCTTTGCTCTGTGGTAAACCTGAGAAAAGAAAAATGTGTAAAAAACATTTCGGACCTCTCCAACTTAAAATTTTCTAACAACTTGTTACATCATACAACTTGAAAATGACTTGAAAAAACTTCAATTGCTATTTCCCCATTTTTGAATGGTCACCATTGGCACATGCAATGCAACAAAGACTGTTAAAGTCAACAGATTTTACTAAAAGACTTAACAATCTTTAGAAAAAAAAACATTATGATTTAATATTTTGGCTTTCATCGCTATACAGTACATTTCATTCTTTATTCAGTAAAAAATCTTAGTAAAATTAAAAAAAAAAAAAAAAAACGAGGTTGATTTGGCACAGAATGACCCTATTCTGCAAAATGGCACTAAAATTTTATACCCGGTCCTAAAGGAAATAATTTCTAACTTTGGAGAATAATTTCAGTGCTCAATATTTACTATAACGTATTGAAATTTGCAACGACGAATGTCTGTCTTCACTTGGGATTGACGTTTGTTTCTTTCGTTCTTTCACTCCACTTTATTAACAAACCAACAGTCAAACACTGGATAATTTGTTTGGAGATAATTATTTGGAAGTCATGAGCCATGTCATAACTGTCAATTTCCATAATTTTTCAAAATGAATTTGTACAGTTCAGAAAAAAAGTGCAGAAAAAATAAAATGAATCTTACAATTATATTTTCAAAGAATATGTTTTACCATTCCAAAATGGCTTATGCTCACCAAAACTTCATTTATTTGATTAAAATTATAATTTTATTTAAAATATTTTACAATATATTTTTAACATATTTACATACACCTTGCAGAATCTGCAAAATGTTAATTATTTTACCAAAATAAGAGGGATTATACAAAATGCATGTTGGTTTTTTTAATACTGACCTGAATAAAATATTTCACATACGTTTACATACAGTCTATAAGAGAAAATAATAGTTGAATTTATAAAAAATTACCCTGTTCAATTTACATATGTTTGATTCTTAATACTGTGTTGTTAACTGAATGATCCACAGCTGTGTGTTTTTTTGTTTAGTGATAGTTGTTCACGAGTCCCTTGTTTGTCCTGAACAGTTAAGTTGCCCACTGTTCTTTAGAAAAATCCTTCAGGTCCCACAAATTCTTTGGTTTTTCAGCATGTTTGTGTATTTGAACCCTTTCCAACAATCTTTTGACACTGAGGACAATTAAGGGACTCGTATGCAACTATTACAGAAGTTTCAAACAATTACTGATGTTCCAGAATGAAACACAATGCATTAAGAGCAGTGGGGTGAAAACTTTTTCAATTTGAAGATTAGGGTAAATTTAACTTATTTTGTCTTCTGGGAAACATGTAAATGTCTTCTGTAGCTTCTGAAGGTCAGTACTAAATGAAAAAATATGATATTATATATATGATTTAGGCAAAATAAGGAAAATGTACACATCTTCATTCTGTTCAAAAGTTTACACCCCTGGCTCTTTATGCATGCCTCAGTTGTCCTCAGTGTGAAAAGATGGATCTCAAAATCATACAGTCATTATTAGAAAGGGTTCAAATACAATAAAATTCTGAAAACCCAAAGAATTTGTGGGACCTAACGGATTTTTCTGAAGAACAGTGGGCAGTTTAACTGTTCAGGACAAACAAGAGATTCGTGAATAACTGTCACTAAAAAAAAAAACACAGCTGTGGATTATTCAGTTAACAACACCAGAATCAAGCGTATGTAAACTTTTGAACAGGGTCATCATCTATTATTTTCTCTTGTGGACTATATGTAAACATCTTTTATGTGAAATATCTTATTCAGGTTAGTATTAAATAAAGGATGTATGATCCCTCTTATTTTATTAAAATAATTAGCAATTTGCAGATTCTGCAAGGTGTTTGTAAACTTTTGACCTCAACTGTACGTATATATTCAAGTGATGGCAAGACTGAATTTTAAGTGTTTATGTGTCAAAATTCTAAATATAAGGCTGCTCGAAGCCACAGCAGAGCCATCGGCGAATGTGACATTAAATTTCTCACATACATCAGCTCTGAATCCCACACAACGTCTGAACATACCAAAGCTCCATCTGACAGACCGACTGTGCTAAAATCTAATCTTTAATAATCTTTATGTAATCTGAAATTTCCACAATCATTAAAACTCAACAGACCAGCATGGGGAACACAACATATGCTGGTGACCAGACCTATGGTCAGTCTTTCAAGCCAGAAATGGAGGTGTGATGTAGCTTACATATTGAATAGAAAATATCCAAATAAACGTGAGATAATAAAACAGCTTTCTGGCATTGCAAAATGAATATTTACTCAAGTTCTTTTCAAGGGTGCCAACATTTGTGCCATTTTACACATCGCTATTATCCATTTAGAATAATCCAAGACAAGCCATGAAAGTCCATTTCAGAACGAGTTTGCAACTCAATGAACTCGCAAAATAGCATTCCGCATGACTATGCCTCCATAAAACAGTTTAGTTCAGAGATTGCAAATATAACCTCCTGAAGTATAGTCTCTTGCTAAGTATGCTAAGCTACAACCGCAGAATTTACCTCAGGAGTCCAATTCAGCTTTATTTATTGCTATTGCGCTCTTAACTGCTGTTCACGGATGTTTATTGTTGCAGTACCTCTAATGGCCATAATACCACTTGATGGTTTCGATTTTTCACCAACATCCTCATGCAACCCACAGCACGAGCTCTGCAGAGTTAATGCCGCTCCACTCAGGTCTGCAGACTTGGCCTGGAGCCCATCGGTCGGCCTAAGCAGAGCTCAGGCATCACCACAGCACGGCAGCCTGCCAATGGCCGCCGGTCTCTGGCTGGATTCCGGGGAAACGTTCCCCCTCTGCTTGGCTGGATTTAAAGGTTATCTCCTCTGATCATTCTCACTCTGTCTCCCCCCAGAGTGGCAGCCAGACCCTCCACAGGTGTGTGAATGAGAACGATAAGAGGAGAAGAGAGCACCGTGAAAGCACTTGAGGCCCAGGGATCTTCAGGTTCAACTTTGATATGGAAATAATTAACTGGCCTTTTCCACCTCCATCAAAACTGGCCTCACTCATGCTTTATGCATCAGCGAGAGATGGTTAGATGTCAAGACAAAACTGAAGGCCATTATAAGAGCATGTAAACAGAATGCACAGGTTTTTAAGCACTCTTCACAGCCCTAAGTGTCTCAAGAATATCACTAACACAGGGCTTGATCTTCATTTCGAGGAGTTCTTCTGCCTTTGGCAGCACCGATTACGTGCTTGTGGGATGGTAGTGCACCCCGCTGGTCTGTCAGTTGGGGTCTGTCCCCCACCCCTTGCTCATTAACACATGATTAAATGACATAAATACACATTGCACAAGTGGCATTACTCATAACAACAAGTATGAGCGTACGATTGTAATCAGAGTTTGAGCTTAATGCCACATCTTGTCCCTCAAGTCTTTGGAGGAATAACATGGTGATTTTATTATAATAAAATATCCATTATCCTGGCAAATACAGGAGAAAAACCCCATTAACTCCAGTCAGAACTTTGCATGATATTTCAGCTAAAGGTTGATTAAAAAGCCACAGACCTTTCAGATATCGCAAGTTAATATTTGAGAGCCGTAGAGTGCGTAATCCTTGGCATATTAGCAGAAATCCACTCATTTTGAAGAATTACATTTGAAAGACCTTTGTCCACAATAATAAAAATGCCTGTCTGTGATGCATGCTATATGAGAAGACGCCGGTCAGAGGGGAACGATGACTGTGTCGTCTCATTAGTGGCAGTGGCCCACGGCAAAAGAACTCATTACAATTTACTCCCTTAATAGGGCGCAGTACAACTTAATCAAATGCTGCAAATCCAATAGACCAATTAAGTACAAAATGAAGGAACTGATTTATAAATTTCCTGCTGAAATCAATACTTCAGCGCTAAATGCGAATATGTGCCGTTTGACAAAAACGCACAAACCGATGACTTAATTTACCGACGACGGGTACGATTATTTGTTGTCTCGAAGCTATAGCGAGAGGCAAACAAAAGAGGCCTAATGCAATTTGGTTGAAATGAGCATTTCCGAGCCAACGCAGGCGTTTAATTGTCGCTTAAACGTTCTTTGAACCAGTCGCCGCACAACATAATGCTATTTCGAGATTATTTGTGTGTACGGAGTCGTGGTATGGAAGTTTATTGCATTGTAAAGCATTTTATTACCTGTTTGAGGAAACACTACGAGCTAAATAAATTGAGAAAAAGGAACGCTTTATGTCGCATATCAAAAGCTGCACCCGCACTCTTAAATAATGGCTTCAGCTCGGCACCAACAAAGGCACATGCAAATGTCTCCACACTCATCTACACAAAAAGAATGCTCCTCGATATCTGGCAAACACATACTCTCGTTGATGACATGCTACACTAATTTAGACACAAATAATGGCCTACCGTTGTATCTACGCTGCGAGGAGGCGCATGCGGGGCTCACACGCTCAGGAGGGTTCAATTATTACTCTGTGTAATGATGATGCATGCCATGTACTGCACACCACACACACACATTGCTTAAGGATGGAGAAGTCCCTCTCCAAATGCAATAGAAAGAGCGATTACGCACACAAACACACACACTTTCTGGCTAATTTCTGCCTGGTGTACAATAACACCATTCATCAACCTGACTAAGATTAGTTACTTCTCACCCCAGTCCCTGTTTATGATAATTAAATCAATGTACGTGGAACTGAAGCTTCCACGAATCTCATACAGTAGTTTAAGGAAGACTTAGGTCGTGCATCTCCAAATAAATCTGATTCTCTAAAATGACAGAAGATTTTTTAAAATTTTTTAGAAGCCAAAAATGTTTCATAAATAGCTTTTTGTGATAGTTTTGAAGTTGTACAAAATGTATCTATAACCTGTGAATGCTCATTTGACAGGTTTTAGACTAAGATAAGACCACAGCACAAAAGTTTTCCTATCAGCAAGATAGCAGTTTTCAGTACTACATTCTGAATTCTCCTCAGGTTCTCTGTGAAGACAGACTGACATTAGCAAAACCTAGGTGAAATTTTGTGGGTCTGTTGTCCATTGTCAATAGTGTAGTGAAGCATGAAGCACCTCTATCTCAGAGGTCATTTCCAAACCAAGCAGCTCTATATTGCAAACGTGGCGAATTTGTGTGTTAAAAGTTCAACAAAATTGAATCTGGTGTGAAACCTGCATAGGAAATTTTTTGTGGCTGCACCTTAGTGCAACTATAGCATGTCCTATTCTAGTTTCTGTGGAGCTAATAATAATGGTCTAACCAAATGATTTCAACCCATTTCAACTAAAGGTTACATTTATTATTGAGAGCATGTATTGTAAGTGGTAATGCAAATGTCTTGATATGCTCTTTTTGCAACTTTTATTACATTTAATGTCAACTGGAATAACATTACTATGTAATATACCTTTAGTAATATAGACTTTAGAAAGGAATTTACAAGATTAGCATAAAATAAGTGGTTTCATACTTTTTGATGCCAAAGACCCTCAAACATGATGATCCCCTTATAAATGACTCCCTTCCTATAATATAAAGGCAGTTACACTACTGTCCAAGATGTTCATGTCTTTCTTTCTTCAGCTGTAAAAGAAATTATTATTTTTTTTTTAGGAAAACATTTCAGGATTTCTCTCCATATAGTGGACTTCAATGGTGCCTGTGAGTTTGAACTTCTAAAATGCAGTTTAAATGCAGCTTCAAAGAGCTCTAAACTATATCAGCTGAGAAAGAAAAGTCTTATCTAGCAAAACGATCTGTCATTTTCAAAAAAAATATAATTTATATACTTTTTAACCCCAAATGCTCATCTTGACTAGCTCTGCGTGAACTCTGTGTATTCCGGTTCAAGACAGTTAAGGTAGGTCAAAAAACTCCCATCTCATTTTCTAACTTCAAAACTGTCCTACGTCGCTGCATTACCTTTTTTTTGTAAAGGGCGTTTGATAATCTTTGCATGTTCACTTTGTAAACACTGGGTTGGTGCTTCTGCAGCAATGTAGAATGATTTTAAAGTTGGAGGTGAAGTTTTTCGACGTACCTTCAACTGTCTTGAACCGGAAAACACACAGAGTTCACGCAGAGCTAGACAAGACGAGCATTTGAGGTTAAAAAGTATATAAATTGTCAATTTTGTCCAATTGTCCCTTCTTCCTTGGATGGGATCACTTCGAGCCGTTTGAAGCTGTATTTAAACTGCATTTTGGAAGTTCAAACTCATGGGCACCATTGAACTCCACTATCCTGAAATGTTTTCCTCAAAAAACATAATTTCTTATCGACTGAAGAAAGAAAGACATGAACATCTTGGATGACAAGGAGGTGAGTAAATTATCTGTGCATTTTTGTTCTGGAAGTGAACTTGTCCTTTAAATAAATTTTAAAATGTCACAAGTATTCAGAAATCATTTTATGATTATGCTGACTTGGTGCTTAAGAATCATTTCTTATTATAATCACAGTTGAAATCAGTTCTGCTGTTTTATTTTTTGGATTTTATTTGTTTATTTTTATTTTTTTTTTTATGTGTAGAAAGTTTGAAAAAAGCATTTATTTTCCAACATAGATATTTTTGTCACATTTGCGCAATTTAATGCATCCTTGTTGAATGAAAGTAGCCTCTACATTTCTTAAAGGGAACTCCAGGTATTAGAACTTGTATGGCTTTGGCTTAATATAACATAAATTATGTCTCTTACTGAATTATGTAGTAGAAAACCCATGAAAGATTTACGTTTGTTTAAAAATCCATTTTGGACTATGCCAACGCTTGTCATGACACCGCAGCCACTGAAGGAGTTTCTCTGCGTGGTTTTCACTTGATATCGGGGGCGTTTAGACGGCATTTGGTTTAACTCTACATTTATATCCACCATGACCTGTGAGCTCTTTCAGTAGCTGTGGTCATTGTATCAATATGTTATTTTCCGAGTTGTGTTGCTGTAAAAACATCAACAGGTAGCGCCAGTAGCTCACCGAGTGCAACCATTTCATGTCATCAAAATAATGGTGACCCCCATAGTCCAAAATATAGATTAATGGTGTGGATTTTTTAAATAATGTAATTCTTTCATGGGTTTTCTGCTACATTTTTCAGAGACATCACTTCCGTTATATATCCATACAAGTCTTAATACCCAGAGTTGCCTTTAAAATAATTTACTGACCCCGTACTTTCGAATGGTTGTGTATATATATATAAAAAAACAGTAGGTGTGTAAACCGATGAGTCATGCATGCAGACCAGGAAGATGTGATCAGCTACAGAAGCCATCACAACATCACGACATCCTGTAAAGCACTGGTCATTCTGGATTCTAATACAAAGGGATGGTAACTGAAAGCGGACATAAAACAGAAAGACAGACAAGATGGCAAGAGCAGAAAAACAAAGGGTCAACATCAAACAAACATGACCTCTCCTCACCTACACTACCTGTATGCATCAGTCATCTCACACACATAGCACGCAGTTCTCTCTCTCTTTTGTACTCTTGCACACGCCCGTCAAAATGACTGACACAAACATATATATCTCATTACCCAATCTGTACTGTTCTGTTCTGCTGCGCTCTCTCTGGCCTCTAGATTCGGCTAGGTTATACCTTCTATGTACGCTCAGGGAGAAAGACACACATACACAAACACACCAAAGAATTTACAGCATTGGGCCAGGAAGTCAGGCAAATGAAGTAACAGTAATGAAGAAGAGGGAGATGAGATGAGGCCAGGGAACATACGGTCCCCACTTACAATTAACAACCTCAACGAGCACTGCCAAACTCTAACAGTCAAAAACAGTAAAAAAGAGAAAAGAGCAGAAGCAACTGGATCTATTTTCCAATTAGATCAATTTCCTCTCTGTTCTGCCATGTCAGGATGCAAATTCTGTGTCCAGAATATTTCATCTTTATATCTGTCAGTCAGGCTTTCAGCCTTGTCAAACAACAGTGAACAAACACAGCATCTGTTAAAGGAATAAGATGCATGTTATTGTGATTTTACCATATTTGTACACATTTGTTGTTCATAAAACAAAACAGTTGACCTAAATGGTGTATATATATATATATATATATATACATACATGTGTGTGTGTGTATATATATATATATATATGTACATATATAATAGTGTGTGTGTGTGTGTGTGTGTGTGTGTGTACCTGATATTTATCACATTATGGGGACCAAATGTCCCCACAAGGATAGTAATACCAGTACATTTTGACCTTGTGGGGACATTTTTTAGGTCCCCATGAGGAAACAGGCTTATAAATCATGTAGAATGAGTTTTTTTTTCAGAAAGTAAAAGTGTGCACAGTCTCCTGTGAGGGCTAGGTTTAGGTGTAGGGCAATAGAAAATACGGTTTGTACAGTATAAAAACCATTACGCCTATGGAATGTCCCCATAAAACATGGAAACACAACATGTGTGCTGCGTGTGTGTGGTATATATAGTATAAAATAAGTGTTTATTATTAATATTGTCATCGATTATCACTGTATGCTACAATGAATATGAATATCATTTAATATCTTAATCATCGCTGTCTCTGTGCTGTGATGTGTTCAGAAAAAAGATTGGAAGTTGTTGAAATAATCACATTAGATTAAGAATTTGCTCAGCTGACTGACTGGAAACAACATTCAGTTTTTTCTTTGTCTTTTTTTAAACTGAGTTATCCAAGTATCTGCTTTTTTAGGGAGAGGCCTAACTTGTTTTCAAAGATCTTGCAAAAAGGCAGAAAGAAGTGAGGCATTTTCTATCTCTAATAGGTCTGATTCAGGACATCTAAACACATTTTAATGAAGGATGTGGATAGTGTCAAGACAGAAGGTGGATGTTTTAAAGTGCTGCACTGTTTCTTGCAGAGTTTTGCCATCAGTTGCCTCAAAGTTAGCCAAAGTGACTACTCTCTTATACTACCATGGTGGCACATTTATCAGTGAAAAAGCATGCAAACTTATTGCATTTGTGGTTAGAATGCAGTACACTTTGTGGCTGATTTAGGGGGTCTCATTGATAGCAGAGACTGACATATCAATGAAAATACAGAAGTTGTCAGACAGTAGAAGCAACATATTTTATTCTGTATTGTGATGTCCATCTGAGTATATCTTTAAATTATCAAAAGAGAAATAAGTCCATCAATTGTTGATTAATATTAATAGGTGATTGGATGTTTAGAATGGCTTCACAGTATTTGTTTTTGGCTCCACAGCAATGTTGCAGTGAAGTGGACAGCAGATGAGATGCATTTGCCCTGAGATTTGCACAGGCTTTAATCCGTCTCTTTCTTATCAGAACAGAAATAAGAAGAACATTGGGTTCCCACTTGGTCTGGGAACTTTTGTGAATGTCGCTGCTATCGTAGTGGGGCCCCAACACATATCACCATGAGCTGTTATCTCTAGGACTTACAGGACTTGTTGTTTTTACCTCAGCTGGAATAGATAAAGAACAATTTCAAGTTTGTTGCGTAACGTGAAATTGTATAAAATTGAGAATATACACTACCAGTCAAAAGTTTTTGAACAGTAAGATTTTTAAAGAATCCTCTTCTGCTCATCAAGCTTGCATTTATTTGATCCAAAGCACAGCAAAAGCAGTAATATTGTGAAATATTTTTACTGTTTAAAATAACTTTAATAATAAATTGTTCCTGTGATCAAAGCTAAATTTTCAGCATTATTACTCCAGTCTTCAGTGTCACCTGATCCTTCAGAAATCATTCTAATATGCTGATTTGCTGTTCAAGAAACATTTTTTTAATATTATCAATATTTAAAATAGTTGAGTTTTTTTTTCAGGATTCTTTGATAAATAGAAAGATCCAAATATCAGCATTTATATGAAATAAAAAGCTTTTGTAACATTACACACTATATCATTCAAAAGCTTTTTGGGGGAAAAGAAATTATAGAAATTAATACTTTTATTTAACAAGGATGCTTTAAACTGATCAAAAGTGATGAAAAAGACATTTATAATGCTACAAAAGATTTCTAATTCTACTAAGCTGTTTTCAACATAATAATAATAATGTTTTTTGATTTCTCAAGGATCATGTGATTGGAGTAATCATGGTAAAGTAAAAAAAAAATTTAAAAAATGTTGTGTTTTGTTGTACTTTGGATCAAATAAATTCAGGCTTGGCGAGCAGAAGTTCCTTTTTTAAAAAAATATAAAAAAATCTTACTGTTCAAAAACTTTTGACTGGTAGTGTATATTAAATTTATTTTTCTTACCTCTTGGCATTTGTTTTTTTCTTCTTGTTTTATGCATAAATCTAACAGTAATACACTATGGCTGTTTAGTAACTAGGTATGTTACTATAAAATTCAAATCTTGTGACAGGTGCGCAGATCAGCTGTTTACAGCAGCTTTGAATAAGTCTCATTGAAATCGATTTTAGGGCTGGAACTATTTTATCTATAATATTTATTTGTCAGCAAACCCTAGATGACTTGTTAATGCAAGTTCATGCCAATAAGGTTCTGTCATTTCAGAACATGGGAAAAACAGCACACAGTGAGTTCATAAGTGCGTCCTTAACTGCTGCTCATGGACACAATATGATCTCTCTCTTAGTTGGAAAAAAAAAATCAAGGACTTCTAGAGCTCTTTTTCACTCTCTGGAATGTTCTGCACAATCATTCCGCACACTGAAAGCACCATGGCAACAAGAGAACTGCAATACGGAGGTTCAAGGACTCCTCTTGTTCCTGTAACATTTTAATTACGTCGCTGATGCTTGCTGTGGAGACGTTTTGTGGGATGCACTGACTCAAGCCTGTAAGAGTTTTACCCTCCAACCATTCTGATCTCTCTGTCTCGGTTCCAGCTAGATTAGGATTAATTGATGTAAATTCCCTCCTGAAAGAAACTAAGATGAAAAAGAGAATCTATTTTAGACAGAAATAGAGAAAGACAATCGGGCAGCAGAAAGGAGAAATGGGCAAGGGGACAGTCCTAAGCTTGTTAAAATTAAGTTAAAGGAATACTTCCGCCGACAATTATAATCGCATTACCCAAACACCCTCATGACGTTACAAACTTTTATTTATATTTTAGTATATTATATAAAGCAAGGGAAAGTTATATGTGACCCTGGACCACAAAATCAGTCATAAGGATCAGTTTTTTGAAATTGAGGTTTATACATCATTTGAAAGCTAAATAAATATGCTGATGTATGGTTTGTTATGATAGGACAATATCTGGCCGAGATACAACTATGTAAAAATATAGAATCTGAGGGTGCAAAAAAATCAAAATATTGAGAAAACCTTTAAAGTTGTCCAAATGAAGTTCTTAGCAATGCTAATATTACTAGTAATATTACTAATCAGTATTAAGTTCTGATATATTTACGGTAGGATCTTTGCTTAATATCCTAATGATTTTTGTCATAAAAGAAAAATCTATCATTTTGATTTATACAATGTACAGTATTTTGGCTATTGCTACAAATATACCTGTGCTACTTAAGATTTTGTGGTCCAGGGTCACATTTTTACTGTCATATTGTCTAATTTTAATCATTATAAATGTTTCTTGAACACCAGATTAGCATATTTCAATTATTTCTAAAGGATCATGTGACTTTGAAGACTGAACATCTGCTGAAAATTCAACTTTTCTTTCACAGGAATAAATTACATTTCAAAATATATTAAAATAAAAAACAGCTATTTTAAATTATAATATTTTTTTGACAAAACTAATGCAGTGTGGATGAGCATAACAGATTTCAGAAACATTCAAAATCTTACAGACCCCAGACTTCTGAATGGTAGTGCAGAGCAAAATAGTGACTGTGAGTAAATAATACCATAATTTTCTTTTCTGGGTGAACTATTCCCTTAAGAAAAAAAACAGAAAGAAAGAAAAACAGAACAGATAGCAACATGAAAAATGCTGTGCGGCGGCCAAACAACTTCAAATAAACTTATAAATAACCTATACACTGAAGAGACGGACAGATACACCAGGAGGCATGGCAGAGAGGTGCACTTTTACCCCCGATAACAAGTTACGACTTCATTAATGTTAATTTCAAGTTCTCGGTAAACCAGACACTCCGAACACTGATAAGAAAGAACAGAAAGGACGCTTGGTCATTCCAAATGAGACTGAGACAGGAAAATGCATGTCTTTCTAAAGAGCACTGGTAATTGGCCTATTTAAAATGTTTTGCACTGTTTGTGTACACATTCTTTCATCTATGTCATAAAATGTAAGCGAGTCTGTGGCTTCATATTAACATGAACACGTGGAATTGAGACTAGGCTTTGTACTTTTGTCTACTTCATGAGAAATCATAATTTAAGAACATTTTTCCTAATAAATGTAAAATGTAGTTAATTAACAAAAAATTATCTCAACTGGACATAAGTGAAACAGTCAAGTTCCTGAAACTATGAGGTTGTTAATAGATGGTATACGCTTATTTTAAATGGATAGTTCACCCAAAAATTAATATTCTGTCATTGAAGAAGAAGTCCACTTCCAGAACAAAGATTTACATCTTAAATGCGTCTTCAAATGATCCCAAATGCGGTTGTAAACAATCTCAGCCGAGGAAGAAGGCTCTTATCTAGCGAAATAAACAGTTATTTTAAAAAAAAATAATACAATTTATATACTCTTTAATGTCAACGCTCGTCTTGTCTTACTCTGCTTGGACTGTTTTTTTCCGGTTCATGACAGAGTATGTCAAAAACTCCCATCTCATGTTCTCCCTCAACTTCAAAATCACCCTATATTGCTATTTTACCTTTTTTGTTAAGGGTGTTTGATCTTTTTTGCATGTTCACTTTGCATAGACTGGGTTGGAACTTCTGCAGCGATGTAGGATGATTTTGAAATGATTTTTGAAGTTGAGGGAGAAAATACGATTGGAGTTTTTTGACATACCCTAACTGTCTTGAGCCAGAATACACAGAGTTCAGGCAGAACAAGACAAGATGAGCGTTTGAGATTAAAAAGTATTCAAATTGTGTTTTTTTAATGAAAATAGCCGATCGTTTTGCTAGATAACACCCTTCTTCCTCGACTGGGATTATTTAAACTGCATTTTGGAAGTTCAAACTCGGGGCACCATATCAGTCCGTTATATGAAGAAAAATCCTGAAATGTTTTCCTCAAAAAACATAATTTCTTTATAACTGAAGAAAGAAAGACATGAACATCTTGGATGACAAGGGAGTGAGTGTATTTTCTGTAAATTTTGGTTCTAGAAGTGGACTTCTCCTTTAAGAACATTTTGCCTAATAATAAAATGTAGTTAATTATCAGAAAAATTATCTCAACAGAACATAGCAGGTAAAATTGCAACAGTCTATATTTATGGAGTGAAACACTCGAGTTCTGGAAGCTATGAGATTGTTAATAGATGGTATATGCTTATTTTAAAGGGATAGTTCACCCAGAAATTAATATTCTGTCATTAAAGGAGAAGTCCACTTCCAGAACAAAGATTCACATATAATGTACTCACCCTCTTGTCATCCAAGATGTTCATGTCTTTCTTTCTTCAGGTGTAAAGAAATTATGTTTTTGAGGAAACATTTCTGCTTTTTTCTCCATATAATGGACTGGTATGGTGCCCCGATTTTGAACTTCCAAAATGCAGTTTAAATGCGGTTTCAAATGATCCCAAATGCGGTTGTAAACGATCCCAGCCGAGGAAGAAGAGTCTTATCTAGTATAACGATGTGTTATTTTCATTCAAAAAATACAATTTAAATACTTTTTAATCTCAAATGCTTGTCTTGTCTTTCTATCCATGAACTCTGTGTATTCTGACTCAAGACAGTTAGGGTATGGAGATTGAAAAACTCCAATCGTATTTTCTCCCTCAATTTCAAAAATCAATTCAAAATCATCCTACATCGCTGCAGAAGTTCCGACACAGTCTTTGCAACGTGAACATGCAAAGAAGATCAAACACCCTCAACGGAAAAGGTAAAATAGCGATATAGGACGATTTTGAAGTTGAGGGAGAACATGAGATGGGGAGTTTTTCGACATACCCTAACTGTCATGCACCGGAACAAAAACTGTCCAAGCATAGTAAGACGTCTTGTCGTGAGCATTTGGCATTAAAAAGTATATAAATTGTATTTTTTTAAAATGAAAACAACCGATCGCTTCGCTAGATAAGACCCTTCTTTCTCGGATGGGATCGTTCGAGGCGCGTTTAAACTGTGTTTTGGAAGTTCAAAATCGCGGCACCATACCAGTCCATTATATGAAGAAAAATGCTGAAATATTTTCCTCAAAAAACATAATTTCTTTACGACTGAAGAAAGAAAGACATGAACATTTTGAATGACAAGGGGGTGAGTAAATTATTTGTAAATTGTTGTTCTGGAAGTGGAGCTCTCCTTTAATTACTCACCCTCATGTCGTTCCAAGCCCGTAAGATTTTTGTTTATATTCAGAACACAAATTAAGATATTTTTGATTAAATCCGAGAGCTTTCTGACTCAGCAACACAACTACCACTTTCAAGGCCGAGAAAGCTAGTATGGACATCATTAAACTCTTTTGGGATGTATAGTCACCTTATATGAATGTCCCATTGCAGTTTTTTACCTATAAGTGTGTAAAAAACTTTTGTACAATGATACACAATGGACTTGACATAAAGTGTGGTGTCCGTTGTTGCAGCAGTATCAGCTCATGGCTTCCTGCGGCCTTTGTAAAAGTCCCAGACCATGCAAAATCCGCACTGCATTAAAACCTTTAAATATTGGACACCAGGCGCAACAATAGAGCTGGCGCCTCTGCACATCTCCCTGTGCTGAAAACTGTTTTATCCCTTTTCTCTGGCAGATTACCTGGGGATTAATCTCCCATTCCAGACACACAGTGGGAATGCTAATGTCAGTTTGAGATGGAATATATTTGTGTCCATAATGCTGACGGTGCGCCACTTACAGAAGCGAATGTCACAGGTTCTGGTGTTAGTTCTGGTCTTTGTGTAATCCGCCTGGCCTGGTGGGTTTGAACACAATAGAAAGCGAGAGAGAGAGTAAGAGAGATTCTGGAGTCTGTCCTATGACTGACTGTGATTCTAAGTGATTTTCTCTCAGTTTTCTTGAAACGAAGAGAATTAATGAGGGGTGAACGCACACAAATGCATATCAGAAAACCTCTGAATTAGTAGATGGGATGTCATGTGGAAAAAAAACCATCATAAAATCAGCATCTGTCATGTTGTTTTGCTGCTGACAATACATAAATGGTTTGATTTTAGATTATAACCCATCTAAAAACACATGCTTCTCTCTGAACCACTGAAACAGCTATTTATTAATATACATCATTTAGGTAATTACGGATAGACACTGTCTCAGCACATCCACAACACTCTATGCCTCACCTGCCAAAAAACCCTTGCCCATTCTGACCTTCAGCGTCCGTGCCAGGTGCTGAGACATCATTTTCCCCGCATCCAGAGCTACAAACGAGAAGCTCATTATCAGTGGGACGGAGTAATTAAAGGCCTGATAAGTGACTGGACGGTTCAAACGTCAACACTTGCAAATCTGTAGCTGAAACCCAGATGGAGAGATTTGATTGGATGTATCAGTTATCAGCGGTGGGTTTGATCCCTGCCTGAGCTTCTGAGAAGCCTAAAAACCTCTGTCCACGTTAATCACTCCCACCAGCAGCAGAAATCTCCGATTAGATGCTTTTAGAGGAGATTCTGTTAATCACTAACAACAAACACACATCAACACAGCCTGTGTGCTTTAAGCCTTCCTGTGGCTAATGAATCACCACTTTAAAGTCAAGCAAATAAATCATTTATTTGCTAAATTAAATGGCGCAGGGAAATTTAAAGCACTATTCGAATGGTATTAGTTTTCCACATGCTGTTTCATTTACAGCTATTAACAGAGGATATATGTGATTTCAAATAGCGATTCAGATGGGATTAGGATTTAGGATCATGTGACACTGAAGACCCTGAAAATTCAACTTTGCCATCACAGGAATAAATTATGTTTTAAAATATATATAAACTTACTTAGAAAAACATCTATTTATCTATCACTGGTGTGCTGTGGTGTTCTGAAATTTACAGTTAAGGTCAAAAGTTTACATGCACCTTGCAGAATCTGCAAAATGTTAATCATTTTACCAAAATAAGAGGGATCATACAAAATGCATGTTACTTTTTATTTAGTGCTGACATTTATATTTCACATAAAAGTAGTTTACATATAGTCCACAAGAGAAAATAATGGTTGAATTTATAAAAAATTACCCTGTTCAAAAGTTTACCTGAATGATATATATATATTTTTTAGTGATAGTTCATGAGTCCCTTGTTTGTCCTGAACAGTTAAACTACCTGCTGTTCTTCAGAAAAATCCTTTAGGTCCCACAAATTCTTTGGGTTTTTTAGCATTTTTGTGTTTTTGAACCCTTTCCAGCAATGACTGTATGATTTTGAGATCCATCTTTTCACACTGAGGACAACTGAGGGACTCATATGCAACTATTACAAAAGGTTCAAATGTTCACTGATGCTCCAGAAGGGAAAACGATGTATTAAGAACCAGGGTGTAAACTTTTGAACAGAAAAAAGATGTGTTCATTTTCCTTATTTTGCCTAAATATAATATATATATATATATATATATATATATATATATATATATATATATATATGTATTTCATTTAGTACTGCCCTTCAGAAGCTATAGAAGATAAATGTTTCCCAGAAGACAAAATAAATAAAATTTACCCTGACCTTCACATTTCTGAAAGTTTTCACCCCCGGCTCTTAATGCATTGTGTTTCCTTCTAGTTGGATATGAGTCGCTCAGTTGTTCTCAGTGTCAAAAGATGGATCTCAAAATCATATAGTCATTGTTGGAAAGGGTTCATAGACACAAAAATGCTGAAAAACCAAAGAATTTGTGGGACCTAAAGGATTTTTCTGAAGAACAGCAGGCAGTTTAACTGTTCAGGACAAACAGGGGACTCATAAACAACTGTCACAAAAAAAAGCTGTGGATCATTAAGGTAACAACAGTATTAAGAGTGTATGTAAACTTTTGAATAGGGTTTTTTTTTTTTTACACATTCAACTATTATTTTCTCTTGTGGTCAATATGTAAATATCTTTAATGTGAAATATCTTATTCAGGTCAGTATTAAATAAAAAATAACATGCATTTTGTATGATCTCTCTTATTTTGGTTAAAAAAAATTTTACATTTTGCAGATTCTGCAAGGTGTATGTAAACTTTTGACCTCAACTGTATATTTGTTTGTTTTTGCTGTAATGTAAAGTCATGTCCCAGTCACATTTTCTTGGTTAAATAAACATTACTTACACTGTCAGAAAAAGAAAAAAACAATTCTATTTTATTTTTTACTAGGGCTGGCAAATGTATCACATAAAACAATCTCAGCCATAACCAGTCATATCCAATCATATCACAATGGAGGCATTGCCTCCTCTTCACCTGACTTTCCCCCATTCATTCTCAGTTACCCCCCACCAAACCCATCACACACTTTGGGGGTCTATCTATCAGATATTATCATTTATATGACTACATATAGAAAATACATTTATTACCATTTGAATACAAAGTGCTGAATAGAAATACAAATTGACCTGATCTCCTCTGGGAAAATATTAACATCCCAGAAGGACTTAAATTGGACAATTTTGTTCCAACACAAAAAGCTAGAAAAAAACAAAAGCTAACTACTTTCTTCTTAATAACTTTAATAGCTGAAAGTTCCAAAGTTCTTATCCAGAGAAAGCTAATGGGATGAACTGCATGGTCGCACAGCGCAGTGATAACAGCACAGGCCTAGAGCTAGTTTATCAATTCACCAGTACATGCACAATAATGAAAGAAATTATAATTTTAATCACCATAACCCTACCCCTTAACCTAACCATCACGCAAAACATTTAAAGATTGTCATTATTTAGCATGTTTATAAGCCATTTTTCAGCCAATAGTCCTCAAAAGGTTTTACTGTCCTTAAAGGGACATTTGGCCCCTACAACAGGTGAAACATGACTCACACATACTCCCTCCTTTCTGCTGTAAATCCTCCAGGTCTTTATGGTAATGTGTAGTAACAAGCAACTATCTGCCTGAGTGCTTACCAGACCAGCTGATTAAATAATAAGGCAATCAGAAGGGCTGCTTATGATCCATACTGGCATACAGTGTTATTATTTGAAAATGGCTCTGACTGCCTCAAGCAACCAAGCAATAAACCTCTTGCACCCAGAGCAGGGAGCCAATGGGATCACACAGAGTCAAATCTTTCCCAGCATTTTTATTATTAAATCAAAGAATTAGAAAAAAAACGACCTCTCTTCAACCATGGGAGGGTGATTTGATTATGAATATTGCTTTCTTTCTCTTCTTTATTCGAGTTGTGCTTGCTAATCCCCTTCATTGGATGTGTGTACGTGTGCGCAGGTGTGTGTTTCCTCACTAAAAGCTAATAAAAGTGCTAAATGCTAAACACTTTGACTAGTGTTAATGAGTGTAAGAGCATCTCTTCATTCTTGCTAATGGCTCCCGTGCTAATGCTTCACGTTACCGCGCATCTCGCATTACTTTGAGAAACAAAATGAACTCAGAATGCTCCACTGAGCTGAGAAGACGCTGAAATAGGAAAGTTTTAAAACATCAGTCTCTGGGCACACTGCTCAGATTTTCTCTCTGTGAGAGTTTCTATGCCAGAAGGGGCAATCTGGGCCTTACAAGGTCTAGTGTACCTGGAGAAAGCTGTATGCTAGCATTCTCATTCCTCTATTTGAGCCAATCACCAGAGCAGTAAATGCCATGTGACTTATCCATAACAACTATTTGCAGCAGATTGCGGGGGAAATATGTTGCTGTAAAGCATTAAAGGAGAACTCCACTTCCAGAAAAACCCCTTGTCATCAAAGATGTTCATGTCTTTCAGTCGTAAAGAAATTATGCTTTTTGAGAAAAACATTTCAGGATTTTTTCTTCATATAATGGACTTGATTGTTGCCTCAATTTTGAACTTCCAAAATGTAGTTTAAATGCAGCTTCAAAGGGCTCTAAACGATGCCAGCCGAGGAAGAAGGGTCTTTTCTAGCAAAACGATCATTAAAAAAATAAAAATTTGTATACTTTTTAAGCACAAAACCTCATGTAGCACAGGCTCTGGGATGCGCGTTCACGATGCTATGAATTAGTGATGGGTCGTTCTTGAACGATTCGTTCATTTTGAACGAATCTTTAATGTGACTCGGGAAGAACAAGTCGACTCAGGGAGTGATTCATTCAGTCGCACAAGCACAACATCCTATTAGGTTCTGTACTGGAATTAGTTCACCTGTTTTGAGTCTCCTGGGTTTTCGAGTCGTTAGTTCATCACGTGACATCCCCATAAGATGAACGAACCAGAAGACTCGAGAGATGAACTAATGAATTCTTTTTGTGGCTCACACTGCATTGGTTGAGCTTATGGGGCTGTCACGTGATGAACGAACGACTCAAACCCGAAAACTTGTCAGATAAGAGGTGAGGTGAGCTAATCATAGACTAAAGACCCAGGTAAACAATGAATTAAACTTTTCTGTTTCTTATAGCATTATAGTTTTGTCTTGTTTGTAGTGTCAACGTTTGTGTAGCAGTAGATGTGTTAGGGAAGTAACACGTAACATTTTAATTATATTTTGCTAAAATGAACGAAAAAAAGATTTGTTCATTTTGCTGAACAAGACTCAAAGGTTAGAGTCTGTAAAATGATCCGAACTTCCCATCACTACTATGAATCACGTCTAAGCTCATCGTCTGTGTACTCATTGACATCATTGTACCTTTTTGTTTGTAAACAGCGTTTGACTTACTTGCACTTTCTTAGTCTTTGCACGTTCACTTTGTAAACACTGGGTCTGTAGTTCCGCCTACATTCGGTGTGACCTTTCGACATGATTCAAAAGTATGTGAACACGCATCCCAGAACCTGTGCTACACGAGCTTTTGTGCTTAAAAAGTATACAAATTTTTATTTTTCGAAAAAAATTACTGATCGTTTCGCTAGATAAGCGATAATCTTCCTTGGCTGGGATTGTTTACAGCCCTTTGAAGCCGCATTTAAACTACATTTTGGAAGTTAAAAATCGGGCCACCAATCAAGTCCATTATATGAAGAAAAATCCTGAAATGTTTTCCTCAAAAACCATAATTTCTTTACGACTGAAGACAGAAAGACATGAACATCTTGGATGACAAGGCGGTGAGTAAATGATTTGTGAATTGTTGTTTTGGAAGTGGACTTCTCCTTTAATTTAAAAAAAAAGTAACACTTTACAATAAGTAAATTGTACATAGTATATGATATTATATAATCACTAATACAAATACTAATTATGGTGTTTTTTATTTTATTTTATTAAATGCATAAAATGAGTACTTATAGCCCTTAAAAATTACAGTATAATTGATAGCCAGGCTTTAAATGCAAACAATTTATTAACAATTACATAACATTTACAACATTATAACTTTTACAATACAAATATCATCTTTCAAGTTATAATATTTCAGTATTCTAAAAAATAGATTAATATATTTGCTAAATTATCTTCAACATTACGTTGAAACATTATGCCTTGCTTAATTAAAATGCTTCGGATGAACACCACAGACGTATTTTCCTTTTCACAGATGCATTAACACACACACACTTAAAATATTCAACTGGAGTCATTTAAGGCACCTTGGGCAAAAGCAAACCCCATTTTTTACATCATGGATAATGCAGCATGCAGCAAAATGGCTGGTTTTCTGAAGACAGCTATAAATTTTTGCATTTTTGTAGCTATTACATAATATAGACATTAAGTCTATTCATGAGGTGTGTGAGGAGGCTTTACGGTAAATTGCTGGCCTTCAGTTAACATTATTTTTCTTGTAGATACAGGCTTTTTTATTATTCATTATCAACTGTCTAGAGTTTTTTGTTTGTTTATTGTTCTTCATTAAAATGACTCAGATCATGCCTTTGTCACGACTGCCGGGAGATATTTCATAATCCGCTTTTTATTTTGCCCCATCATACGTAGCTCTAACTCCAGACTCAGATATAACACCTAGAGAGTAATATCTCATAATCACCTACATTGTGAAGTAAAAAAGCCAAACAAGTGATCTATCGGTAATATGTGCTAGCAGTGTACATGAGATTTGATTTCGCTAATGGAACCTGCCAATGTCAAAGCTGTGCTCCGTTACCTCCACGTCTATTTTTCTCCAATTATGCCATCAGGGCTGAAGAGGCTTTGATCTGCAGGCCCATAGGGAGGGTCATCTCTTCACAGGAGGAGTATATTACACAACTGGATGGCTGATAGAGCTAGAAGCTGTGATGATTGTTCGAGGGGAAAAGGCCTTATCTTTCCCATTAGCGTGAAAGTGGGCTGTAAAAGATGGCCATTCGGAAATAGGCAGACTGTGCCGGGGTCATTTCCATCTCTTGGGGAGCTGCAAGGAACTATTACTGTAAATCCGCATGAGGCACTAAAGAAGCCATTTCATGTTGCACATATCAACAAGTTATCAATTAATGCATGATTACAGTGAGGAAAGCGCTGTGAAAAAGGAAGTCAAAACTGAAAGTGAGATAACAAGCGGAGGATGATGGTACCACTTGAAGGTGGTGAAGCATAGTTGGCGCCACGTGTCAGAGTCTGTCCTCTCCATCAGGTCATAGTGTGTCTGGCCTCTTATTCATGGCAGTATTAAAGTTGAGCAGATAAAGGGAATCTCAGGCTATCGGTTTGGATTATCCAGCTTTGAAGGGACTGGTGTTCTCAATCTGCAGCCAAAGGGAAGCTGTTGTGCTCTTTGTTGTGCGTGCTGACTTGGCTTCAGAGCGGGCCGCTTTATAAGATAGAAATAGTTCTTCGCTGAATGTTATCAAAAGGGATGAGTGTGAAGGAGAGCTAGAAAGCGGAAGCTGACCCAAAATTAAACTATTGGCTAAGACAGCTTTGACCTGAAAAGCTACATTTGCATTTCTAAAGTGCTTAGAGTAGCAATCAGATTTCTAAGTAGCTACAGTAGTGAAGTAATGCATTCCTTTTTAATTTACAAGGAAATATCTGAGTTACTTGTTCAAATAAGCAACACCAGTTACTTTGTTTTCCTATTTACTGACTGATAGCTCTCCTGTCCCCATGTTGAGAGAAATCGGGAGCAGAGGTGTTGTGTGCACTGTGTGATTCTGTGTTCCTTAAAATGGATAAAAACTGAAATGTTAACACATAATCTTTATGAATTTAATCCTATTTCCTATTTCCTTTTTTATTATTGTTGAAGACTGTCCTGTGTCCTATAGACCAATTAGTAGTAGACGTCACAGTGGCAGAAAAACGCTGGTAACAAGTGGAAGGAAATGGGTAAAATCCATGGAACAAGAGAAAATTCCATTTTGATGCCAGAATCGGAATGCAAATAATTTTATATAGAATACTGTCATCAAAGATGCCATTTTATAGTTAAACACAGACGTTTAAACAGACATATACTGTAAAAAACAAACAAACAAAAAACAAACTCAAAATTTGTTGAGTTAACTTAAAATAATTTGTTACCCTGCTGCCTTTTAAGTTCAGTCAACTCAAATAAGTTTAGTCAACTTGAAATGTTAAGTTGTACTAAGTGACAACTTAGATATTCAAGTTGACTAAACTTAAAAAATTGGTTTGTTAAACTTAAAAACTGTGTTTGTTACCTGGCTGCCTTAAAATTGTAAGCTGACTCAATTCAAATATCTAAGTTGTCACTTAGTAAAACCTAACGTTTTAAATTGCTTAAACTTTTTTTGAGTTGACTGAATTTTTGAGGCAGCCAGGTAACAAATTATTTTAAGTTGTCTCAAAAAAATGTTTTTACAGTGTACTATGGATGAAAACTGTTATGACTACTCTACTTTTAAAGCATAAATTAGATTTAAACAATATGTCTACATAATATTTGCATATGATGTTTATAGGGGACGCATTGTATTAGCTGTACAGTTTGCGTTTGCCTAATATATGTGTGTGTAATTATTATGTATATATAAATACAAACACATTCATGTGTATATATTTAAGAAATATTTACAAGTATATGCATTTATATTAATTTAATATAATTTATATTATATATAAATACAAATATTTTGTACATAAATAACATATTTCTCTTAAATATTTACATCAATTTGTGTGTATTTATATACACATAAGAATTACACACAGTACACACACATACAGTATATTATGCAAACTTAAACTTTTATTTTGAATGCGATTAATCACAAATAATTGTTTGACAGCCCTAATTAACATTTTACATAACATTTATTTATTTTTTCTCACAATTCAGACTTTTTTCTTGCGAATGCAAGTTTATATCTCCTGGTTCAGACTTTATAACTCAATTTAACTCAACAATAGTGAGTTTGTCAATTCTCAGGGGGAAAAAAAGCCAGAGCCGAGGGGAAGAGAGAATGGCGAGTTGTTAATCTCAGAATTGTGAGAATAAAGTCAGAATTTTTAAATATAAACTCAAATTTACTTTTTTTTAATCCTTTATTTCATGGCTCCATAGACTGTCATTTTCTGCAACCAGATAAGCGACCTATAAATGAGAAAAAGCCGTTTCCATTGCAGTTTTGTGAAATAATCCTTTTTCGAATTGCCTGAAAAACCACCTCATGTGAGCGTAAAAACGTTTTTGCGTTTCCAACTGACGCATTTCCATTAGGCGTATTTTCAGTTCGCAATTTAAATTTGCGCATCTTGAAGGGTAATGGAAACGCAGCTACTGTTTGCAAACACTGAACTGGTCTATTCTTCATGCAGTCCACAACTGAAAAGTTAGCTTGAGCTGCGCTCTCTACTGTACAGATGGTGAATTTACAATCTAAATATCTGATGGATATTCTGTAAAGCACAACAGATTTTTTTAAATTCTAAAAAACATGTCTGGAATGACATGCTGTGGTAGAAGACGTACATTCTTAATGGCTACATCTGTACTTACTTTATTGAAGTAATGTAACTGATTACATTTGATTACTTTCTGATTACTTTTCTAAATTTCTAACAAATGTTAAAAACAACTGTTCATTTTGAAACATTTAAAGCAGGCAGGGTTAGCCTTAGTAGTACTTAACACTGATTACTGTTAGACTTTCAAAATCTTTCATCACTTGAATTAACAATATAAAAATTTAATTCTAAAGCACAGCTAACACAAAATCAGACTTTAGCACCTCTTTTTACTTTGAGATTCTGAGGTTAAATACAGATTTAAAATCATGATATTGCTCTGATATAGTTTAATAACTATGATACTGTTTTTGAAAGGAAAAACTGCAGGAAAAACTGGCATCTAAGAATACTTTGAGAAAAAAAAAAAAACTGTTAATCTCATAAATAACTGTTCATTTCATGTCTGGTGTGAAAAGGCTTTTAACATTTGCCAAAAAATATAACTTTTTTATTTTAAAAGCAAACAAGCAAGCCGAAACAGATTTAAAATGTTCCATACAAAGTAATGTAATTAGTTGCTTTTTTAGGGAGTAACGTAATATTGTAATGTATTGCTTTTTAAAAAGTAACTTTCCCCAAGATTGCATTAAACTGACCAAAAGTGACCGTTAAGACACTTATAATGTTACAATAGATTTATAGTATTTATATTTCAAATAAATGCTGTTCTTTTGAACAACTGTTTTCAGAAATGATGTTTTATTAACAAGGTTCGGGAGGAGCGCGTCAGATACCTAGCCTAATTAACACAACAGGAGTCCACTCAAGTCAATCAACGCTATGCATTCAAATACAGCTGACTTACCTCTATCCTTTTGACGGTTTATCAGCATCCCTCCACCACCCCATCTCCTCACTCCGAGTTCTCACTACACCTACGGGGGGTTCTCTGGGTTCGGGCCATTCCCGAGCTCGGAGCCCTTCCCCGGACAGCACGCCAAACATGCATTACTATACTCCGGCTAATTATATGTAAGCGTGAACTCGTGAACTGATGATAAGAATAAGAAATGTTTCTTGAACACCAAATCAGCATATTAGAATGATTTCTGAAGGATCATGTGACACAGAAAAAGCTTTTACAGCTTTGCCATCAAAGGAATAAAATACATATAAAAGATGTTCATTTTAAACAGTAATAATGTTTTACAAATAAACTGCAGCTTTGGGAGCATATGAAACTTACCAACCACAAACTTTTAAACAGCACCGTATAATTACAATTATAAATTGTTAGCATTGTTACAACTGTGTATAAATATGCTTAGAAGTATAAAAGCTCTGTAAATTAGCAGCCTTGAAACTTCACAATGAATTAAATGTATTGAGGGGGAAAAAAAAAACAAATCAAACTGTATTATTCCAGATGAGCAGGATAATAAAATTGCTAGAGCAGCTGTGCAACATAAAAAACAGAAAAGGCTGTATAAGGCTGAAATTATCTTCAAAGTTTGATTATAGTCTGCACATTAAGTGATTTCAAGCCAAATTGGCTGAAGAAAAACTGGATAAGAAGAAGAAGAAAGTCATTTCTTTACTTATAATTGAGCAATTTCTAAACTGCCTGAATGAACTAGGTTTTGTCTGTAAGTTTTGATGGATAAAACGTTGATTACATTTCAATTTACCACCTTATATAAGCAGGTGTACTGGCTTTTATTCATAAACACAATATCGCTTCTATATCAGACCAATTTTTGGGCATCAGAAAAACATTTTGATGCACACAATGCATTACAAGGTACGACACTCTGACTCAGATGAAACAGATGATTTTGCTCTGAGATAAAACAGAATAAATGTACTTACAGACCCGAGCATATGTACACAATCTGCTGTTGCTCTTTTGCAAAATTGATTATAAAATTAGATTTGTGCAGTGGAAACAACAAGGACTCATTCAAAAACCCAAATCTATTGAGCAGGCTGATGTGGATCTATTGATCTTGTTTTCATTGTAAGCTTTAACAAGCAAGGTGAACAAACAAAAAAGAGAAAGGGGGAAAAAATCAAACCGCAATTCAAGCTGATCTCCAATAGCATCTATTTAACTAGCTAAATGCAGCCACTATCCTCTATTCACACGAAAATATCCCAGGAGTGTCCTCGGAGTAGACCTTGAGTAATTGTAGCACAGTGTCTTTAACCGTGCTGGAGACGAGTCTTTTTAAAGAACCTCTAACATCTCAAGAGGAGCTTAAAGGATTTGGCTTGAAACCATGACAGCCCATCGGTTCTGCTGCAGCAGCCCTCATGCGAGTTCCTGGAGTGATATGAATGTTTCTTTGTGCTCGTGAGACAGTTTGTACTGTACTTTGAAGTGAGCATCTAACTAAATATTCAATATTTGGACGGACCAGAGATGAAATATGAATCGGTCACTAATCTGAAAGTAATGCGCAAATCTGTTCTGCCAAAAGAGGAATCGATGCCTGAAAACAAATCAGTGGGATTCATTTAAACGGTAAATCAGTCATCACAGCAGTCAGCGATGAGAGACTTCAACATGGCTGACACCGTTCCAATGATTAAAGCGATAACAAAACCTACGTGTGCCCATGAGGCTGCTTTCCTCCTCCACGAGCTCTGCTAAAGATTTCTGTTTTAGTCGTCTGGATCAGGCAATAAAGCGGCTACTGAAATAATCTGATCCAGCATCTTGGCCTCATCTACAAACAACCAATCTTGAGCGCTCGCTTCATCTGAATGTAAATGGACAAGGAGGAGATAAGCTGTGAGAGCTGGTATTGTGCTCAACGATGAGCAAAGAGCTGTTTCTGATTGGACATGATTGTCTAAACGCAGCCAACAGAGCCAATTAGAAAGAGTGAACTCTGCAAATAAACATGGTCAAAATTCTTTATTTTATATTTTATTTTATTTTTTAACCACACCTATGACAAGCATTTAAATTAAATTAATTAAATTAATTAATTAATTAATTAAAACACACACGTGTGCGCACACACACACACATTACGCATACTACATAAAATTTCCATTTAAGTGGTGATTCCACACAAGAGGGGAAAACGTAACTTCTATAATTAAGCAAGTAATAATAATTCACATTTTTTTGACATCAGAAATGCATTAATGTATGCCACAAAAATATGAAATGAGATTAAATGAAATGGGGAAAAATCAGGTATACTAAGTTAGATATACTAATTAAAATTACCAGTCAACATTTTTACACTTACTTACCACAGCCAATTTTTTTTATATTAGGATCATAGCAAATATTATTTTATTTTATTTTATTATTTTTACCACACCTGAATATGTTTTATAAGCACTTATAAAATTAATAATTAAATAGATAAATATCTAGAAAGTAAAAACACATTACACATACTAAATAAAATTACCAACTGATGATTCCTCACTAGAAGGGGGAAAAAAAGTAATTTCTATAATTAAGCAATTTCTAAAATATTTATTACATTCTAGTCTTTTATTCTTTTTCATCTTCTAAGCAGCCATATTGCCTTTTATGCAGAAACATATCAGAATCAGACCAATGTATGCCACAAAAAAAGAAATTAAATAAAATTAAATTAAATTAAATTTTACCACACCTGAATGTCATACTTAAATTAAATTAAAATAAATGAATTACTTAAAAAATATTTTATCTAGAAAGAAAAAAACACATTACGCATATTAAATAAAATTACTGTTTAACTGGTGATTCCTCACCAGAATGAAAAAGAAAATATCCATTTTTATAATTAAGCAATTTCTAAAATATGTATTACATTCTAGTCTTTTATTCTTCTTTATCTTCTTAGAAGCAGACATATTGCCTTTTATGCAGAAATATATTCCTTCCATTAAATTAAATTAAATATTAGGTCCATATCAAATATTACTTTTGAATATTTTATTTTATTTCATTTTATTATTTTTACCACACCTGAATATGTCATATAAACTCTTTAATGAAACTAAATTAATTAATTACAAAATGTTTTATCTAGAAAGAAAGAAAAACACATTACGTATACTAAATAAAATTACCATTCAGTTGGTGATTCCTCACGAGTAGGAAAAATATATATATTTCTATAATTAAGCAATTTCTAAAATATGTATTACATTCTAGTCTTTCAGTCTTCATCATCATCTTAGAAGCAGACGTATTGCCTTTTATGCAGAAATATATTCCTTCCATATCAGTCAAGTTTTTGGACATCAGAAATTAACTACTGTATGTCACAAAAAAAAATGTAATTCAATTTTGGGAGAGGAAAAAAATAGGTATACTAAATTAGGTATACTAATTAAAACTTCTTTACACTTATTTGCCAAAGCCAAATGTTTCTTATTAAATTAGGTTCATAGTAAATATTAACTTTGCATTCATATGTATGTGTGTTTGTCTGTGTTTAAGTTTAAGAACTCATTTCGACCTGATTATTAATTAACATGACAGAAGTTTGTCTTAGAACCCTGCTTCTCCACAAGCAGCTATTAATAATCATTAGAACAACCCTAATTAGGAAAAATGGATCTTAATTAATGGGATGCAATGTAAACATGAACAACGCAACCAGGCTGAGACTCCCATTGTAAGATACAAGCAGAGGTGTATCTGGGAGCCCAGCAAAAGAAATATGGGATCCATTAGAAGCATATTAAATACTTTGAGCTGCTCAACTGTGTGTAAGCCATCTATTTATCACATACCACATCATACATGAGCCAGCATCCCATCGGAGATTTATACAGCACAGAGCTTCACGGTTTCAGAGTCACGGCATTAAAATTCAAGAGGTCTGATGCTAATCAGTCAAACATGGTGGAAACTTATCACTATTTTGGTTTTTTACATATCCATTCAATTAGTCTGATGTCACTGGTGATGTTCTTTCATCCACGCCATACTATGAGGGCTGAGATTGATTATAGATCAGATCCTGTTAATTAAAACCACACGAGAAGCGCTGCTGCTGTCGAAAGGAGACATAAATGAGCTTGGAGCACAAAGAGAATTGCATATGAGTGCCAATATTAAACATACATGTTAATTGCTCGGAAAGTCAATTTGGAAGGCATAACTCAACAGATCTTCCAAGAATCCTTTACAGAAAAGCTCTGTTTCAAAGCCAAGTCAACTGCATACAGAGACACATAGACAGATATTACATGTTTTATACATATTTTGGACTATGGGGGCGCCATCATTTCAATGACGTGAAATGGTTGCACTCTGTTGCTATTTTTTACCACCGAACATCTTAAAATAAAATACTAATACGATGACTACAGCTACTGAAATGGCTTACTAGTGATGGACATAAGCGTAGGCTTAAACCAAATGGCGCACCATTAATTTTTCCACACAAGGAGTCTAAACGCCCCTGGATATCGAGTGAAATCCACACTGAGAATCTCCTTAAGTGGCTGCAGCGTCATGACAAGCGTCTGCGTGTTTACATCCTGCCAGGATGGTACAGTGGGGGAAAAAATTATTTGATCCCCTGCTGATTTTGTATGTTTGCCCACTGACAAAGATAACTTTGAACAGTGAGATACAGAATAACAACAGAAAAAATGCATTTCAAAAAAGTTCTATATTGATTTGCATTTTAATGAGTGAAATAAGTATTTGACCCCTTCGCAAAACCCTTGTTGGCAATCACAGAGGTCGTACATCTCAAGAGGGATTTTATCCACTCCTCTTTGCAGATCCTCTCCAAGTCATTAAGGTTTCGAAGCTGATGTTTGGCAACGAATCTTCCTCCACAGATTTTCTATGGGATTAAGGTCTGGAGACTGGCTAGGCCACTCTACAACCTTAAAAGAGAAGTCCACTTCCAAAACAAAGATTCACAAATAATGTACTCACCCCCTTGTCATCCAAGATGTTCATGTCTTCATGTTCTTGTTTTTTGAGGAAAACATTTCTCTATTTTTCTTCATATAATAGACTGCTATGGTGCCCCGATTTTGAACTTCCAAAATGCAGTTTAAATGTGGCTTCAAACAATCCCAAATGCGGTTGTAAACGAGGAAGAAGGGTCTTATCTAGCGAAACGTTTGTTTATTTTCATTAAGAAAATACAATGTAAATACCTTTTAATCTCAAACGCTCATCTTGCCTTTCTCTCCACGAACTCTGTGTATTCTGACTCCAGACAGTTGGGGTATGTTGAAAAACTTCAATCGTATTTTCTCCCTCAACTTCAAAAATCATTTCAAAATCATCCTACATCGCTGCAGAAGTTCCGACACAGTCTTTGCAATGTGAACATGCAAAGAAGATCAAACACCCTTAACAAAAAAGGTAAAACAGCGATATAGGACGATTTCGAAGTTGAGGGAGAACATGAGATGGGAGTTTTTCGACATACCCTAACTGTCATGAACCGGAACAAAAACAGTCCACACAGAGTAAGGCAAGATGAGCTTTAAAAAGTATATAAAAAGTATATAAATTGTATTCTTTTTATTAAAATAACTGATCATTACGCTACATAAGACCCTTCTTTCTCAGCTGGCATCATTTATAACTGCATTTGGGATCGTTTGGAGCCACATTTACAACTGCATTTTGGAAGTTCAAAATTGGGGCACCATACCAGTCTATTATATGAAGAAAAATGCTGAAATGTTTTCCTCAAAAAACATAATTCTTTACGACTGAAAAAAAGAAAGACATGAACATCTTGGATGACAAGAGGGCGAGTAAATTATTTGTAAATTGTTGTTCTTGAAGTGGACTTCTCCTTTAATGTGCTTCTTCTTGAGCCATTCCTTTGTTGCCTTGACCGTGTGCTTTGGGTCATTGTCATGGTGGAATAACTATCCTTGACCCATTTTCAATGGAGGTTCTCACCCATGATTTGATGGTACATTTGATCCACCCGTGTAGTTCTGGGCTGATTCCTCACTGTTCTCATGATCATTGAAACTCCACGAAGTGAGATGTTGCATGGAACCCCAGGCCAAGGGGGAATGACAGTTTTTTTTTGTGTGTGTGTGTGTTTCTTCCATTTGCGAATAATCGCACCAACTGTTGTCACCTTCTTACCAAGCTGCTTGGCGATGGTCTTGTAGCCCATTCCAGCTTTGTGCAGGTCTACAGTCTTGTCCCTGACATCCTTGGACAACTCTTTGGTCTTGGCCATGGTGGAGAGTTTGATTGATTATCTGACTGATTGATTGCTTCTGTGGACAGGTGTCTTTTATACAGGTAACAAGCTGAGATTAGGAGCACTCCTTTAAGAGAGTGCTCCTAATCTCAGCTTGGTACCTGTATAAAAGACACCTGAGAGGCAGAAATCTTGCTGATTGATAGGAGATCAAATACTTATTTCACTCTGTTTTTCTGGATTGTTTTGTTGTTGTTATTCTGTCTCTCACTGTTAAAATAAACCTACCATTGAAATTATAGACTGATCATTTCTTTGACAGTGGGCAATCGTTCAAAATCAGCAGGGAATCAAATAATTTTTCCCCCCACGGTATCTAGCGTTTCTTGTCTCTGCTGTTTGTAAGCTCTTTCAGTAGCTGTGGTCTACTAAAAGCCTTAAAGGCATCGGGGCAAAAGTGGAGAGAAAAAAGAAGAGGGCTCTTAAGCAAGTTTTATTCGTCCACAGGCATCTTTCCAGTCTTTTCTTCTCTTCCTATCACTAGGAAAGTAGTGAAGACTTCTTTCTCTTGTTGCCCTTCAACTGAAAATCACAACCAAAAGCCACACAATGTAGCATTGTATCAGTATTACATTTTCTGAGTTGTGTATTCCGAGTTGTGTTGCGGTAAAAAATAGCAACCATTTCATGTCATCAAAATAATGATGCCCCCCTATTGTCGAAAATATGTACAAAACTATGTGGATTTTTAAGTAACGTATCTTTGGGTTTTCTACTACATATTTCAGTAGGATACATAATTTACGTTATAGTATCTTAATACCTGGGATAACAGAACACAAATTCATTCTGTATAAAAAACTATCAATAAAAATAGGTAATCTTATTAAAACTGGACTATTTATATAGTTATCTTAGCAACATGCCAACATCAAAGTTTTCAGACGTAGTATGCTGTTTGCTTAAAAGGCAGCTGCCCCAGTAGGCAGCTCTCATCTCTTGAGAATAACCGCTTCTCTCTGTATGCAATCATATTTTTCGTACCCAATCTCTCTTCTTTTTTCTAACTGCATTCCTGTCACTATATGTTAGATATGCTTTGACTTTTGTATGTAAAAAGAAACAGAAAAATGTCTATCTATAATGAAAATCCTGAATCCTCTATAGCTAATCAATTTTTTTTTATGCGAGAAGTTCTATCCGTGGAAGACTGGCATCTCGAAAACAAACATTTCATTCAGAGTGGGACATTGAAAGAGAAAGCTGAAAACACAATTGATGCTTTTTTGAAATGAAAAAAAAAAAAATTTGAACCATTCCAAATTCATGCTAGGAGCACATTAAAGTGCCAATCATCTTTCACAAGAGTAAGGTCAAATTTCTCCAGGCTCTGAGCTGAGATTAAACTCACTCACCTGTTCACTCAAGCCTGAAGCTTTCCATCCAACACACAGGGCCTGACACTAACCGTCGTCCCAATTAAGGCTGCGGCCACTGGGGAGAACGGCAACCTTTCCTCCTGTCTCCCTCTCTGGTTCCTCCTGTACATGGTCTGAAGCTCTGTCACAAATAACCTAAGGTCAGACACAAACAATTCACAACAGGGATTCAGACTTGATTCAAAGTCCACAGACAGCACCATTCATTACCTCCAAGACTGTGCCGAAGGATCTCATAAAGAGAATGTTATGGAGTTTAGTTTGGACACTGAGAGGACAGATGATGGAAAAGAGGTGAGAACAGGGCTCAGACCAGACCAGGTGTGCTTAGGAAGGTATGGCTGTAAGCAACGGAAGAGATATCTTAGACCAAAATAAAATCTATTTAAGGATGGCTGACCTTTCCCATGCTATTAAAGCAGTTTGGCCAAAAATGAAACTTCTCTCATTATTTACTCACCATCATGTCATTTCAAACCTCTACAGTTGAGGTCAAAGGTTTACATACACCTTGCGGAATGTGCAAAATGTTAATTATTTTACCAAAATAAGAGGGATCATAGAAAACGCATGTTATTTTTATTTGGTACTAACCTGAATAAGATATTTCACATAAAACACATTTACAAAAAATAAAAGTTGAACTTATAAAAATGACCCTTTTCAAAAGTTTACATACACTTGATTCTTGTGTTGTCACCTGAATGATCCACAGCTATTTTTTTTTTGTTTAGTGATAGTTGTTCATGAGTACCTTGTTTGTTCTGAACAGTTAAACTGCCTGCTGTTCTTCAGAAAAATCCTTCAGGTCCCACAAATTCTTTGGTTTTCCAGCATTTTTGTGTATTTGAACCCTTTCCAGCAATGACTGTATGGTTTTGAGATCCATCTTTTCACACTGAGGACAAGTGAGGGACTCACTTACAGAAGGTTCAAATACTCCCTGATGCTTTAGAAGGAAACACAATGCATTAAGAGCCAGAGGGTGAAAACTTTTGAACAGAATGAAGATGTGTACATTTTTCTTATTTTGCCTAGATATCATATTTTTTTAATTTAGTACTGCCCTTCAGAAGCTACAGAATATACTTGCATGTTTGCTAGAAGACAAAATAAGTAATGCATCGTGTCACACGGACTATTTTAATGATGTCCTTACTACCTTACTGGGCCTTAAAAGTGTCATTTGTGTTGCTGTCTATGCTAAATCATAAAGCTTTTGATTTAATTAAGAATATCTTAATTTGTGTTCCGAAGATGAACGAAGGTCTTACGGGTTTGGAACAACAAGATGGCATATAATTAATGACAGAATTTTCATTTTTTGCATGAACTCCAGAGAGAAGCACAATGTCTGTTTTAGCTTGATACAGATGCCATGTCTATCTTGCGTGCCGTAGGAAATGTACTGAACAAAAACTCTTCTATCATATTCAATCTCTCGCTTTCTCTGATGTTCTTTTAGTCTAAAGGGTCAGTCGGTGTTCCGTGTCAATCAATCACAGTCAACTTGCCGCCACCCACCTCTGGACAATTATAATATTTATGAGTGCCCATTTCATTGTGCTCTCTCCCCATTTCAATCTCATTCCTGCTCTACCTCTTCATCTCTTCGCATTCTTTTTCTCATTTTTTTCCCTTTCACGGGTTTATTTTAATGAAAAGCACGGAACACAATCATTCAGGCATTTGCCGGTGTAATTCCTACAGCACAATGACTTGAATGACTATAAGCAGACGGAGGAAAAGTGCTGACAGCTCCGAGAATAAATACATTTCTAAAACACAGGGCTGAACGCTTCCCCCTCATCACCTCTGTTCCATATACTCACAATAAGTCACCTTAATTGATTGAAAAATAAAATGTTCATTGCATTGACCTTTAAAAGTGAGGGACTAAAGACGGTTTGAGAAACCGGAGTGGTAACCGAACCAGTGATGTTTCCATCATCCATGTAATCAAATGCCTCTGTTGATGCCTCTGTGACACTACACACACACACTCGCATCCCCATTACTACATTATGACATGAGCAGCACACCACCCACAGCCACACAAACTACAGCCAGAAGTCAATTATTAGGTTTTATAGCACGTCTAGGCGGAATGACTTATTCATGGAGTCCTTGTCAGATGAAAATTATACACCCTTTCAATCACCTTCCCTCAAGGGTGTTCTGATAGTGGCAACACAAAGGGAAACTTTTTCACATGCAGACAGGAGCAAAAATTATGTTTTGGAATGGCATCTTTGTGTTATAGTTTCCGTGAGCGCATGAAGACATTTAAGAGTTTTACTAGATGCAATAAATGAATGAATCATGGAAACTTCAAGACGTTTTCATGAATGCATTATTAACCAATTAAAAGTTAATATGTGAATGTAAAATTAAATATTATAAGACCATATGGCAAGAGAATGAAAGTAGATTCTCAGCCGCTTTCAAAGATCCCAAGAGCTGTGTGTGAATTATATACTATGTGAGTCAAATGAGCTATATATCTAAATATCCATTATTCATGATATAGTAGGCGAATAGGCACATTTCAGTGTACAATGGGTAATTTTGGTAGCATGGAAGTTATCTCTGATGGCTAGACTGGTTTAAAAACACCCAAGTGTTTTATATTTGTAGCTATTGTTGACGGTTTCAATAATTTATTTGCAATATATGTGAGTATGTATAAAGTGAAAAATAATTACACTAGTAGGTTTTGCCAGTGTTCTGATACTGATCCTAATGGAAAGTGCTCAAGTGGCATACTGTTGCTATGGTTACCTCCTCTATTTGGTCTGTTAGGTGAAAACTTTGAAAATGCAACTCAAAGGTTTCTTATTTAATAGGTAGAATTAAAGGGGACATAGGATGCAAAATTCACTTTTACATTCTGTTTGCATATATATATATATGTGACCCTGGACCACAAAACCAGTCATAAGTGTCAATTTTTCGAAATTGAGCTTAATACATCATCTGAAAGCTGAATAAATAAGCTTTCCACCGATGTATGGTTTGTTAGGCTGGAAAAATATTTGGCCGAGATACAACTATTTCAGTATATGGCATCTGAGTGTTCAAAAAAAATCCAAATATTGAGAAAATCGCCTTTAAAATTGTCCAAATTAAGTTCTTTGCAATGCATATTACTAATCAAAAATTAAGTTTTGATATATTTACAGTAGGAAATTTACAAAACATCTTCATGGAACATGATCTTTACTTAATTTCCTAATGATTTTTGGCATAAAAGAAAAATCTATAATTTTGATCCATACAATGTATTTTTGGCTATTGCTACAAATATAGCCCAGCGACTTAAGAATGGTTTTGGGTTCCAGGGTCACATATATAATGTGTCTTGCCAGTGTGTGGACACAACCACCCAACAACAAAAAAAAAACTTAATTGCAGTTATCAAGCCATTTTGATATTCTGAGCAGTATGATGTCACACTGCTCAAGCCCCGCCCACGACCGCTTATGGACTAACCCGTATTAGCATATTTATGCCCTCAGCCAGTACTCTGTCCGCTGTTTTCTCCACACTCGAGCAACTGTAGTGACAACAATGTTTCATAAGCAATGCAGGCGTTTTGTATTTGGATGTAAAAGTGAACATAAGAGTCTCTTGACATCAGAGCCACTGAGGATGCAGTCGATTAGTTTGGTTTTTGATGGTAACATGACAACGAATACACAGAAAATGGAAGAGGGAGTGGAGTGAGCAGTAGCTCATTGTCATTTAAAGAGACATGCAACGAAATGGGACGCTGTGAACAGAGCTGTTTTTGACTAGATAAAAAGGTGTCGTTTTGCATGCCCGTTGAGGAATTTTAATCAAAGTAGGTCATGAAGACACTAAAGAATCATACCAACTTGTGGAAAATGGGCATCTGATGTCCCCTAGTTTTTTGAAATTCTTTGGACGGGACAAAATCTTGATTAGGAGATGTCAGACCCCTCAAACTCCCCATATAAGTTCTCAGTCTCCAGCAGAAGAGTCAGAAAAGGTTTGAGCTTGACTCTGAGTTAAGAGTGCTGCAGACTCATGGGACGTGCACACATTTCACGGGTTACAACTCCAGCCGTTCCAGACGCTGTGTCCGGATCGATTCACAAGCTCTCCCTCGTTCTCTTTTCTCTTCTTTGTTCCCTCCTTCTTCGTTCTTCCCTCTGTCCTGTGAGATTTCACACCAGTGTCTGTAGTGATGCATTTGATTGGAGTACACACCTCTGCTGCTCCTTGAGACAGCTATGGGCTCTTGTGTGTGCGCATGTTACAGACAAAGACATGTCAAGGGGTGACTGTACATCATCTGAGTTCTAATCCTGTGGAAGATTGCATGTATATCACAATGTCCCGTTATATGTGAATGCATGTCATGATGTGAATGCTTTTTTTTTTTTTGTTTGTTTTCTTTGTGAACAGAAATTATTCTTGTGGCTTCATAACATTACAGTAGAACCACCAATGTCACATGGATGTTTATCAATGTCCTTACTACCTTTCTGGGCCTTGAATGTTTCAGTTGCGTTGCTGTCTATGCATGATCAGAAAGCTCTCGGATTTCATCAGAAATATCTTAATTTGTGTTCTGAAAATGAATGAATGTCTTATAGGTTTGAAATGACATGAGGGTGAGTAATTAATAACAGAATTTTCATTTTTGGGTAAACTATCCCTTTAAGTGTAAAGCACTTGCCATCGCAGTATCTCTTGTACTGAAGTTCGTTTATTCCATTTAAAAAAGAAATAAGCCTATGCGTTGTGGAAATTTGCATATTTTAAAAATGGCTGATGCTATGACGTATAATTACACAGTAAAAGCTATAAAACCCTTTGTGGAGATTTGTTGTGTCATTGCTTTACATGAGATTTACCACGAGTGTTTGGGCCGGGCGTGAGGAACCATAATGGGCTATCTTAATGCATTGGTTTAGGTGAGAGAGAGCTGTTTTGACAGGCCTCTTCCACTCTGAGTAGTGTGGAGGCTGAGAGAACCGACAGAAAGACACAGAGATAATACAGAGAGAGAGAGGGAGGGAGAGAAGAGTCTTTTTAATCTGGATTTGCATTAACAAACAACACTTTCTGGCACAAAAAGAAAGATTACAGCCTCAAATGATTCCTCTTTCTCTCGAGTTCATGAAAAAAAGGCATTATCCTCTAACAAACATATGTACTTTTGTTACGCTGTTTATGCATATGCTTGTGTGTAAAGAGTGTTAGGTGAACCATAGGTGAGTCTCCACAGATCTCTCTGTGTATTAAAACAAGAACTGGATACTATAACAAAAAGAAGGGCTTTAATAAGTCAGATTCCTAAATCTGTTCTATACTCTTTATATAAAAATCACTGGACAAAGACTCTATTGCGACACAACTGTATGATGCTACTTGCACTATGTAAAATAGCAGTATTTTCTTTGAAATAATATTAGTTAAATGTTATTTATACTACTTAGTGCAAGTGGCATACAGTTGGGGTCAAAAGTTTACATCCCCCTTTCAGAGGGATCATACAAAATGCATGTTATTGTTTATTTAGTTCTGACCTGAGGAAGATAATTCACATAAAAGATACATATAGTCCACAAGAGAAAATAATAGTTGAATTTATAATAATGACCCAGTTCAGTTTACTTGATTCTTAATGTTGTGTTCTTACCTGAATGATCCGCAGCTGTGTTTTTTTGTTTAGTGATAGTTGATTATTCGTCCCTTGTTTGTCCTGAACCATTAAACTGCCTGCTGTTCTTCAGAAAAATCCTTCAGGTCCCACAAAGCCTTTGGTTTTTAATATTTTGTAATTGAACCCTTTCCAACAATGACTGTATGATTTTGAGATCCATCTTTTCACACTGAGGACAACTGAAGGACTCGTGTGCAACTATTACAGAAGGTTCAAACGCTCACTGATGCTCTAGAAGGAAAACCCATGCATTAAGAGCTGGGGGGTGAAAACTTTTGAACAGAATAGAGATGTGTACATTTTTCTTATTTTGCCTAATATCATATTTTTTTCATTTTGTGCTGCCTTTCAGAGGCTACAGATTCCCAGAAGACAAAATAAGTTACCCTGATCTTCAAATTCAAAAACTTTGAACCTTCTGTAATCTCTTGTGGATTATATGTAAACATCTTTTATGTAAAATATCTTATTCAGATCAGTACTAAATAAACAATGACATGCCTTTTATATGATCCTTCTTATTTTATAAAATAATTAACATTTTTAATGATTCTGAAAGGGTGATGTAAATTCTTGACCTCACCTGTATATTCACACCACAGTATTGTACTACATTATAAAGCAGTATGAGTGTAAATGATGCTACCTTATTGGGAAAATGAAGCCCCCCCTACATTTTATTTTTCACTTTATTTCCTTATTTTATTCATTTTTATTAAAAAAAAAAAGCTTTTTGATCTGACATGTGACGTGGAAAGAAAGAAGAACAAGTTCGCAAAAGGTAGATTCAAACTTGAGTCGACTGCGTCAAAATGCCACTGCTACGCGCTTTAGTACCTACACCACTAGCGCTGTCATTTAGCAGGTGTCCTTTTTAATGTTGTCTACTCCGACCACATATTAGTGGGTGGAGTTAGTGTAAATAGCCTCTGCCAACCAGGCAGGTTATTTGTACTTAGTGTAAATAGACACTCCAAAAAAGAACGGCTGAGTAGAAGGGTTCGGAAACGTGCAAATCTTGATCTGAGGTTGTTAATAAGGTGGGCTTCTGTTGAAGCTGTCAGTCAGGGTGATTTCAACTTAATTAAGAATTTAAAGCTAATTAGCATACTACATACAACCCTAAAGTGAGATTAACTCAGATAAGACGTAGACAGTACCATGAAAATGGGAAATTCTCCAAGAAGGGTTGCGGTGTGTTTTGCAGGTTAGCTCGGTTGTGTTTGCAACCTAACTTTAGTAATTATGTTGTAGAATTAGCATTTAAAAGACAGCAGATGTCACTTGTAAAGAAGGACATTAAAAAAGACAAAACCCAGAGTGATTTGATTATGTCATTCACAATGAGATGAATCAGTTGATAATTTGCCCACAAGTGCACCGTTTTGTAGCTTTGTCTTTTGATATTCCAGTGCTTTGAATGAAATGATGTAATATTGTGATTCATCATTTAGTTAGTTTGACTCATTGCTTAGATTTCTATATTTTTTTTAAAATGCCTTTGATGAAATTGAATGGAAAAATGACTTCCGGCTTTAGTGGGCAGTCACTGTTGTGCAGTAATTGTCCTGAGAAAAGAAACTGCCCATTGATTCAAACAAGAAGCTGTGAACACTTTCACATCAAAAACATGGTGAATTAAAGCTATCCCCTCTGGACACCCAGGAATAGCTTTTAGTAATTAGCGCCAAACCCTTCCTGGCCTTTGAGAAACCCACGGTTCTCCCACTTGTCAGTCATTTTGCAAATATAGTGACGCACGTAGGAGTATGAAACACAACTGGACGAAAAAATGAAAAAAAGGGAAAATTCCCTCGGCACAAGCTTGAGTGTGTGTATACGAGAGAAGGCTAAATGAGGGACGTCCTCTTACACACAGTCACTCACTCTCAGATTGAATAATGGCTACAATTCCTCGGTATCACCAATATAGATGGTTTTTAACAACCAACATTCAAGGGTTAGAGGTCATGAAACCATTTTGGTACTGCAGCGTGAGAAAGGGTGATAAGTGGACTACCACTTTATAGCAGGACTCTCACACACAGTATGAGCACTGCTGTATTGCTGACAGCAGGAATGGGTCAGTAATTGCATAGCTGCCTCTCTATCAGTTATTGAAGACTAAACTCCAGTCAGGGTGAACCTTATCTATTTTTTTTTTTTCCTGTAAAGAGAGAGATAGTCAAAAAGAAAGGAACAAAACTGGCAGCCTAGCATGTACTGTAAATGTACTTTTATTTAATTCAAAGTCATTCTGTGTGTGTGTGTGTGTTTTATATATTTTATATTATTTTTTTCAAAATTATCATACATTTTATATTGTTTATAATATAATTATGTTTGCATCATCTTCCAACCCTGAATATTGCATGAATGCTTTAGTATCATGGTAATGTGAAACATGCGTGTGCACTTCACATGAGGAGTATTATTTATATGGCACACAGGGTTATGAATGTCTGTGAAGAGTGATTCTAATGAGCGGGACTATGCAGATTTTGGAGAATAATCTGCTGAATGAATTTAAATTGTAAATGTATTGAAGCTGAGAATGCTATACTCTAACAGACAGCTGAAAGCATAATTAAAATGGTCATATTATTAAATAAACACCCAATTGTGAAGAAATTTGCTGAGATTTCTGGGAAGTTCTGAATGAGTCACCAGTATGTGGTCCCATTTCAGTTAGGTTGTTGCTTACGGAGACATTTGCTTATGTAGACAGGAGCTCGCTAGGTTTTGGAAGAGATATGAAAATTACCCCATGATTTACTCACCCCCAAGCCATCTTCTTTCAGACAGATGCGTTTGTGTAAGAAAAATTGATATTTAAAACTTTATAAACTGTAATCTCTAGCTTCTGCTAACTGCCCTTCTGACAAATCCAATATAAACCAGCACTGATTCCAAGCTGGTCCAAGCTGGTTTATGCTGGTATAGTGCTGTTCCAGGGTGGTTAATGCTGGTATAGCACTGATCCAGACTGATTTATGGTGGTATAGTGCTAATTAAGGTGGTTAGTACTGGTATAGTCCTGGTCCAAGCTGGTTTATGCTGGTATAGTGTTGGTCTAGCTGGTGTACCAGCATATCCATGCTGTTCTCAAGCAAAATGGAGCTGGTGATGCTGGTTGATCCACATGGTTTTGCAGGGTTGAGTGTCAGTAGGCCAGCTGTCTGTAAGCAAGTGGTGTTTTGGGGACAAACATGTAACCAGCAACATGTGTTTTTCTTTATTAAATCACTTATTAAAATTCATTTGGAAAATTGGCTTGGCCTTTAACTACAAACACAAACCAATTAAAAAAAAATGTGATATGTAACACATATACGAGTTTTGTTGTGATCTTACTGTGATTACACCAGCACCCAAAACACAACAAATGCTGGTCCACCAGCACACCAGCATCCCAAGCTGGTCCCAGCATGCAAAACATAGCTTATGCTGGTCCAACAGCACACCTGCCTACCGTGCTGGGGACCAGCAACCAGCATCCCATGCTGGGGACCAGCAAACCAGCAACCAGCATCCCATGCTGGGGACCAGCAAACCAGCATCCCATGCTGGGATCCAGCAAACCAGCAACCAGCATTACATGCTGGGGACCAGCAAACCAGCAACTAGCATCTCATGCTGGGATCCAGCAAACCAGCAATTTTTGTTGTGGTCTTATACCATTGATTATACCAGCACCGCAAACACAGCAAATGCTGGTCCACCAGCACACCAGCATCCCAAGCTGGTCCCAGCATGCAAAACATACCTTATGCTGGTCCAACAGCACACCTGCCTACCGTGCTGAGGACCAGCAACCAGCATCCCATACTGGAGACCAGCAAAACAGCAACCAGTATCCCATGTTGGGATCCAGCAATCAGCATCCCATGCTGGGATCCAGAAAACCAGAAACCAGCATCCCATGCTGGGATCCAGCAAACCAGCAACCAGCATCCCATGCTGGGATCCAGCAAACCAGCATCCAATGCTGGGGACCAGCAAACCAGCAACCAGAATCCCATGCTGGTCCTTGCATGCAAAACATACCTTATGCTGGTGACCAGCAATGCTGGATTTTTTCCAGCATTTTTCTTTACAAATTCTTGATTTGTACTTCTAATTCATGACCGGTGTGTTGTTTTGCTCTACTGCTACGTTATCCGCTGGAACGCCACTTTCTCATGAACGTGCTAGAGATTATGGTTTATAAAGTCTTAAATTTATATTTTTACTTTAGAAAGCCTTTATTAACCCCTGGAGCCATGTGGAATACTTTTTATGATGGATGGATGCACTTTATTTTGCTTTAAAATCTCAACAGCCAATCACTGCCATTATAAAGCTTAAAAGACCAAGGACATTTTTTAATATAACTCTGATTGTATTCGTCTATAAGAAGAAAGTCATATACACCTAGGTTGGCTTGAGGGTGAGTTAATCATGGGGTAATTTTCATTTTTGGGTGAACTATCTCTTTAACCAATGACCATAGCATTTTTAGCGATTACAGTGTATTTAAAATGGACACTAATAGTGTCCTTTTGTCAAAGAAGCACTTTGACCCGATCTCCATTAAGCTCTGAAAAGCTGGTTTTCAAGAGAAACCCGTTCAAACACAAAATGTGAGGGAGAAAACAGCACAATAACCCAGCAGTGTTTGCCCCTGAAATAAAGCCTCATCGATCCCTGTGTGCTGTAATTTGGCAGTGAAGGTTTGTCCTCTGCTTTGCTGGAGTTATGGACAAGCTTTGTGAATAGAGTCATGCGAGCGTGTGTGTACATCCGCAGAGAGATGCCGAGCCTACAGTGCCCTTCAAAGAGTCACAAGAGGTGAGGAGATAGTCCCTCAACAGATTTAAACGCAGACTAAACTCAAGCTCAGCTCTGATTAGCCAAGCACATGAAGGACGAAATAAAGAGAAGGACGAAGTATAAGGTGCAGAACTCTGAAAAGGTCTGGAATACAAAGCAAGTGTTTGGTACACATGTGCGCACACACAACTTGTTGAGTGGGTTGTGTAAACAACAGCAGGTCATTACTGCTACCCTTTGTCATTGTCTTCTGGTGTCTTAAAGCAAAGAAAAACTCTTTCTCTCTAACCCCCACACGCACAGTTCTCTTCTTCTTCGAGGTGTCTTGACAGTGAAACCTTGACGGTGGGTTGGTGGGGTGACTCAGCTCTCCTCTCACAATGACAACTGTCTGAAAGAGATGCTGGCTCAAAGAACGGTTTCACTTCAACACACAAGGAGGTAAAATCTTCTCTGCTCAGATCTTAGATACAAACATTCTGCCAAATTGAAGCTCGACGGAGTGCAGTGGACTTGATCAGAGGCATGTTTTAGGGCTGGATAAAAATATTGGTTTTCTGATTCATCTTTATTCAAACTCAATATCAGCTCTTAAAATCCGAAGACTGATCTTTGACTCAATGCCAGTGTTTACTTTACAACTGCTTAATCTTCATCACTGCAGTACAATTTGCTGCATTCTACAATTCACTATGGTTCTTTACATTATGACATTGATAAATGGCAAAATAAAATCCTAATTGAACTGGAATTAAAATCGAATCAAGAGCTTGTTGCAAAATTGAATCAAACTTGGAACCTTTAATATATTTCTACTTATGTAATATATACTCAATATACATTTCTTGTTCCAACAGGATTCATCTGATTAGTCTGTTGTTTACAACTAGCATTGTTTACATCTGCTGCTTTGCGTGTCTAAGTATTTTTAACTTCACACAATGTCTTAAAAAATAGCACAGCCGGAACATCCTGTGTGGAAAAGGAACCTCATAAGAGACTAATTTGGACTGTTCTTTTTAGGCAGCAACACTTTATGTGATACTTCAAGAATAGAACAACATAGCATATTTAACATCCAGTAAAATAGAGGGATAGTTCACCCAAAAATGAAAGTTTGTCATTAATTACTCACCCTCATGTCGTTCCAAACCTGTAATTGAATTTTCAGCCATTAAAATAGCATGTTCTATATACATAGCCTTGCGAAAGTATTCATGCCCCTTCATTTTTTTTTACGTTTTGTTTATGTTGCAGCCTTATGTTAAACTGCTTTAAATTACTTTTTTCCACATCAATTTACACTCCATTCACCATAATGACAAAGCACAAATTTGTTGCAAATTAATTAAAAATAAAACACTAAAACAAGTACATTGTATAAGTATTCATACCCTTAACTCAGTACTTAGTTGAAGCATCTTTACAGCCTCAAGTCGTTTTTGGGTATGATGCAACAAGCTTTGCACATCTGCATTTGGCAATTATCTTCCATTATTTGCCTCACCTCTTCACCTCTCGATCTCTGTCAGCTTGGATGGGGACTCGCAGACATTTTCAGGTTTCTCCAGAAATATTTGATTGCGTTCAAGCCCAGGCTTTTGCTGGGACACTCAGGGACAGAGTTGTATTTAGGGTCATTTCTGACCAGTCTGAGGTTCTGAATGCTCTGGACTGAATCTCAATATATTGGTGCACTGATCTTTCATTCTACTCTGACGAATCCCTCAGTCCTGCCGCTGAAAAACAGCCCCACAGCATGAGGCTGCTACCAGCACCCTTTCTTTTGGGATGGTACTCCAGGTGATGAGCATTGCTTGATTTCCTTCAAACATGATGCTTGAAATTGAGGTTCATCAGACCAGGGAATCTTGTTTCTCGCAGTCTGAGGGTACTTCAGGTGTTTTTTTGCAAATTCCAAGTGGGTTCATGTGTCTTCACAAAATTTCATGTGTCTTCACTGAGGAGAGGATTGAGTGTGGCCGCACCGCCATAAATTGGTGTTGCAGTGATGTTTGTCCTTCTGTAATTTTCTTCCATGCATATATGATCATGAAGCTCAAATAGAGTGATAGTCAGCTTCTTGGTCACCAGTATAACCAAGCCCCTTCTCCATCATTTGCTCAGTTTGGCCAGGGGGCAGTTCTAGGAAGAGTACGAGTCTTCCATTCTTCCATTATGGATAGTGGAGGCTACATGCTTCTGTGAACCTTCAATGCAGCAGACTTTTTTTCTGAACTCTTCCCCAAACCTGTTTCTAAGCCCTACAGGCAGGCCTTGGTTTTTGCTCTGATATGCATTTTAGCTGTTAGACCTTTTCTGAGAGGTGTGTGCCTTACCAGTTCATACTCATTCAAATAAATTTGCCACAGTTTAACTCCACTAGAAGCAGAGTAACATCTACAAGCGATATGAGTGATCCTGAGCTAAATTTCAAGTGTCCCAGAAAGGGGTATGAATACTTATGCAATGGAATCATTTCAGTTTTTTATTTCGAATAAATTTGCAAAGTTGCTGCAAACCTGTTTTGTGCTTTGTCAGTACGGTGTATGAGTGTACATTGATGTAGAAAAAAAGTAATTTAAAGCAGTTTAACATAAGGCTGCAACATAAAATGTAAAAAACAAAGGGGTATGAATACTTTTGCAAGTACTTCTTATTTAATGTGCTGTTTTTGCGCCTACTGTATAGTAGGGAAGTAGGCATATTGAAATGCAGGATTAACATTTTCTTATATTGAGCTTGTCACAATACATCCTAGGATAGAAATTCTTGGACAGATTTTAAAGCATGCTTAAGATGACACAAAATAGGTGGGCAGCTCACTAGGTTTTGGAACAGAGTTAATGTGTTACAAAAACAAACACAAACTGCCACGTGCCTACACACACTGTGCTGTAGCAGAAGACAAATGTATTGAGTAACGAGTGTCCAGAAGGCTATCTAGTGCCTCTTCCTGATAGATCTCTCTCTAACACACACACTTACAGAGATACAGATGACCTGAAGGTTCTGGTTCACTTTGTCAACTCTGAGTGTCTGTTATGGATCAGAAATTTCCATCAATCACTCGGAGGCCTGATATTTACACACCTAAACACAATACCTGACACCTCCTTCTCTCTCTTGTTGTTCTCACCGTTTCAGACACACTCTCTTCCTCTCTCTGAAAATCCAAATCCTCCACTCTCTGGGAGTGAATGGGCAGCTTCTGCAGAGAGAGAGGCTGTATTCAGCATGATTTGCAATAGGATTACAGCTGTGATGTTGTCTGGCTCTCTTTGGCAGCAGCAGGGAGGTATTTTCACTCTTCCTTATGAGATTGAATTGGACTTTAAGAGCTGCCGGAGCCTGTTTACCAGCAGGTGCCATAATCTGGTTAACCGATGCTAAGCACTCACACGTATCGCAGTATAGGAAAATGTTTGTAAGTTTGGAAATTGCTGTCAATTGATTACAAATTCTGTATTGCATTATACCTCGATTATTTAATCAAATGATTTGCAAATATATTTTTTGTTCAGGAAAGCCCCATTTATATTAACACGCCTTATTTTTGCCTTCCAAAAACTGGTCTAAGTCTTGACATTTTTAGCAGAATAAAAGCTAATAAAGTGTTTATGTGGGAGAGGGAGTTTTTTTACCCTAGGATACATATTGTGTGTGTTTACAGTACAAACTATTTGATTTTCCCTGTGGCTGACAGTGGTATTAATGCCAGTGTATGAGTGTTTGTAGTGCACCCTGTTTTTACTAGGCTTCCAGCAAGTTTCCAAATTATGTCTACTTTGAAACCAAAGATTCTACATCACTGAACCCAAACACAGCTGTTCAGAAGATATTGATCTTAAAAATACATTTACTTAGGGATTTTGGATCAATGGGATTTAAACACATGGCTATGACCAAACAATACTACAAAGAAATTTAAAATCCAGTTTACAGAAGACATTGTTCAGTGTACCCATTAACACAGCCCTTTCAGAATGCATTATACTACCTGTAATTGTATATAAATGTATGTGGGTGGGTCTGTGTGCATCCAAGTGAGTAAAGGAACCACTTGAGACTCTATGACAAAGTAGAGTCACGCTCCTAAACATATAAATGTATGTTTGCCCAGATGTGATTAGTATCACTGATCTATAGCAGACGGGACGGTGTTGTTTAGTCTTAAGCGTCTCATAAAGGACTGGCTTCTCTGTGGGCTACAGTTAGAGCTCAGCTAACATGGCAGAGACAAATGCATCTAATTACATTCAGAGGCCTGGACTCATAAAGCCCATCTGAACCGAGACCGGCTCTGGGGTGGATAAGCAATCACTCGAGACCACAGCCCAACCTGCTATCAATTACGTCAGATCAATGGAAAGATGCACAGTTACCGGGGCAGGTCAGCACGATTAGAAGTTACTTACGAATTTCTTACATATATGACACCCAATTGAGCCGGCATAAGGCATAATGGACTGGAACTAGAACTTTAAGCTAGCTCATTTGATGCTAGAATGCTTTATAATGGAATGTTATAGAACGTTTTGTTGTTTCATATTAATTGTAATTATTTAACTTTGAAACATGTTAAGGATTTATTGTATAAATGTTTACAAATTTTGTATCTATCCTGTGGCAGAATAAGTTTGCATAAAAATGACAAAAACATACCTGTGGGAACTTTTTCGCAAGACGCAAAATACGTATTGCCATGTATGTCTTGTGACATATCCGATTTGAAATGTCACTGAGTTGTTTTTCGATCTCTCATCTTTCATCATGAGTCATGTTTTTCACAAGATTCGTACCCAAGGATTCCACATCCTAAGTCCAATTCCGTGCCACCTGAGCTACCGAGCAAGCTTGTTATGTCCGGAAAGCGAAACATATGGGGCTATAATCATAACTGTGCGAAAATGATTACAAGTGCTCACTGTTTTACCACCTCTAGTGTTCATTTATGTTAGAAACTGCAGTGATATGTACTTATTGGTACGTATTTCACATCTTGCGTTTTCGTCATGTGCTCAGGTAGCAAAAATGATCATCTAAGATGATATTTAAGATGATGGAATATTGACAGTTTACCGTATGTTTAAAACAAACTGTATAATATTAACGGTACAAAATATATTGACAAAAAAATAATTAACCCTAAGCTGAAAAGGTTCGTTTTTCTCTTCCGCAAAGATGTTAGGTGATGGATAAAAGCACGAGACGATTGTGACAGTTTATCTCGTCAAATCATTCAGGAGAACAGAGGACCCAGCAATCCAGGATCTGCGTACACACACATACTCTAACACACATGCACAGGTACAAACTGATATTTCCCCAAAATGTCACTAGCCTGTCTTTGATCTCATCTGTGTCTGAGATGACAAGGAAAGCAGGAGGTTTGTGATTCAGTCACAGTCTTTCTGACCCAAACAAACTATAGAAAGATTAAAGGTCAAAGGTGACTGGAGGGAAAACAACATAGGTATAACAGAATCTTGTGATCCTTATAGCATGTCTGATAGAGACTGTGTTTATGTGTGTCAGTCAATTCTTGTGTATAAATACGCTGTAACTTGCAACACAGCAGATCCGTGCATGCCTTTTCACAAATATAAAAGCAGATCAAAAGTAGACCCTTTTCATACACTGTGATTAAGTGTTTTCACAGTTATTTCACATATTTTTACATTTATATCACTTAGTGTTTTATTACTTTTGCAGATTAAGTACAGGAACTTGCTACTGCCAGTACATACATTGATACGGTGCTATTAGTATTTAAGTCATGCTTCTGCACAAGTATATACTGTATTATAACCAGTAGCAGGTCTAAACAGGTGGAGCTGAGGAGGTGGAGGGCCTCAGAGGAACTCTGAAACCGTGCTCCGAAATGCTCTAGTGAATGCTAACCAGCCATTTAAATTAGGGCTGTCAGTTTAACACGTTAACTTAATTAATTATGAAAAAAAATAATGTGATTAAAATATTTTAACGCAATTAACGCGCTGACCCCACCTCCAGACCTGTACATCAGCTTATATTTCATACAGCTGACTGTTAAAAAAAATTGATGCAGGGCAACAACTCCATAAATTCAGTTATGCTCTAAAATTCAAGATATTGGTGCAAAAAATGTCGCTGTATGTGTTTTATCTCATAGATATATATATATATCAAATATCACACAATATCAGGGCAACAAGAGCAATATGGCACAAGTGCTGATTTTGTCCGGATCTATCACCAGCTTAAATGTGATTTTATACAACATTTCAGTAAATAAAAGTTGATATAAACACAACAGTGTTTAGTTTCTGAATGAATCTGCATTTTGAACGAATCATGTGAATCAATGATTCAAAGGCCCATTTATAAAGAGAGCCATTTACTTCATTCTTGAATGACTAAGCTGTTTGAACGAATCAAATCAAATGAGTGAATAACTCATAAAGACCGTAATTTAATGCCACCTGATTTAATGCTGGCAGATTTAGTTTCTTATGTATCATTTCACTGAAAATGATACATAATGATACATTTCCATTGTGGAACATAAAAGAAAGTATTTTGAAGACTGTTGTAACAAAGTTGAAATACTGAGATGTTTCTCAAATTATCTTATTTTATGGTTCATAGTTTACGTTAGGCCATTGCAGCCTAAATGTTTATGTGTAATGTGTTTTATGTTGACTCAAATAAAATATTCCTTTCTAAAGCTACTTGATACTTTCTCATTTAACACAAAAGCAGTTTTAAATAATCTAATAATTAGTCTTTTTATTACTCTTGATTATTATTCAAGAGTAACCTTAAACACACCTAGTGTACAGAGTAGGTCATTAGAAAGAGAGAGAATTCACAGGAGGTGGGTGAATAATTCTCTCTGAAGATTTATACATTTATCTGGGAGACATGAAATAGTCATTCTACTATCTGCCTGTGGAGGTGCGCTGTGCTGATTATTCTCCAGCTTTCTTTGTCTCTCTTTTTCTCTGTCCTCCCTCTACTTGCTGCTCTTGTTTATGTTAAAGCATTAAAGCGGCGCTTCAGGCAAAGGCATATAGCTCTTGCCAAGCCATGTTTGCATTTTAATTCATCTGATCAGGTACCCAAGGGTTGAGAGAGAGAAAGAGAGAGAGAGATAGAAAGGACATTATTACTCCTGAGTTTTGTTTGCCAGTGGCCTTTCTGTGCTCATTATGGCAGCTCATGGTCACTAGCTGCTGTCAGGTCACACTGGCTGTTTGGTCGCTTCTGATTTGCATGGATTTTGATCTGAACAGTGGGAGTTGACCAACAAGGGAAAGTTCTTTTGATCTGTCCACTCACTGTAGCTCTGTTTTGCTCTTCACTGCAGATGGATGGATTTAAAAGTGTTAGTACTTTATACAAAAAGTTGGATTTTGCTGTCACTTTTGCTACAATAGCTCTGTGTTGTTTGATATCATTTATCACTGATGTTGTATTACTCCCTCCTCAAATAGTGCACTATGTAACTGTAAGCAGAGCAGAGACTGATATAAATGGTCATTTTAATCAATGTGTTATTGATTGGATGAAAGAACTTTCATTTGCATTTCATTGTACACTGTAAAAAAAAAAAAAACTCTTGTTTAAACTAAAAAAGTGTTTGTGCTGCCTTAAAATTTTAAGTTTACTCAACTCAAATATCCACGTTTTCATGTAGTGCAACTTAACATTTCATGTTGACTGAACTTAAAATTTTAATCCAGCACGAACACTTACTTTTTTTTAAATTGAAACTACTTTTTTTACAGTGTGGTTGGATATTAAGTTGCTATAAACTGCAAAAATAGGCCATATGCTCTTGAGAAGTCTGGATCCTTGACATATTTCTTCTGACATGCTCACACATGCTTTGTTGCAAACCTAAGGAGCAGATCAAGATGGATAGATTTAGAAACACACAGAAACTCTCTTTACATATATAAATGATATTTAATTTTCTAAGTAGGAGAGTGTTGGTCAAAGAGCACATGAAATATATTCGTTCAGATTGTCATTATTGAGTAGTCTGGTACACATGCTTCATCAATGCAGTTTTTACGCAGGGGAAATGAGCTTATTAGGCTAATTAAACTCTGATATACGGTGTTGTACATTAATTATATTTGCAATAGTAAGTGTTTGTTTTTGAGGATTAGGTGAAGTGTAAAGATGAACCACAGCAGTAGCAGTGCTTTCAAAATCAGCTATATGAAGACAGTTGATTCTGATCCTTCTAAATAGTTTTCAACCAGTTAAACACCAGTGGCTAGATAGTAGTTTGTTGACTAACAAGTTAAAGGGAGAGTTCAGCCAACAATAAAATTTGGTCATTTACTCACCCTTCACTTTCTGTAAACCTGCATAGGTTTCTGCCCTCTGTTGAACACAAAAGAAGTTATTTTGAAGAATGTTGGTAACCAAACAGATGACGGTAGCCATTGACTTCCACTGTATTTTATTCATACTACTGAAGTCAGTGGCCATCAACTGTATGGTTACCAACATTCTTTAATATTTCTTCTTTTGTGCTTCTGAAACATGTGACCATGGACCACAAAACCAGTCATAAAGGTCAATTTTTTGAAATTTATTTATACATCATCTGAAAGCTGAGTAAATAATCTCCACTGATGTATGGTTTGTTGGGATAGGACAGTATTTGGCCAAGATACAACTATTTGAACATCTGAAAAAATCGCCTTTAATGTTGTCCAAATTAAATGTATATTACTAATCAAAAATTAAGTTTTGATACATTTATGGTAAGAAATTTACAAAATATCTTTGTGGAACATGATCTTTATTTAATATCCTAATGATTATTGGCATAAAAGAAAAAAATATAATTTTGACCCATACAATGTATTTTTGCTATTGCTACAAATATACCTGTGCTACTTAAGAGTGTCAGATATACAGGTTTGGAACTTGAGGGTAAGTAAATAATAGAATTTAAATTTTTAGTTAATACAGACTGACATAAACTGGTTGATACAGACTAAAAAAAGGCAGTCATACATGTTTGGAATGCCCATTTTCATTTTTATTTTCAGCTACTCCTTTACTGCTGTAAAACAGTCTTATTTCCAGTTAAAAGAAACGTAGTGAGTTGTAAATCATACATAAAAGCTACATATAATGTTCATCTAATGCAGGAATATGAAAGGGTTCTTTATTCGCTGAATGGAGGGTTAGTCACGATTCAAGAGTAGGGAAAAAAATCCAAAAATGGGAAAGTAATTGATATGGAATTGCAGTTGCAGAGTGTGCAATCAGGAAGAATTCCAAGAAAGAACTTTTTGGGACAGCCTAATGGACCACTTTGCCATCACCCCTTCATCTGAAACGTAAAATTGTCAGAGCTGTCAGTGCAATAGACTGATCATAGTGTTTGTCAGCGGGCATTGACAGCGACATATTTTCCCACATCTGTTATTTCTCTCTTCTTGGAATTCAGTCATAGTAAAGGTCACGCTGACTACAATGCCACAGTCAGTTAACATTGTAAAGTACCCTGTGCACCTCTCAGTTGTTTGAGGCTGAATATAAGTCTCTCTGTCTATCTATCTATCTATCTATCTATCTAGTCATTTTAACTGGCAGTTAAAGACTTACTCTATCCACATCTCTCTCATTCTTCACTCCTTCTGACAGTTCTGTCATTAACAGAGCTGCATGTAAAACATTATAAGTGATGTGTTGATTAGACCTCATGGAGCTCCATTATGCTTGTGGCAGCTTTCATTTTAGAGTGACTAATTTTTGTTCTTTGATGAGACAAAAAAGGCATGAAAATTAAATATGCAAATTGTGGCAACTCAAAGGCTGTCGGTGTTCTATGGTGAATGTGTACAAACATTAGACCTATAAAGTGATTTTTAAAATAATATCTTCAAAGGAGATTATGCCTCCTTTTACAATATGTAACATAAGTCTCAGGAGTCCCCAGAACGTGTCTGTGAAGTTTCAGCTCAAAATACCCCACAGATCATTTATTATATCATTTTGAAAATGCCTGTTTTGAGTGGAAGCAGAAACACACTCATGTCTCTTTAAATGCAAATGAGCTGCTGCTCCCTGCCCCCTTTTCCAGAATAGGGCTGCGCCGTTACAGCTCGTACCTCAGATGCTCTCATAAAAACATCGGTTTGGTTTTGATTATCATGTCTATCTCACTGAAATCATGTGTTTTGAAGCCAAATCAGCCAAATCAGTTTAAAATTCTGTCGCACGGCATTTGAGTACTAAACTAAGTTCTCTTTCATGTCTTATTGCGCTTAAACTGTCAAATACACATGTTAAGTCTATGTTAAAAACACATGAGTTACAAAAACAGTCAGTTATGTCTGAAGGCAAACAGCTGGGAAAGAAATTGCATGTTTATGTTAGATCTGCTTAGCAACATGCTAACCACAAACTGTTTTAAATCAAGTGCATCCATTTTAATTCAGATGCTGCCTACATGGCAGCTGTCTGTGTGTGTAGTTCGCTAGGATTTGAAACTGAGTCTTATAGACAGGCCTAGTGTTTCGATATAAGTTGTGTGTGTAACCTGGAAAGCCCTGTTAACAGCACACACAAGTGTGCTGAAGTGACTGAATCAGATAAACACATGCTATATTTGGAGAGACAATGTAGCACTCTCCAGGGGTTTGGGACAGCGTAAGCATCCAGCAAAATAACGCACTGTAAGCTCCTTAAAATCCCTGCAGAAGCAATGGAGTGAGAGCGAGGGAGGAATAAGAAACTGTTTTGACCTTTCTTATGGCATCTTGTCATGACAGCAAGCAAAGGGCTTGCTACCTGTCTCTCAGCGCTACATGTAATCCTCCTAACGTGGTGTGAACGAACTTAAAGACATCAAACCTCTGCGCTGTCATCCGCCAAATCAAACCTAATCAAGCATTCCCACTGCACCGCTGAAGTGACATTATCGCCCTACCTCCAAAACCTGACAAATCCCTCATTAAAATGCACAGGATGTGAAAGCATTCATGTTTGTTTAATTAATTCATTGATTAATTCGCTTGTTTGTTCATCTAGCTATTTATCAGAGTGCTTTAAACGAAACAGAATATCTCAAAGGTATAAAAGACAATACTAGTCAACAAAAGTGGCGCTTGTTGCCAAACTTGTTGCCACAGTCGTAATCAAAATAATATATTTTAGGGTCAATGTGTCAAAATTAACCTTGTAAAATATATGAAAGATACATACCACAATTATTTTAACACACTAAATGAATTTGATTTTACTGTTTCACTAGCATTCTGCTTCCTGCAGACTAGTTGGTGAACATTAGAAAAATCATGATTATTATAATAATCTCAAAAACTAAAAACCAAATCTGCATATTTTTGTCATAACTTTCCTAGAAATTTCTTCTTGGTCCTGTGGTATTTTAGTATTGTTTATATACTATTATAGTGTTTATTAACATGAATTAGTTGTTAATATTTTCATTTTACTTACAGTTTTAGAAATTTTGTTCTGTGTTTTTGTATATTTACTGCTGTAAATTTGCTGTGAATTTTTAGCATCATTACTATAGTCTTCAGTATCACTGAATGATCTTTCAGAAATCATTATAATATGCTGATTTATTATCAGTTATGGAAACAGTTTTGGAACCTGTGAAACATTTTTCAGGATTCTTTGATGAATAAAATGTTAAAAAGAACAGCATTTATTTAAAATAGAAATCTTTTGTAACAATATAAACTACAGTTTAAAAACTTGGGGTCAGTATTTTTTTTTCTTTCTTTTTTTCTGAAAGAAATTAATACTTTAATTCAGCAAAGATGTGTATTGATAGTAAAGACTTACATTGTTAGAAAATATTTCTATTTTTAATAAATGCTGTTCTTTTTAACTTTTTATTAATCAAAGAATCCTGAAAAAAGAGTCACAGCTTCCAAAAAATATTTAGAAGCACAGCTGTTTCAAACATTTATAACAAATATTATTATTATTATTATTATTATTATTATTATACAGTATATTAGAATGATTTCTCAAGGCTGGAGTGATGATGCTAAAAATTCAGTCTGGATCTCAGAATAAATTATATTTTAAAGTATATTAAAATACAAGACCATTATTTTAAATTGTAATAATATTTCACAGTATTACTGTTTTTTCAGCATTTTTGACCAAATACATGTAGCCTTGATGAGCCTATAATAATAAATAAAAAACATTAAAATCTTACTGATCCCAAACTTTTGAACATCAGTGTACTTTAAGTTTTGGTTTTGCTTGAACTTTAGTTTCAACATTTCTATTTTTTCTTAATTTTAAGTTTTTCTTATAATATTTATATTTATATTTTAGCTTTATTTCTATTGTATAAAATGATTTGTTGATTTACTAAAAATCAAAATATATTTCAGAACACATTCTAACAATTTGCTGTAGTTTTACTATAAAATAAATACCATTTATTTACCTTATAATATCATGCAAGCTGTTTTTCTCAGAAAATATCTGTCTGCATATAACAAAATAGCTTTCTTTATATACTGTATTGAAAAAAGTCTTAAGTAGCCAGTCTTAAGTTAACCAGTTTAACCAGTCTTAAGTAGCATGGGTATAGCCAAAAATACATTGTATGGGTCACAATTATCGATTGTTCTTTTATGCCAAAAATCATTAGGATATTAAGTAAAGATCATGTTCCATGAAGATATTTTGTAAATTTCCCACCGTAAATATATCAAAACTAAAAACTTAAGATAAGAACTTAATTTTTGCACCCTCAGATTTCAGATTTTTGTTTGCAATTTGTTGATTCAACTTAAAATAATTTCAGTTCAATTTCAATAAGTTCAGTCAACTCAAAAAAGTTTAGTCAACTTGAAATGTTACATTTAGTAAGTGACAACTTACTAAATATTTGAGTTGATTCAACTTAAAATTTTAAGGCAGCTGGGTAACAAGCCCAGCTTTTAAGTTTAACAAACCAAATTGTTTGTTTAGTCAACTCAAATATCTAAGTTTTCACATATTTAAACTTATTTGAGTTGGCTGAACTTAAAATGTTTAAGTCTGCAGGGTAACAAATTATTTTATGTTGACTCAACAAATTGTGGTTTTTTTTTGTTTTGTTTTTTTACAGTGTACTTTCTCCCACTATTACTGTCCTCTGCCCAAACAGACGAACTCAAGACTTTTGAATGTAGAAACGCCGGCCCGTTCCTCTGCAATGAACACAAGATGTAAGATCAAGAAAGCGGGTGCTTTAAAAGGTACTGAGTACATCTGTGTCCTGAAAAGAGTTTATAAGCAAACACACACAGATACACACACTCGTCTTTCGTTCTCCTTCGTACAAAGCCGAGTACATGGAGGCCCCTGAGTCTGCCGCCTTAATGAAGACGAATGCAAGGAATCAATTTGCACCTTCCCAACTCCATCTGGCAGCTCAGCACTCCACCATCAATTAACACACCAGCTGGGGAACACACACACACTCACACACCGCCCACTTCTCCTGTCTGCTCTTTGCCGCTTAGCTTAGAACTGCCAAAGGCGGCCTGAACCCAGAGGACCCCACAGGCCTGAAGATGTAGAAATGCATTATGGGATGTCTGGGGCGCCCATGCAGGTGCAAAGTGATTGAAACTGGAATGGAGAGAAAACAGAAAAGGTGAAGGAGACCTGTAGAGGAGAAAGGTACATGTGAGTGCACGTGGGCCGGAGGCGAAAGGTTCCAACACACGCGCTTGATCCGAACAAACAGGCGTCACGGGGTGTGTAAATCGTCCAGACAGTAAACAGATTCTCTTAATGTGGACAGTTTTAGGGTAAGCCGAGCACCAGCAGCGCAGGGAGTTATTGACTGATCTCAACCAGAGGGTGGACAAGAAAGTCCGTCATCTGTCTTCCACCCGCTCGGCGCGCAGCAGCGATCGCTCCGTCGAGATAAAAAGACAAATCCGCTCGTGGGGATACCGATCCGTCGTCAGGCCAACAAAAGACATTTTATTCAAAGCCTGCTGGACAGTGGGCTAAATTTGACTCGTCTGAAATAACAGGAGTGTGAAATATCACAACTGAGCTGACACATGCGGAGAGATTGAGAGATACGGACGCATTAAAACTCCCTCTATCAACTTCCATCACCGCACTGCTGTGCTGGAGCTCTTTATGTAGGTCACGAGTGTTTTTCTGAACGTGCGCTCCCCATCCCTCTTTCTTCTCTTCCTCAATCTCTGTCGTTCTCTTAGTCATTCTCTCATGTACAAATGAGAAATGATCCTCTAAACAGCTCAGGCACCGTTACATCACACAGGTAATCAGTGTATCCTAGCAACACACGTCCAGCTATCTTAAAGCACATTAAACCTGGATTCAAGGAGAAACGCTAAGACACCAAGATGAATGGCTGTGACTTCATCCAGACGTTCTGACTCTCAGCTACAGCGGTGTCATGTTACAAGACTCTGTTATGGTTCTTGACCATTGCGTCTAAATTTATGAAGTGTAATTAACAAATCTTATTTTGTTTGTTTGTTTTTGCAAAATTAAGCAAAATTATAAATTATTATTATTATTATCATTATTTTTTAAACCACAGTAATCTAACTTTTTACATGATGGATATTGAAATTACTATTTGTATGAAATTTATGAGAGAAATTAATTAGCATGAAAATAATATCACAGTGATAACAAATCTGTGATATGTTGCATAAATCCTAAAATGATGTGTAAATACTTTTCCGTATTATTATTATTATTATTATTATTATTTAAAGCACAGTAAAATAAACTACAATTTTTATATTATGGTAATGATATTTAAATTAGCATTTGTATAAAATTTAAGAGGAAAATTAAATATCATGAAAAGAACATCAGTTTTAAAAAAATCTGTGATATGTTGCATAAATTAAACCACAAAGGCTAAAGTGATGTGTAAATATTTTTCCATTTAAGTAATATTTTTTATTTAAACCACAGTAATCTAACTTTTTACATGACGGTAATGATATTGAAATTACTATTTGTATAAAATGTAAGAGCGAAATTAATTATCATGAAAGGAATATCACAATTAAAAAAAATAAGTAAATAAAATCTGTGATACGCTGCATATATTAAACCAGAAATGCTAAAATGATGTGTACATACTCTTCCGTTTAATTATTATTATTTTTATTATTGTTATTATTATCATTATTATTATTATTATTATTATTATTATGTGAACCACAGTAATCTAACTTTTTACATTATGGTAATGACATTGAAATTACTATTTGTATAAAATGTAAGAGTGAAATGAATTATCATGAAAGGAATATCACAATTTAAAAAAATAAATAAAAATCTGTGATACGCTGCATAAATTATTTTTTATATTATATAAAAACATTATATATATATATATATATATATATATATATAATTTTATTATATTTTTTATTTAAACCACAATAATCTAACTTTTTACATTATTGTAATGATGTGTAATAATGTGTGCAAGCTCCTCACTGTGATGAATTATGGTTTTGTGTTGAAATATGGTCAGTGTTGGAGAAAGTTACTTTTAAAAAGTAATGCATTACAATATTGCATTCATCCCTTTTAAATTTTATGGAAATTAAATTGGTTACGTTACTGATGCATTACGTTCGAAATCTGGGCAGGGCTTGCTTGTTTGTTTTTAATATAAAAAGTTCTATTTTTGGCAAAAGTAAAAGTGCTTTTGCACCAAAAGTGAAATGAATAAGTCTCAGGCTGAAGGAAAAGTAAATTGACGTCAATACAGTAGAACGCAGGAGAAGAAGGTTCAACACTCTTCTAGTTACTTGAAAAAAGTAATCTGATTATAGAACCCGCATTACTTGTAATGCATTAACCCAAACACTATAATCTAAGTCTAGCTACATGAACTTCTTAACTAGCTTAACCCGCAAAACTTTCTTGGCCAACCTGCTACAACATCAAACGTACATGACTTGCACAGCTATACATTTTAGTCTAACCTGGCTGTTTAAGCATGGTTTTACAACGCTACCTTTGAATCAACAGCGTTGCAGTGTAATACAGGGTATTGTATTTTACTCCACAAGGTCCCAACACTATTTGTCAATTCTTCATTTGTTTTTTTCTTTTTTTTTTTCCTGGGCCGAACAAACTGCTTAAGTAAGAATTCCATTGTCCTTTGTGTGCAACAGACAATAAATCTTTTGAATCTTTTGTATCCCATCTAAATTGACGACTCAGCGAATCCCATGCAGTATACCCTTGTGTCTGACAAATCAGATTTACTTCAGGGCCTCTGATAGGATGTTTGGGGTAATGGATTTACACAAGCTTCATAATATACATCAAAACCTGACAAACACAACTGATAAGCAGTAACCCCACTAGTCTAAAGTTAGTGAAACTCATGCCAGCATCCAAATTCAGAGCTCCATGCAGCTCACAGACTCACTTTTATACAATCATGTCATTCACAGAGTTTGGGCAGGTGTGCTTTGGATTGGATAGTGTGTGTGTGTAGATGGCTCTTTCAGGTGTGTTGGACATAATGGGTGATCCAGAGAGTGGCTGAACAATCGGTTGGAGTGTTGAGTCTGAATTGGTTCCGATAGTGAGTGGGCAGTGATTGCCTTCATGCCATGTTCAGTGAGAGATCCGATCCAACAGCTGAATCTGAACACCTGACAGGAGTGGGATTGTGTTTCTCTACAGACCATGAAGAGTTTTGTGTGTCTCTGTGTGTGTGTAGGTCGGTACTTTGCGATTGGAAGTCCAGTAGTAAAAGCATCCTGGGGAAGACAACAAATCCTCATGCATCGTGGGTTTCAAGATGGTGAGTCAATACACATATACGCAAACACACGGCCTGCCTCCAAGGCCCTACATGTCCTCTCTGAAACGTGTCAAAGTTACAAAGACCTTTTACAAATGTCAAAGGTACACGGAGGCTGTGTGTGTGCGTGTGAGTGCTTTCATGTGTATTAGATTAATGACGGCCAAACCTGCCATCCCAAAAGCTACCAGCAGGATCTGTTTGTAGAACCTTTCACAAATGTCATGCTAATCAGAACATTTTAATTTCAGAGCATGTTTTGAATGTACTACTTCTTGCCATCAACTGTAATACAACATCAGTTACAAAATATAGTGCTATGAACCTCTGACAAGTGAAATGAATCCATCAAAAACTATGCAGAATAAGTTAATGAGCCATGTACATGTACAGTTGAGGTTAAAAGTTTACATACACCTTGCAGAATCTGCAAAATGTTAATTAATTTACCACAATAAGAAGGATCATACAAAATAATAAAGATTGTTGAATTTTAAAAAATTACCCTATCCTAAAGTTTACATACACTTGATTCTTAATACTGTGTTGTTACCTGAATGATCCACAGCTGTGTTTTTAGTAATAGTTGTTAATGAGTCCCTTGTTTGTTCCGAACAGTTCTTCAGAAAAGTCCTTCAGGTCGCACAAATTCTTTGGTTTTCCAGCATTCTTTTGTATTTGAACCCTATCCAACAATGACTGTATGATTTTGAGATCCATCTTTTCACACTGGGGACAACTGAGGGACTCATATGCAACTATTACAGAAGGTTCAAATGCTTATTGATGCTCCAGAAGGAAACACAATGCATTAAGAGCTGGGGGGTGAAAACTTTTGAAATTTGAATATCAGGGTAAATTTAACTTATTTTGTCCTCTAAGAAACAAGTATCTTTTGTAACTTCTGAAGGACAGTACTAAATGAAAAAAAATGATGATATTTAGGCAAAACAAGAAAAACTTGCACATCTTCATATTCAAAATTAAGATTCAAATATTCAGATTCAAATTCCAAAAATCTTCTGTAATAGTTGCACATAACTCCCTCAGTTGTCCTCGGTGTGAAAGATGGATCTCAAAATCATACAATCATTGTTGGAAATGGTTCAAATACACAAAAAGCTGAAAAAACAAATAATTTGTGGGACCTGAAGGATTTTTCTAAAGAACAGCAGGCTGTTCAGGATGAACAAGGGACTCATTAACAACTATCACTAAACAAAACAAAACAAAAAACACAGCTGTGGATCATTCAGGTAACAATTTTAGGGGTCTCTTGTGGACTAAATGAAAATCTCTTATTCAGGTAAGTACTAAATAAAAAAAATACCATGTATTCAGTTTGATCCCTCTTATTTTGGTAAAATAATTAAGATTTTGCAGATTCTACAAGGTGTATGTAAACTTTTGACCTCAACTGTACCTGTGCATGTATGTTTCTGTGCGTTCGCTGACCTGAAAAAAAAGACAGAAAGGCTAATACAACAAGCGTCGCTGATACAACCCTAGCAACTGCCACGGTCAATGTAAAATCATTACATTAAATGTCATATCCTGTGGTCCTAAAATGATTGTGATCGTTCACGCTTCACTGGCTCTGGCTAAAAAGCAACAGGCGCTCCTACATGTTGACTGCTGAAGTGCTTTGGGTAATAAGCTAAAACGTTCACTCTAAACGCCACTCTCAAAGAGCTCAGAGACGTTCAATTGGATGCAATCTAGATCCAGGTGGTTTCTTTATTTTAAAATTAAACCCATACACTTACAGCAGACTTCTCTACTGTGAATTCCCATGATTAGCAGTTAGCTTACCAAAGAGCTAGTTATGTTTGCTAATTACTTTGTGATTTATGTAAGCATCTTGCTTTCCTTGACAAGTTTGCTCTTGTGTTTGCTAATGATCAACAGCCTTACCTGAATAAGGTGCTAAATATGAAAAAGAGTCAAGGTGGAAACCCATTGTGGGAAGATGGTTTATTAGCGATGCCCTGTGTGAATACACTAAACTAGCAAGCCTAATAATGCGCATGAGTCAGTCACTTTGCAATTAAACAACTTAGAAAAATACTGAACCGTGCTTCATCAAGACATTGAAATGTTTGTTTCTATAGAAATCATATTACGGCCACTCCTAATATGCAAACAAGATACTAATTGCATTTGTGCATACATGTTAGCTCGCTATTTTCTACACAGATTTCTTGAATATCTGTTCTCAGTGCAGTCCTCCCTCTTTGTGTTTAAGTCGTGACTGAGCTGTATCTCTGCTGCCCTTCTCAGGTGAGAATATGTAACTGCAAGCAATAGTTAATGCTCTTTTCTCATCTCCCTTTATCTCTCACCCCTTTTCCACTTTCCATCTGTCTTCCATTTGCCCTCTCCAGCCCATCCGGGTCTTTCTCTTTCTGTTGTTCTTTTATTTGGAAATACAGAGTGAGCCCAGGGCTTGCCCTCCTGCTGTTTCCTCTAAGACTGAGAACACAGTATCTACCCACTGCAGCAAGACAGAAAGGAGAAAAAGGGAGAAGAAGAGGAAGAGAGCGAGTCCAGGAGTAAAAGATCAATTTAAGAGAGATAAGAGGTACCTGTGAAGAATGGACTGGGGCTTAAAAATCTCAGTCCAAAGCAAGTAATCCTCCACAATATGTATCACTTATTCATGTTACTCAATTTTACAAAATGAGAAGATAATTTTGTGGTAGGGGGAAGCATTTAACAGAGTTCGCATTGATATATGAAACCAGATATTTTTTTCCATTTATATGTATTTGTATTTAGAATGTCAAGTTTCAACAGGCCAACCACAGGTCTACCCCAGCTAACAAGAATATGTTATAAGAACGTTTAGCTATCGTTCCCATTAAGTTATAAAAAACAATTTCGGAATATTTTCTGAACGTTCAAAAGGTCCCCTTCAGGGGAACTCGCACTGCATCCTCCAGTGAACACTTTGATGACATTCCCCACAGTGTCTACTAGAAGACACAGTGTCTCGTTCCCACTCTGGGAACCATAGTTACATGCATAACCCGAGACGTTCCCTTTCAAGGGAACACGCACTACGTCCTCTATTGGACACTATGGGGAATGACTTTAAAAGTCCACTGAAGTGCTGTGAAACATACAGCGTTATTCTATGTATTGACGTAATTTCAACTGAAACAGGAAGACGGGGCGGGACATTTGCAGCAGTTTGAATAGCCAATAGCATTTTGTTTATATCACAGCAATAGTCATTGAGCTGCGTAAAGCCATTTGACAGCGTATGACAGCTACAGTCTCATACATATCTCATTATCTATATATAAAATAGCATTCTGTGTAGAATTCAAATATGTCCGATACATTTCGTGGTGTGCGCAGAGTCGCGGATATGATCCGCTCCGTGCTATTATATCTGTAGACCAGAGCAGGCTGAGTGTGTTTTCTGAACATTCAAAATGTCCACTTTGATGGCGTTCCCCATAGAGGACATAGTGTCTTCTTCCCTCTCGGGGAATAATAGTTACATGCGTAAACCTGAGACGTTCTCTTTCAAAGAAACTCACTGCATCCTCTAGTGGACATTATAGGGAATGCCATCAAAGTGTCCACTAGAGGATGCAGTGTCTCATTCCCTCTTTGGAAAACCATGGTTACATGCATACCCCGAGACGTTTCCCTTCAAGGGAACTCGTGCTGGGTCCTCTAGTGGACACTATGGGGAATGGCATCAAAGTGTCCACTAGAGGACGCAATATCTTGTGTCGGGGGAACCATGCATAACCTGAGACATTTTCTGAACATTCAAAATTTCCAATTTCATGGCATTCCCCATCGTGTCCACTAGAGGACGTACTGTCTTGTTCCCTCTCATAGAATAATGGTTACATACGTAAATCTAAGACGATCTCCTTCATGGGAACTCACACTGCATCCTCTAGTGGACACTATGGGGAATGCCATCAAAGTGTCCACTAGAGGACGCAGTGTCTCGTTCCCTCTTGGGAACTATGATTAAATGCAAAACTTAGGATGTCCCCCTTCAAGGAAACTCACATTGTATCCTCTAGTGGATACTATGGAGAATGCCATCAAAGTATCCACTAGAGGACACATTCAAAATGTCCAAAAAAACTAATGTGCAATTAAAAAGTGTAACATTATGGGAAATTTACTTTTGAATGTTCCCTGAACATTCTGAAAAAAGTAACAGTTAAAAACATTACACAAACTTCAAACTAAACTGTTTTCGAAGAAAAAACATTTAATTAACAATGTATGAATACTGTTTTGGTGAAGATTTGTAAATAATGTTTTAAAGGGGTCATCGGATGCTAGGTTCACTTTTTCATGTTGTTTGAACATTAATGTGTGTTGTCAGTGTGTGTACAAATCTACCCTATAATGATAAAAATCCATGCAGTGGCTTTTAATTAATCTGTAAAAATAATATCCCCTTTTTCAAATCGAGCCATTCTTAGATGCCTGTCGGTGTGCCGTCACACCAACAGAGGCCGCTCCCACGGTTGACTGACATGAGCTAGTACCTTAGACCAGCTGTCACAGTCCAATAACTTTCCATGTTTTGATGCCAGAGCAGGGATGTAAGTTAGACAAGAATATTTCTGACTGAGCGATTGAGGTGTTGTGTTGCTGGATGTAATAATGAACATAGTGGTCGTCATTTACCCCCGACATCTGAGCTGCTGAAGATGCAGTGGATTACATTTGTTTGTGAAGGGAATGCGCCGCCCAATCTACATATACCCGTCTATGTTCGCGCGAATCATTCGTGATCCAGCTTTACTTACAGCAGAAGTGCGTATAAGCGTTTTTTTATGAATCTTTGCAATCGCCTTTCCTTATAACGTGGTAGTTAGGAAGTTTAGCGGCTAAACGCGGCTAAATGCGGCTAATGTAAACAAGACCGTCTTTTTCACAGAGAGAAGAGAGGGGAGGGGCGAGCAGAGCTCATTTGCATTTAAAGGAACAACCCTTTAGAATGAGATGATTTTTGCAGAGCTGATTTTGACAAGGTAAAAAGGGTGTTGTTTTACACAACCATTGAGAATTTTTAATCAAAGTGTATTAGAGACTTTTCATTAAGACCCTAAAGAATCATATCAACTTGTGGAAAATGGGCATCTGATGACCCCTTTAAGAACATTATCAAAGACTACATATCTTTAAACACACATTCTGTTAACGTTCCTTTAAGAATGTTTGTTTATAACTTTTGAGAGAACCTTGGCAGAATGTTCACTGGCATAACATTCTCTATTAGTTTGGACAAAAGCACCAATACTCCAGATGGAAAGTCAAGTTCAGTTTATTACCCACCCCATTCAGTGCACTGAAAGTTGCCAGATTGGTCACTAGTAAGCATCCCTGCTGCTAGATTATGTAACATTATTGGCGAGCAAATTATCTCAAAATAGATGTATTATCATTTAAATTAAGCTGTCATTTTGACAATGAATCAGTTTTCTGCCTGCTAAAAATGAACAACCTCCAGGGAAGAGCATTTGTATATAAATCGCAGCAGTGTACAATACATCACATCATGAACAAGATGAACGACTATCAATGAATGAATCAAACGAATCAGAATGCCGACGTAGTTTTCCATGCATCATTTTTTAACATCACTTTATGTGGGCGAAGACAAATCGTATACAACAGTGAATTGCTCTCAGTGCTCCAATTTCTGCATTCCCATTGATAGTCACTGCTTATTTGCAGAAGGTTTAACATTTGCCAGCTCTCACTGAAAATGAATGACTTATGGTTGTGGTCAGAGTGAAAGAGCTTTAGTGAAATGACCTCTACACACTAACACCAGCCAGAGCATTCAGTTATTCTGCACCATCAGCCTCTCTTGTTCTTTTCTCTAGTCCAGCTTTTTATTTAAAGCACCACTGTCAGGTTTCTACAGGTCTAGCATTAATCCTACTATGATAATCTGTACAATTCTGAGATAATCTATGATTTTCTAAGTATTCTGAGCACCGCAGATGCACTCGGAGGCTCGTGCATGTGTCTGCACTGAGATCTGCTCTGGTTTAAGCTTGTAAGCTGCTCTCTTAAAGAGAGGAGAGGCATCTGTGATGTTTCATTTGATGGCTGCTGCTGTTTGGTCTTTTAATGCTGCTGCACTTCAGCAGATCTAAGGAGTCACATCTTTTGCTGTTCTTCAGCAAAAAGAGCTCTTTCTTTGTTTCCTTGTCTTGCATTGATGTGCTTATGTTTAGGTCTTGAGGTTATATTACATAATTCAGGAATAATTCTTGAATTTAGTCTTGCAGTAATAGTGTCAGTTTTCACTGATTCAAATACAAAAACATGTGAAAAACATGATACAGGATTCTTTAATGAATAGAAATAAAAAAAAACTGATTTATCTGAAATATAAGTCTTTTCTGACAGTTTTTGTAAATTTGACACATGTTGGAGTTTAGATTAACCTCATTTCCCGATAAGCTGGTGCATGATTAGATATATTCTTTAATATGAAAAACAACACATTAGCGATTAGTGACTCCATGCTAATGATAAGAATCAAAGCTGTAGTTTATTACTCGCTCAACTGAAGCTGTGTTTGTTTACTGAGGTTGTGCTCTAATTTGTCTGCATTATGCTGTTCATTTTTCTTTGTTAGAGGGACCATGAGGCACAAAGAGAACAAGAGAAACTGAAAGAACGACAGAGATGTGAATGACAGTAAGAGAAAGAGCGTGTGTGAGGGAGCTAGATAGTGATACACAGATGGGATGGAAAGTGAGATAGAAGGAAGGGAGAAAATTAATGATGAGAGAGAGGGAGAGAGATGTAGAGGACAAAAGGATGGAGGGAAGGAGACATGGAGGACAGTTCTTCCACATCAGTCACTAATCCCTTAACGGTGTGTAATCACCAGTTTAATTAGCAGCTCTGATTGGCTGAGTATGACCCACTGCATTGTTTCTAGGATCATAAAATGGTCTGTTCAGAAGCTTCCTGATTAATCTCTGAAGGCCTTTTCATGATTCATGTCAGTGTTCCGTATTGCTCTGAACCCTTTGCACAGGTCAAATACAATTGCAACTAATTGCAACAACTGACAACAACTCGCCTTTGCAATGCAACTGAATTATGCAACTTTATATTTCACAAGTTCACTATGTCCTCAGAAGCATTAGGCTACTGCACAAGTCATGGTTGTGACTTTTTGTTGTAAATGCAACTCACAATTGTGACTTACATTTTTTGGAATTGCATCATTATGTGAATTTACAGTTGAAGTCAAAAGTTTACATACACATCGCAGAGTATGCATAATGTTAATTATTTTACCAAAATAATATGGATTATACAAAATGCATGTTATTTTTTGTTTAGTACTGACCTGAATAAGTAATTTCACATAAAAGACGTGTACATATAGTCCATAAGAGAAAATAATAGTTGAATTTATTAAAAATGGCCCTGTTCAAAAGTTTACATACACTTTATTCGTAACACTGTGTTGCTAACTGAATGATTCACAGCTTTTTTTCTTTTTTTTAGTGATTTTAGTTGTTCATGTTTGTCCTAAACAGTTAAACTGCCTGCTGTTCTTCAGAAAAATCCTTCAGGTCCCACAGATTCTTTGGTTTTGCAGCATTTTTGTGTATTTGAACGCTTTCCAACAATGACTGTATGATTTTGAGATCCATCTTTTTGCACTGAGGACAACTGAAGGACTCACATGCAACTATTACAGCAGGTTCAAATGCTCACTGATGCTTCAGAAGGAAACACGATGCATTAGGAGCCAGGGGGTGAAAACATTTTGAATTTGAAGATCAGGGTAAATTTAATTTATTTTTTCTTCTAGGAAATATATATTTAGGCAAAAACTATCACTGAAAAAAAAAAAAAACACAGCTGTGGATCATTCAGGTACACAGTATTAAGAATCAAACATATGTAAACTTTTGAATGGGGTCATTTTTATAAATTCAATCATTATTTTCTCTTGTGGGCTATATAAACATCTTTTATGTGAAGTATCTTGTTCAGGTCAGTGTTAAATAAAAAATAGCATGAATTTTGTATGATCCCTCTTATTTTGTTAAAATGATTACCATTTTGCAGATTCTGCAAGGTGTATGTAAACTTTTGTCATATACATTTAGGATAGCTTGAGGGTGAGTAAATCATGAGGTAATTTTCATTTTTGAGTAAACTGTCCCTTTAAAACTAAACACTGTGTGTTTACCAATGTAATAACCACTGTAATGCACAGCCTCTGGCTTACACTTATTCTTTATTTCCTTTTTTATTTGATTTCACTGTTTTTACTGTTAACTGTGTACACTTATCACTGTCTTGCTAGCTAGAAACCTCATAAAATCACCCTTTGGCGACACTATTTGCAAAGCTTTTCATTTGAAGGTCGCAGCGGTGAAACTCAAAAGAAGCTTGCCTTTGTAATACCATCCCATCATGCAGTCCAAACAGCTCAGAATGGCACATGGGTTCTTGATCCCCATGACTCAGAGATGAGTGTGTGTGTGTGTGTGTGTCTTTAAAGTTACTGTACTCGCTCATTATGAGTAGACTGACATGGCACATTGCCTTCCATTATCTGGATTACATAAGCAGGTCAACGCTCAGATGTGCTGATGCATTCCTGATTAATCACTTGAGTGTGTGTGTATGTGTGTGTCCTATGAGACAGCTGCATGGACTTTCCCAAACCACTCCACCAGATACGCAATGCCCTATTCCTCCAAACAACCTTCTTCTCACGTGTAAAGACACACACTTTATTTATCACTTCCCACGTCTGTTCCCAAAACATCTCAGGCAAAATGCTCATCACCCTCCTCTTTCTAAAAAGACGCAAACCCCACACTCCTAGTGGGGTTGTTCTTGTCTTTAGGGAATATATTCAAACACACATAAAGAATCAAATAAACATTTCAAGTGGCAGAATAAATAACAACATACGTCATATTAATTATCATTCAGTTATCAATTATGTTCAACAGGACCAAGCTTTTGAAAAGTATTTCTTAATCACACACATCTGCGTTTGCATACCACACAACTAAAATGGAAAAAAAAGATATAAAATGTGACTCTGGACCACAAAACCAGTCTTAAACAGCATTGGTATATTTGTAGCAATAGCCAAAAATACATTGTATGGGTCAAAATGATCAACTTTTATCCCAAAAATCATTAGGATGTTAAGTAAAGTAAAATTAAAGTAGATTTCATACTGTAAATATATCAAAACTTATTTTCTGTTTTAACAAACCATACGATTTCAAAAAAACTGACCCGTTATGACTGGTTTTGTGACTGTTAATTTTATATATTTGTATATAAAGAGTTCAGATGCAAAACCAGCTAAATCCACCTGACGTCTTTCTTTAAAAAATGCTTTTTTATTAGGCTCAGATGTATAGGTTTCTATGCAAGTAGCGGTACTTCTGATTGGGCTGAGGCTGGTATTTTAGCAAGTTTGAAGAAAAAGTATTTGATGGACGTATAATATGAGCATTCGCTCAGTATCATTATCTCATTTTTGACCGAGATGGCTTTTAGCTGGTTTTGCATCTAAACTCTTCATATATTAAGAAAGACATTTAAAATTGTAATAAGACTCTTTAGTGTGTGTGTGTGTGTGTGTGTGTGTGTGTGTGTGATACTCACACTGAAACAACTGTTTGTATATATGTTGATTTAAGTAATCTCTAAGCACAAGAGAAGAAAGAACAAGGGAGAGAGAGAGAGTTCCTGCTTTGGTTGTTTCAATATCCTCAGGCTCACTCTACAGGGAGTGATTTAGCCACATATCTAAAAAAACCCTTCCTCTCGCTCTGTTCCCACATCCTACTCTCTTTTCCCTTCAGTAACCCTGTGTTTTATGTATCTGTGTTGTCTTTTGTTGGCTTGCTCAGCTGAGGAAGGAAGCTGCAAAGACTTTCAGATATAAATTGAAATAGTTTCTTGTCTTTTTGAGTTTGCCTCAGTCAGTCATTCTTGCTGATTAATCAAGAAAACCTGTTTAAAAACAAACATTTTGCCACTGTTGTTGGTAACACAAACATTACTGCATGTCAGAATTTATTCAAAGAACTATTATTCACTTTAAGCCCAAATTTCTTTTCTTCTGTAGATGATTGTAACTCACTATAACTTGACTGAACAAAGACCTAAAAGAGTAGTTCACTTCCAGAACAAAAATTCACAGATAATTTACTCACCCCCTTGTCATCCAAGATGTTCATGTCTTTCTTTGTTCAGTCGTAAAGAAATTGTTTTTTGAGGAAAACATTTCAGTGTTCCTCTCCATATAATGGACTTCTATGGTGCCTTTGAGTTTGAACTTCGAAAATGCAGTTTAAATGCAGCTTTAAAGAACTCTAAACAATCCCAGCCAATAAATAAGCGTCTTATCTAGCAAAACAATTGGTTATTTTCTAAAAAAACTTTTTTTTTTTTTTTTTTTTACTTTTTTTTTACTTTTTTTCTGTTTCGATATAGTTAGGGTATGTCAAAAAACTCCCATCTCATCAACTTCAAAATCATCCTACATTGCTGCAGAAGTACCAAACCAGTGCTTACAAAGTGAACATGCAAAGAAGATCAAACGCCTTTTACAAAAAAGGTAATAAAGCGATGTAGGACAATTTTGAAGTTGAAAATGACTCCAAAATGCAGTTTAAATGCAGCTTCAGAGGGCTCTAAATGATCCCAGCTGAGGAAGAAGGGTCTTATCTAGCAAAACGATCGGTTATTTTCTAAAAAAAATTGACAATTTATATACTCTTTAACCTTAAATTCTCGTCTTTTCTAGCTCTGCATGAACTCTGTGTATTCCGGTTCAAGATAGTTAGGGTATGTCGAAAAACTCCCATCTCATTTTCTCCTCCAAATTCAATGTCTTGAACCGGAAAACACGAGTTCACGCAGAGCTAGACAGGATGAACATTTGAGGTTAAAAAGTATATAAATTGTCATTATTTTTAGAAAATAACCAATTGTTTCACTAGATAAGACTCTTTTTCCTCGGCTGGGATCGTTTAGAGCCCTTTGAAGCTGCGTTTAAACTGCATTTTGGAAGTTCAAATTCAGGGGCACCATAGAAGTCCACTATATGGAGAGAAATCCTGAAATGTTTTCTTAAAACAATTTCTTTACGACTGAAGAAACAAATACACGAACATCTTGGATGACAAGGAGGTGAGTACATTATCTGTAAATTTTTGTTTTGGAATTGAACTACTCTTTTAAATTTGGTCTGTTTCTTACATAAAGCTGCTTCATAAGACTAGCAGAATGGTTACAGTACTTTATGCGGATCACTTTCATGGTGCTTTTGTATCTATTTCTGAAGCATGAACGCTTAAAAGTCCAATTGCATGGAAAAGAACAACCAGAACAATTCTCTAAAATGGCTGCTTTTTGTTCCACGCAATAAAGTAATACGCGTTTGAAACGACATGAGGGTGAGTAAATGATGACAGAATTTTCATTTTTGGCTGAACTGTTCCTTTTAGGTTGAAAACTGTATCTTTAAGTTCAGCCGAGTTCATCTGAAAGCCTTACAAAAGAAGTCTGATTCTTTCTAATGCTGTCTTCGCTTCTCTCCTTTAGATATTTTCCTCTTTTATCCTCAAACGGCACAGAAAAACACAAATTTTCCTCTTCACAAAACCGTTTCTCTTGTGTTTCATATAATCGCTCATCATTTTCTTCTCTCTTACATTCTTTCCCCAACCCTTTCCACTTAGCAGTATATCACTGTCATTCCCTTACTTGGTAGCTCTTTTTGATTCTGTTCATCTCTTGTTCCACCCTTATAAATTTTGAAATACTCAATATCACAAAAAACAGATGACAGACTTTGTGTTTCCTTGAAATAGACTCCAACACACACGCACATACATAAAATGCACACAGTGAGGTAGGGCTTTAATGATGTGTCCGGTTCTATTAGCTGCGCTGCCATCTTACTATTCAATGAGTTCATTATTCACCCTCCTGTGACTCTGGGGCCTCTTATCTCCTTGCATTTCTCTGCATGTCAACCCCTTCCACACCTCCTGACTGACCCCGCAGGGATGTTTAATGGAGATCGCTGCAGCGGACTCTCACTTCTGATTTCTTTCAAATCGGATGAAGTTAAGTTAAACCAACAAAAGAAAACTCGCCTCAAACACAATAACAGTGAGCTCTATCATTTGAACGGCGAAAAGTTGCGATTTAGCTCATCCTCGGCCGGCTGGAGCATGGGCCTCCCGTCGAGTTCACAGCGGCAAACTCTCAAAGCGAGGTGCGGCGGCATGCTGAGGGACAGATATAAACTCGTACATGTGTATGTGAATGGCGTTTTCACATTACCCATCTGCTTCTGTAATCAGGAGCCCGCGGTCACGCGTTTGATGAGTTGCTCACTCGTCCCGCTTGTGCCGACAGGTAAAAGCCGAAACGACCGTGGAATGTGCTCACGGTCTGTCTCGGGCCGCGGATCAAAGGGGCCACTAAAGGGATCCCCGGATCAGAGCAGACATCCGGAGGCCAATAACTGTGGGATTAAGATAAAAATCTGCCTTTCACTGGATTTCATCTCTTTCATTTTTCCTTTTCGTTTATTCCTTGCCCCATCTCTTTCACTTCTTTTCTATTCCTAAATTAATGCAGCCTCTTTCTTTTTTTTTTTTGTGGTGTTTTTTGAAAAGGCAAGTGTAGGACTGCAGATTCTCTCAGGCTGATAATGTGCACAGTTAAAGTGGCTCATTAAACCCATTTTTCACACAGAAATCACTGCGTAGCTCCAAGTCTGCAGTCAGCACTTTCCTACCCCCACCCCTTTCGCTGGGTTGTATAAGCGTCTGATAAAAATAGTGCAATTGAATCAAACCGCACATCATTTCATCAAACTGTTTGACTCCTGCTGCTTTTGCTGCTTCTTGTTTATGAAAACTCTTATTAAAGAAATAGTTCAGCCGAAACTCACTCTAATGTTCCAAACATGTGACTTTCTTTTTTTGGAACATTTAGAAGAATCTTTTCTATGCAATTACGGCAGCTTTAAAACACCCTAAAAGTTGTTTTTATAGTTTGTGCGCTATATTAGTGCACAATATATAAGTCTTATAACCAGAGAATCAGATTGGAATAGAATTCTTTATTCACTTAATGAGGGATTAATTTGATGAGGGAATAATGAAGAGTGATTGAGTGATTGAATGAATTATTATTTTTAATCTTTTCAATGAGTCTAATAAACCAGTTCACAAAGCCTGAATAAAGTCTGAATAAATTGGATACTGTTAGTTCTCTTTTTATTAAATATTTCAGAGATTTAAGGTTATCAGTGAATAAAAACATACATTTATATTTGTTTTTCACATAAAACTACAGTATGACTTTACAAGACTTATTGTGGGTGAGTCATCTGATCATATAATGTTTTGGGGAGCTTTTGTTGTCATTTTGGAGCTTGACAGCCCCAGTCCTCTTCTAAACTTCATTATATTTAAAACAGTTATATGATATTCTTCAGAATCTCTCTTGTTGTCAAATGGTGCAGAACAACATCAGGGTTAGTAAATGATGACAGCTTGTTCAATTTTGAGCGAATTATCTCCAGTGATGGGAATAACGGTGTTATACGGTGTTATAAATAAACAGCGTTACTAACGGCGTTCAGTAACGAGTAATCAAACAAATTAGTTTCCCCCGTTACAACGGCGTCACCATTACTGACAATAAAATGCTGCGTTACTATAATTTATTATAATATTATTATAATTTTATTTTTCAGTTCATCTGAATGGATGTGCGGCGTACCTGTATTTGACGAACCGTAAACTCTAGTGTGAAGGTACAAGACTAACCGTCGCTTTGTCTCACACACACGCAAAGAAATATACAGAGTACAGGTAGTAGGCGGAACTAATGCACAAACGGCAATCTCATTGGCTGTCGCTCACCCATTATCTTCCCTGTATTGATTTCAGCAAATCAGTTCGAGCGAACGCAGACAACGTGATTCATATTCATGAACCCAGCAGCTCATTAATCCTTAGTGCATTTTATATTGTTATTAGTAGTAGAATTCGTAGTAGTTTTATCCTTTTAGTATTATTTTAAGTTTTTTCCTCTTTTTTTTACAAACAATATCTTAAGCACCAGTCCTAAGTTTAGTCAGTATGACAAATATGCATTCATACATGGTTATTCTAATTGCTAAAGTTCTAAGTTTAATGCTAAATTATCATAATGTCATATTATAATGCTTGACTGACTGATGCTAAGTGTATGTTCAGATATTTAAAAAACTGCCATTAAGCTTTATATATCTGGTGAGTAAACTAAAAATTTCATTCAAATTTCATTCATGTAACATATTTTAATATTGATGGCATGCAAGTTATTTGACATATTGAGCATTTTTTTAAGTAACTCAATAGTTACTTTCCCTGGTAATTAGCTACTTTTATAATTATGTAACTCAGTTACTACACTGTAAAAAAAAAATTAAAAAGGTTGTTTTAACTTAAAAAAGTAAGTGTTCATGCTGCCTTAAAATTTTAAGTGTAGTCAACATGAAAAGTTAAGTTGCAATACATTATGGATATTTGAGTTGAGCAAACTTAAAATTTTAGAGCTGCACGAACACTTTTTTTAAGTTAAAACAACTTTTTTTAAGTTGTTTTTTTACAGTGTATTTGTGACTAGTATCTATAACTAATACATACTATACTTTTTTAAAGTAACATGCCCAACACTGGTTATCTCTTTAATAGACAATCATTTGCATATATTACGTAGACTACGAGTTAGTGATTGACTTATAAGTTTGTGGTCTAATTTTCTCTTAATTTTTTAAAGGATTACTTCACTCCTGAATTAAACATTTCCTGATGATTTACTCACCTCCATGTCATCCAAGATGGTCAAGTGTTTCTTTCTTCAGTCACAAAAAAATAAGGTTTTTGAGGAAAATATCCCAGGATTTTTCTTCATATAGTGGACTTGAATGGGGATCAATAGGTTGAAGGTCTAATTGCAGTTTCACTGCAGCTTCCAGCCGAGGAATATCGGTCATATCTAAAATATATAAAATCATATTAAAAGTCATTAAAAAAAAAAACATCCTAAAAAATTCTAAAAATCTAATTTTCTCCTCCAACTTTAAACTCATCTGACTTTGTTGGTTTAACTTTTTGGTAACAGGCGTTTGACTTTCTTTGCACGTTCACTTTGTAAACACTGGGTTGGTACTAACGTGTGAAGTTGTGGATGCAGAGCAAGTGTTAAAAAATATATACATTTATTTTTTCGTTTTGCTAGATACGTGATTGTGCAAAGGCCTTTAAAGTTGCATTGAAATTGCAATTTGAACCTTCAACATATTGATCCTCATTGAAGTCCACTATATGGAGAAAAATCCTGGAATGTTTTCCTCAAAAACCTTAATTTTTTTTCAGCTGAAGAAGGAAGGCATGAACCTCTCAGATGACACGGGGTGAGTAAATTATCAGGAAATTTTAATTCTGGAGTGAACTAATCCTTTAAGTCAATTACAATACAAAAAGTAAGACTGCTAGTTGATAGAGGCTAGTTCTCAAAACACAGCCTTAACAAAGTGGCTATGTTTATGTAACTGGTCACTGGAGGACAAGCAGTAAACGTGGACACAGCAACAGAGAGATTTCCATATTTCACTTATTATATGTTCGCTCCAAAACAAAGATCGTAGTCAGCAAACACAGAGATAAGTGTGTGTATTTGTGTGTGAGAGAGAAACTTTCTCTCTCTGACACTGATGTGGTGTGGCACTGAAAGCCTGCAGCAGTTTTCTGGCCAGCGGTTACATCCTGCAGCTTCACACTGGCTTAGACAAGCAGAACAACACTAAGAGCTCACACAGACACACACTTGTACACAAATATAGAGGGGGGAGGCAAAAGAGAGCACTCGACAAAGTAACCACATTTAGGGATTAGAGGACGTGGGCAAAACCGCTCTACAAAGAAATTCTGACAAAGCCAGACGGCAAGGAGTAGGGAAAAAACAGACAGCTGTTTCCAAAAAACCCTGTCAAAAACTTTCAATTAAATCAAGGCAGTCTGAGCTCATCACCAAATTAACTCCACTCGACTCTGTTTAAAAGACATAACTAAACAAGACTTTAATTAATTCATATTGAGAAACTAATTAGAGGCGGTGACAAGGCACATGGTGCAGAAACTTTTTAAATGATGTGTGTTTGTTTCTTAAAGGAACTACCTCAAAATCACAGTTCTCACCTTTATGTCATCCGAAAACACAAAAGGACAAATTTAACAAAATGTTCAAGTTGCTCTTTTTCATACAGTGCAAGCATACAATAAACAAGCACTCATAAAATACTAAAAATTTGCATAAAACACCACAAGTACTCAAAGCGCACACCATATTTTATGTACACTACTGTTTAAAAGTTAGGGGTCAGTGTGATTTTTTTTCAATTTTTTTTCAATTTTTTTAAGAAATTAATATTATTGTTCAGCTAGAATACAATAAATGGATCAAAAGTGAAAGTACAGTGATATTTATATTTTAACAAAATATTTCTATTTCAAATATATGCTGTTCTTTTGAACTTTATATTTATCAAAAAGAAAATAAAGAGGAAAATATTAGACAGAAATATTAAACTGCAGTAGCAGCTGCTGAAAAATTCAGCTTTGCCATCACAGGAATAAGTTACATTTTAAAACACACACTACCAGTCAAAAGATTTTTAATGTTTTTATTTTTTAAATAAGTCTCTTCTCCTTACCAACCATACATTTATTTTATCCAAAATACAGCAAAAGCAGTAATATTGTGAAATATTTTTACCAATTACCAAAACTTTGGTAATTTTTTTTACCAAAACTGCTTTCTGTTTGAATATATTTTAAAATGTAATTTATTCCTGTGATCAAAGCTACATTTTCTGCATCATTACTCCAGTCTTCAGTGTCACATGATCCTTCAAAAATCATTCTAATATGCTGATTTTCTGTTTAGAAAATTATGGAAATTAATACTTTTATTTAGCAGAGATGCTTTAAATTGATCAAAAGTGATATAAAAACATTTATAATGTTACAAAAAATATATTTCAGATAAATGCTGTTCTTCTGAACTTTCTATTCACCAAAGAAACCTAAAAAAAAATACTACTAATATATGAATAGTACTCTTTTGTTGATTTTGATTGCTTCCATTGTTGTAAATGTAAATGTTTAAAACTTTTTAAGCAGCAAATCAGAATATTAGAATGATTTCTGAAGGATCATGTGACTGGAGTAATGAAATGACAGGAATAAATAAAATTTTAAAATATATTCAAATAGAAAACAGTTATATTAACAGTTTATATATTATAATATTATGATATAATATATTTTTTGCTGTACTTTGGATCAAATAAATGCAGGCTTGAAGAGCAGAAGAGACTTAAAAAAAACATTACAAATCTTGACTGTTAGTGTATTAAAATAGAAAACAATGCATTTTAATCAAATAAATGCAGTCTTGGTGAGCATAAGCAATTCTTTCTTTAAATAGTAAAAACATTTCATTACTGCTTTTGCTTTATTTTGAATCAAATAAATGTAGGTTTTGTGAGCAGAAGAGACTTCTTAAAAAACATTCAAATCTTACTGTTCAAAAACTTTTGACTGGTAGTGTATTTTAAAATTTATTCCTGTGATGGCAAAGCTGAATGTTTCAGCAGCTGCTACTCCAGTTTAATATTTCTGTCTAATATTTTTACCCTTTATTTTCTTTTTGATAAATATAAAGTTCAAAAGAACAGCATACGGCATCAGGAAATGTCCACAATCTGGGTTTCGAACTCGGGCTCAAGGCTATAAGCTTAAAAACTTAAGTTCAGCAGCTGCCTTAAAATTTTAAGTTAAATCAGCTTAAAACTACAAGTCATTTCAAGTCACTACAATAAAATGAGTTAAAATGACTTGTACTTTTAAGTTGATTTAACTTAAAATTTTAAGGCAGATGCTTAACTTATGTTACAGTGTATTAGTTTTGAGTCGTGCTAATAGCCTTTTGTGTGTATAAAACACGTTGCATTTTAAAGTTCAAACTAGGAACGATAACAATGACTGTATAACTATATTAGCATTCACAGCAATTAGCAAGCGCATGCTTTAGTTGTTTCAGAGATCAAACAATAATTGTCAGACCCCCTGCAGTAGTACTGCAAGACCCCCTGTTGAAGATTTGACTATTTAATTTATAATATTCCTCTGTTATTTTACAAGAAGACTAATACATATGGTAAAAAGTACATTCGGTACTTAATGGAAATCATTTTTACTGATTTCATTTCAGTTACCCATCATCCCTTTTGCTGTGATCCACTGCTATCCTTTCTGTTTTACTATTCCCTTCTCATTTTTTAATTCAGAGTCTTTGAATTCCCTTTTTCTGCTGGCCTCATGCAGATCTCATAAAGCTAATTCAAGCGCTCAGTACTTGAGAAGGAAAGCTGGAAGCCTTGGTCTTTCTCCCCTGAGTATCTGCCATCATCTGGTCAGCATTAGAGCTGCAGGGTTTACACAACACCGCTGGAACTGACCCCCGCACGCAGGCAACTTTCACATGTCTAAGCAGCAGGCGCACATGTACAGTACAGAAACACACACGCCTGCACGTTGGCCAAGGTGACAGCATGTACAAGTGGAGTGTGTGCGCATCACACCAGAGAGCGCGTGAGCAGGTGTTTGTTTAACGTGTATGCGGCAGAATTCACCCAGAAGTTCAAGGCTGTGGCCGCGTGATATGGACCGATGACTCTGTCCCTGCAGGAATAGCGGTTACGTGCCGAGACTTATTGACAGTGAGGCCGCTATCTTGAATTTTGCGGATCAGTGGGTTATCTTTGCCGTAGCATTCTTAACTGAACCGAATTACTTGAGCTGTAATCGAAAAAACAAAAGCTGTAGCCTGCAAAAAGAAGAGAATTTAATGCAGTGTGTGTGCGTGTGTGTGTAAGCTTATATCTGTGGGACTTTACAGTAGGACTGCATAGCGCTTTAGAGTCTCTTCATCTCTGAATACATGAATAAAAAATAACTGCATAAAAAAGGGTAAAAATCTGGCAGTGCACAAGTGTGCGGATATCCATCTTATGTAACGTGAATTAAAATCAGAGCTTTCACCCTGTGTGGACGCATTGGTGTCAGCCGCACTTGTGTGTTTATCCCTCAAAGAGTGTGTGTGTGCGTGTTTATCAAGTACTTTGCTCAGATCCTGGTGCTTTAGCGAATGATGGGGAGGAAAAAAAATGACAATCCTCAAAAGCTGATGACAATGTGTTTGCCACAGAGAATTTACTTATCACAGACGCCAAGAAAATTAGCATCGAAATGATTCAGCTGACAGTCTAACATTATATCTGACTGCAAAGGCCCAAAATATTTATGCTTACAGCTGAGTGGAAGAGTGAGGGGGAGAGAGAGAGAGACGAGGGAAAATGAACAGCACACATCTAAAAACCCCAGAGAAAGAAAACCTCTTTATGAAGTCGAGAGAAATGCAATGTGAAGGATCCTGGCTCAGCTACAGAAAAACGTGAAGAGAGAAAGTGAAAAAGAGAGGGAGAGAGAGCTGGGGGAGAGGCTGACTTCAGACTTCAGAAATGGACCCACTGCAGAGACCGTGGACTGTGACATTGTGGGTTGCCATAGAAACGGGCACAGGCGCTTATGTGTTAACTGTTTGCATATAGATTGAAATGAATGTGTGTTTCTGGACTGCTCAGGAATTAGGAATAATAAATATCTTGTAAATCTTATTCCGCCCACAGCTACACAATTTCTCAAAATATGGCCAGTTTGGCTTATTAAAATTCCTTGCTGGATATTATAATATGATGATCAAATGACAGGTTTTACATAAATGTGAGAAGATTTGAGCTATAACACATTAGTCTTATATATATAGTAGGGCTATCAAACGATTAATCGTGATTAATCACATACAAGATAAAAGTATAATATATAAATATATATAATATATAAATACACACAGATTAATGTATATATTTAAGAGAAATGTGTTTTTTATGTACAAAATGTTTTTATTTATATTAAGGCTGGCAAACGATTAATCGCAATTAATCGCATACAAAATAAAAGTTGTGTGTGTGTACTGTGTGTAATTATTATGTATATATAAATACAAGCACATTCATGTACCTGTTTAAGAAATATTTACAAGTATATGTATTTATTGTAATTTTTTATAGAATTTATATTATAAATAAAACATTTTGTACATAAACAACATATTTGTCTTAAATATATACATTAATTTGTGTGTATTTATATATACATAAAAATTACACACAGTACACACACATATATTAGGCAAACTCAAACTTTTATTTTGTATGCGATTAATAGCGATTAATCATTTGCAGCCATAAAAATTATAAAAATTATAATAAATAGATATACTTGTAAATATTTCTTAAATATATACATGAATGTGTTATGATTGTGTATACATACATAATAGTCACACACAATACACACACACACACACATATATTAGGCAAACTCAAACTTTTATTTTGTATGCGATTAATCGCGATTAATCGTTTGAAAATATAGTCTATATATATATAGTCGATATATATATATATATATATATATATATATATATATATAGTCTAACTTACACTATCAGAAAAATGTAGAAATGTATTCTATTTATTAAATCCAAGTATGAATCTTATCAAGTCATGTTTTTTTTACATTTTACATTTATTCCAAAATAATAACCCAAGGCAGTAACAATTTAAACGTATGTGAACGTATGTTCAGCTATTCTTTAAATAGTTTTTTTTTCGGATCATTAGTCATCAAAGCTTGATTAATATTGGTCACAGGCACAGACATTTACTTTAAATTTCACCAAGCTGATTACTAAAAACTCCCACAGATCATGTTTTCAGGCCATTTCAAGTCTTATTTTGACATGACTAAGCAGTGTCTTGGGTAACGCATTACAAGTAATGTGAGTTACATAATAAGATTACTTTTTTCAAGTAACTAGTAAAGTAACGCATTACTTTTTAATTTACAAGAAAATATCTAAGTAACAGCAGTTACTTTTTTTCCCCATTTACTGATTGAAAGCTCTCCTGTCCCCATGTTGAAAGAAATCAGGAGTAAGATGTTACTTTAGTTCTAGAATAAATATGAACATGCATTAATCATCTTACCCACAAAAAAAAACAGATTCAGTATTCCTCGAAATGAATAAAAACAGTGAAATGCAAAAATTACTTAAGACAAATTAACATTTGCTCTTCTTGTTTTTTTTATTGCTGAAGAGCGTTGAACTTTCTTCTTCTGCGTTCTACTACACAGACGTGAATTTACTTTTCCGTCAGCCTAGGACTTTTGCCAAAAACTGAACTTTTTATATTACACACAAACAAGCAAGCCCTGCCCAGATTTTAAAAGTAATGCAAAAGTAACATAACACATTACTTTCCATAAAAAGTAACGTATCGGTTACGTATGGTAACCCTCGTTCCCTGATGGAGGGAACAGAGAAGTTGTGTCCAGTAGTGTACGACACTAGGGGTCGCTCTTGGGAGCCCTAGTGTCGTACACTACTTGACACAACTCAGAGTGTACGACAGATAGGGAACTACGTAACGTAAATTAGGCCTAGTTATTTTTTAGGGAGCAATATTGTAATGCATTACTTTTAAAAGTAACTTTTCCCAACACTGTAACTAAGTAATTATATCTATGTGTTTGAGTTGTTTACTAAATTTTTTTAATTAGTTATTCCAATAACGCCATTAAACACAGGAGGCGGGATTTATCGCATGAACCACTCACAGCCGTTTGTAACCAGTTATATGCAAACATATTGCGATGGAAGCATTGCCTCCTCTCACGTGACTTTCCAAATTCACCACATACCACATACAAAGTTTCTTTAGAAAAACAAAAGATTTATGCACTTTTTAATGTTAGATTGGTATTGTTTTATTTTTGTATTACAAATTTTGTATCTCATCCAATATTTTGCACCTTGCCTCCTCAGAGGAAACGCCCCTGATATATATAAATGCTTCTATTTTATGATCTAATTGTATTTTTACGATTCCATGTTATATGTTATTCTTACACTAAATGTATGATGAAAATGTACTGGTTTTGGATAACACACTGCAATACACAACTGTCACTACTTGACATCGTGTCAGCTAACCAAGTGTTAGAAAATTTTTTATCTTGCTTTACTTATTTGTATGAAAAGGCAAATATTGGAGGCCAAAACTAGGTCCATATTCCTCCTGAGATGATTCCTCTGCTTATTCTCTCTCTCATTAGATGAGTGTTTTCAGAGTAAAAGATCTACAAGCACATCATAGCACCAGTCTTTTTTCTCTCACCTTTTCTCCAACCTGACCAACTGTTGGTTTGAACGCAACCATGGCCAATTGAAGGTAAAGCCATTCATTTTGTTTTCCTCTCCATGCTCAATGTTTACACATTAAAGAAAAAGGATCTTCAGCGGATGTGCAAATCCTGGCCATTACAAACCATTGATCATTATAGTTAAAACAGGAGAATAACTTTCTCTTTGATTATGTTCTCTCTCTCTTTTCCACCAGCTACTAGTGAGGTGCTTTTCTTAACTGTTGAAATGTTGATCATGCAGCTCACAGAAGGTAATTATTTCTGCAGGTCTATCTTTAATCATTTCTTTGACAGTCAAAGAGAAACAAGATTAAAATGTTTGGGTGCTCCTATGTATAAGCTTGCTGTAAATACAAATGCAGGCCTGCTTGGAACTCTGCAAAAAATCTGATTTTTGGAGTACTGCATTAAATGCTTCCTTTTATAATAAACATACACATAAAAAAGTTGCCTCTTGAGAACAATTACAATATTTACATGAAGAGGGGAGACATTTAAGACTTTTAACGGCAACATTAGCTAATAACATAATTAAAGTACACTAAATCTGCTTGAAAATGCTGAGCACTTAAGATGTTATTCTGTGGTCCTGGCTGCTCTGTGCAGCTCATGTTACAATCTGACGATTTTTTGGGCTTCTCAGCATTTGAAGCGTTTAGCATATCTTCATTGTATAAACAACTAATGCCTGAGCGCTTGAAGAAGACAGATACGGTTCGAGAAGAGTCCTGAATATGAAAACAGTTGAAGCAATGTGGGCAGAGGCTTTTGATGGTTAGCATCTAAATGTATTTTTAAAATCTGTATTGAACCTTTTATGCAAGATATCCACAGCTGCACAAAATTCTAATTATGTCATTAGGCCAAAATGCCAAATCTTCTGTTTGAACCTAAATTTTCCACCCAAACTAACAAGGTGTGATAGAACAAGAAATTCTGTTCGTAATTAAAGCAGGATTCTACATAAATTTACATTTATTCACTTGGCTGATGCTTTTATCCAAAGTGACTTTGAGTGAGAATAATAAGCAGCAATTAAAAATTAAACGAATAGTTCACACAAAATGATAATTTGCTGAGAATTTACTCACCCTCAAGATGTAGATGAGTTTGTTTCTGCATCAGAACAGATTGGAGAAATTAAGCATTACATTACATGCTCACCAATTGACTTTCTGCAGTGAATGGGTGCCGTCAGAATAAGAGTCCAAACAGCTGATAAAGGCACTGTAATAATTCACAAGTAATCCACAATCTATCAGTTAACATCTTGTGAAGTGAAAAGCGTGTTTGTAATAAAATCAATATGTTTTTAACCTCAGGTCATTGCTAAAATATGAGTCCTCTATCCATATTATTGCGTTCTCCTTTGAAAAAAGTTGTTTAATCTGAATTATGAGAGAAATATGCACAGATCAAGCATTGTTTACAAGTGTAAACAGTTCAAAACAGTTCTGAACAAATATGTCGGTGACAGGACAACAGAGGATGGATGTTTTCATTTGAGGAGGAGTTATTATAAATTATGGAACCATATTTTGGCTGGAAAAATGGTATAAAGATTTAATAATGGATTTGTTTCTTAAAACACACAGTTTTTTGCTTCACAAAATGTTAACTTGTGTATATTTTGAAGTTTTTCTCAGCTGTTTGCACTCTCATTCTGACGGCACCCATTCACCGCAGTGGATCCATTGCTGAGCAAGTGATACAATGCTACATTCTAATAGTGGAGTAAATTTTCAGCAGATTTTTGTCGCAAGATGCAAAATATGTACCAATAAGTACATATCACTGAAGTTTCCACCCGAAATGAACACTAGAGGTGGTAAAACAGCAAGCACTTATAATTGATTTTGTACACAGTTATGATTACAGCTCCATATGTTTCGCTTTCCAGATGTAACGAGCTTGCTCGGTAGCTCAGGTGGCACAGAATTGGACGTGGGATGTGGAATCCTTGGGTACGAATCCTGTGAAAAACATGACTCACAATAAAAGAGCTGAAAGATGAGAGATTAAAAAACAAGCTAAAATGTTTTTTACATCTCATTCGCTTTTGTTAATACTATCGGGTTGGTTTAGGTGTAGTGCAGATGGTACTTTATTGTAAATCGTCACGGAGCATTAGCATTATAGCGCCACTCAACAGACATTTCAAATCAGAACTGCGGTGACACATACACAAACAACATCACATAAAATGTACCATATGTACGTTCATCTGTTCCGGGGAAAAAAACAAACACTCCTTTAAGCGCCACCCAGTGGACACTTCACATCAATTATGTCACGAAACGTACATGCCGGTAGGTATTTCATGTCGTATTGGTGAAAAAGTTCCCACAGGTACATTCTCATCATGAGATCAGGTTGTCTACTCCATTTACGCAAGCCTTAGTGAGAACACAATACCAGTGCTCCTTCAAAAATGTTTCTTCAGCTGTTTTTTGAACATTGCAATGGATTTTGCTGTTCAGGTGAACGTTTGGAATTAACTTGAGCACTGAGGGACAGTGAATGTGAAGGTTTCAGAAAGTGACCTTGTACTGCACTGTAATGGAACCACTAGATTTCATTCACTCACTGACCACAGGGGACAGGAGAGAGCTTAAGTGTTTAGGTAAAAAGCCTGCATACATAGAGGCTGTCCTGTATATGCTGCCATCAGAGTCTTTAGATTGATGCAGACGACTACAGGCAGTTTCATCACACTGCGCCTGGCTAACAGCAAGACTTTAAGTCTGATTGTGTTGCAAAGTCTAACGCAGGGATCCTGCTCTTTAAAATCAACTGCGGTAAACTTTAGTTCTAACGTCAGTCAAACACACCTGGCGGTAATTTACAAGTGAACCCAAAGACACTGATTAGCTGATTCAGACAAGTTTGATTAGAGCTGGATTTAAATGCTGCAGGAAGGATAAATCTCCACAGGAGCAGAACTGTGAGTGCATCTGCTGTAAACGTTGTCATTACCTATTTAAAAAATGAACGAATGAATGAATGAATGAAACTACCTTATAACAAAAACATACCTGTGGGAACTTTTTTGCAAGATGCAAAATACCAATAAATACATATCACTACATTTTCCAACAGAAATGAATACTTGATGTGGTAAAACAGCGAGCACTTTTAATCGTTTTGTACACAGTTATGATTACAGCTCCATATGTTTTGCTTTCCAAACGGAACAAGCTTGCTCAGTAGCTCAGCTGGCACTTAGGATGCAGAATCCTTGGGTACGAATCTCGTGAAAAACACGACTTGCGATGAAAGAGCTGAAAGATGAGAGATCGAAAAACAAGCTAAAACGGTATGCTTGCGATTGCATTTTTATGTCACATTCACTATTGTTCATACTATCGGGCAGGGGTAGGTGTAGTACAGATGGTACGTTATTTTAAAACATCATGGAGCATTGGAGTTATAGCGCCACTCAATGGACATTTCAAGTCAGAACTGTGGTGACAAGTACAAAACCAACATCACATAAAATGTATCACATGTACGTTCATCTGTTCCGGGGGGGAAAAAAAAACAACGCTCTTTTAGCACCACTCAGTGGACATTTCACGTCAAATATGTTACGAAACATACATTGCAGTACATATTTTGCATCTTGCGAAAAAGTTCCCACAGGTACGTTTTTGTCATGAGATCAGGTTGGAATAAATATAGTAAAAAATGAAGAAAGATATCTGGATGGCTTGACCAACAGCAGCTCTGTAGCTCTGGACTGAATGCAGATTTACTACCAAACATCTATTTTATGAATGCTAAATATAGTATATAATCATATAGTGTACAAGACTGATGAACATGTTTTGTTAAACATTCTCACGCAGTGAATACATACATTAGCTTCCAAATTTTGTCATTTTTTAAGAAATTCAAACAATAAATGCCATTTTGTGGCTCGTTAATGTGTTGCGACAGATCTCTGGAGCACCTCAGTTCAAGCAGCTTCCTTATTACTAGTTGTAGCACAAAATAAACATGAATTAACATCAAAAGGTAACTTGTTTTAATCACCGAAAGATGTCGATAAACACCATTTTTCGTGTTCAAGTCCATTGTCGTTAATCTACTCTCCTGTCTGGTTTGTTTGTCGGACCAAATGGCAGATTCTGCAATATGGTTGGTCAGATCACCTGTCAATCAAGCTTCCGGTGAAGAGTCAGTTATTAGAATACAGAAGGCTTCAATAAGGATATGGAATATGATCAGTCTCATACACTGTAAAAAACAGTTTGTTGAGTCAACTTAAAATAATTTGTAACCTGGCTGCCTTAAAATTTTAACTTCAGTCAACTCAGAAAAAAGTTTATTCAACTTGAAATGTTAAAGTGACACCTTAGATATTTGAGTTAAATCAACTTAAAATTTTAAGGCAGCTGGGTTATTTACCCATCTGTTAAGTTTAGCAAACACAAATATCTAAGATGTTACTTAGTACTACTTCAAGTTGAATAAACTTATTTTAGTTGACTGAACTTAAAATTTTAAGGCAGCAGGGTAACAAATTATTTTAAGCTGACTCAACAAATTGTGTTTTTTATTTTTTACAGTGTAGCTGATCAAATTCAGAATGGGCGTGGCCATTTGTAAAATTTATGGGTGTGGTTTTCGGTCTTATCCGCATCCAGCTATTTTTAGCTGTACAAAACAGCTCGTTTTGCTGCTTGATATTGCAAATTGGTGTGTCTTACCATATTATTTTAGTGTATTATCTTAATTATGAGCACACTGGTTTGTAGAGCAAACAGTTTTGCCATTTACTGCACTCTCTTATTATTCTCATTATTTCCCTATAGCGGATAATAACCAGAAGTCTCACACATAGGCTTACTTCTGCGTTGAGGAAAAGGTGGATAGAGGTTTTCAATACTATTGTACTATTTTCAGATCTGCCACCCATGCAGCTTCCACCAGCCAGGCAGAATGATCACAAGAGCAAGTGATTGACAGGTTGTCTCAGAGAGACGCCTGTGCACACTAATTTAGAGATCTGGAATGCAGCAGTGAGGAAATGATGAAAAAAAATCAAAGTGATAGTCATACTATGCGATTAAAGGCGACAAACTCATTTAGATTGAGTTAATGAAGTATTGTGGGCTGTACGCATCTAATAACAAGCTTGTAAATGTGCATAACGGCCGACTGCATCACTGCAGAGAAAACACAAATGAACCGTACATCAGGCCAAGAGCTTGGACAGAGGCTGGGGAGCCGTAAATGTAGGTACAGTAATATGTAAAAAGAGAGAGCTGGTGTTATATAGGTGCAAAGGAGGAGAAGGCTTATTTGGACTGGAGTGGCAGTCAGGACACGCTGACATTTCCTTTAGATGTGCACTTTTTCAGAAGGCCCGCAGGGAAGACGGGGTTGCCCGCGTCGACCGCCACCGAAGAGGGCAAAGCTGAACGCTGACGCTAACAACAGGAGACAGAGCAGGCGACGTGACGTAACCTATTACACTTTAATACCTGTCTAAAACAATCTCCCTCTCCATCACACACACTCTCACACTTCAACCCGCAAGCTCAGATCATAGGCTCCCTCTGTCTCCTTTGTACACGCACACGTATAAACCCACCGACTGCGTCACAAATGCCCAGACTTGCAGAGATTCGTGAATACACACACCGACACACACGCACAGACAAATTCTCTGCTGCTGCAGACCCCAAATATGTCATGTCAGGTCTCGTGTAGCAGTTGTGTTACTCAGGGCAGAGTGTGTGTTACACAGGGTTGGCTTGACTCACACACCGAGTGTTCAGCTGTGCACGAAGAGCCCTGGAGGATTACTGTACGCAGGCAAGGATGAGGTTCTGTATGCGCCTCTGTAACACACATGCTGGGTAATCAATATTGCATACGAGTAAAGCTGTGTGAGCTAAATAATGAGGCATTTGTAAGCTGTGTTGGACTGAATAATTACTGAATGTGATGCATTTATAATGACACCAAACATGAGTGTTAGCTTGGCTCAATACTAAACCACTTTCTTTTTGCCATTTTAACAAAGTAATCATCAATAATCTGCAGTTTCATGCTTTATAAGTAAATCTCGCTTGTCAAAACAATGTCTGGATCATAGTTTATGACTATAATATAATTATTAATAGACTAACAAAATAAAATAATTGTTTATAGTTATATTATATAGTAGTAATAATATAATATAATATAATACATTTTGAGCCATTAGGATTAAATTGTAACATTTTCATGACAATTAAGAAAATTTCCTAAATGCTAAAAATGAGAGAAAATATTATTTATTTATTTATTTAGTTTAGTATATATACACTTCTGTTCAAAAGTTTGGGATCAGTAAGATTTTTAAAGATTTCTCTTATGCTCATAAAGTTCAATTTACTTTTTATCAAAAATACAAGAAAAAAGGTAATTTTATGAAATATTATTGCAGTTTAAAATAACAGTTTTTTATTTTAATATACTTTAAAATATAATTTATTTCTGTTATGCAAAGCTGAATTTTCATCAGCCATAACTCCAGTCTTCATTGTCACATGATCCTTCAAAAATCATTCTAATATGCTGATTTATTATCAATGTTGAAAACAGTTGTGCTGCTTAATATTTTTTGGGAACCTGTGATACTTTTTTTCAGGATTCTTTGATGAATAAATAGTTAAAAAGAACAGCATTTATACAAAATAGAAATCTTTACTATCTTCTCTATCTTTACTAAGTCTTTGCTATCACTTTTTATCAATTTAACACATCCTTGCTGAATAAAAGTATTAATTTTGTTTAAACAAAGAAAGAAATATATAATTTACTGACTTCAAACTTTGACCAGTAGTCCATACTGTTACAAAAGATTACTATTTTAAATAAATACTGTTCTTTTCAACATTTTATTCATCAAAAAAGAATCACAGGTTCCAGTACTGGTAATAAATCAGCATATTAGAATGATTTCTGAAAGATCATGTGACACTGAAGACTGGAGTAATGATGCTAAAAAAACAGTATTTTAAATTGCAATAATATTTCACAATATTACTGTTTTTTCTGTATTTTTGATCAAATAAACACAGCCTTGATAAGCCGAAAAGACTTCTTTAAAAATATTAAAAAATTACACATAACTTTATATAAAAGTCTCATTCTCATTGTATAAAGTGAAAAAAGAGATAAATTTGTCAAAACAAATTTGAAAAAATATATATATATTAAATATTAATATTAAAATAAAAATAATAAAATAAAAATTTTGATAAAAAATGTATCAAAAAATATTGATATATTATTTTAATTAAAATAGCATCTGTTAGTATTGCTTTTAATTTATGCTGATTTAAATGTTAAAAAAAAATCATTGCATTATTTTCTGCTTATTTTCTTTGCATTTTTTACATTTTTAAATAATTATTTGAAACAGAAAGGTTTTGAAATTCTGCATTAATTTGTTTCTAATCTTAATTTCATCTTTTTCTAAAGAGGTTAAGAAACAAATAACACGTCTGGATCAGAAGCATCCAATCGTGATCACATTGCTTCACCTTTCCCTTCCATGTCATGTCAAGGGCAGATGCTCTGCGCTCTTTGGTTCCCGGAGACCTTTTCTCTCTAATCCAGCAATTAACGTGAATTAATTAATGATAAAAGAGAGTCCAAAGCAGACCTTGAAGATGCTGTTCTGCCTCATAAGCATTCTGATCTCCTCTGAAGGTCAGCAGGATCATTAGCCTGCTTCAGATCTTAGAGCTGAGGAACACTACAATAACAGAACTTTGATAAGCTTGCAGTCTCACTCTCTCTATTTTTTTTTATCTAACTCTCTCTTTAAACCCCATATCTCAGTCTCTCGCTTTCATCTGCTTTCTCTGTTTCCAATAAGCATCTTTGAAGGTTTTTCTACAGAGGTTTTTGATAACAGTTCCACACGAACCCTAACGCAATCAGAAGATTTCAAATTCTTTCAAATTGTTTGCGAGTTCCTTGAATTTTTCTAAACATGAACGGCTTTTGTTTAAAGAAATGACAACATACATAATAGATGGTGTTACAAAAGCAACTAACAACAGCAAAACAGGTACAAAAGAGAGAGAAACAATGTATACATAGTTGCATAATAGAAACTATTCATTGTATTTATGATAAAATAGCAAATTGTGTGTAAACACATTTTGAATGTGTTTTTACGTTTATTGATTTGCAAAATATGCTGTTGAAAATAGTTGTGTGTGCAGTTGTGTAGCTCTCTATCACACATACACACACCGATGCCTTCATGCACTGAAGCAGAAAAAGTGCAGGGTCGGTCAAGAGAAGACTAAGTTGGCTTGAACAGTAAAAAACAGCATTCTCATTGCTTAATGACCTCTTCTGCCCCCTGGTGTTCAAATAACATCTGACTGCTGGAGACTCGCTAAAGAGAGATTCTTTTTTCATTCTTTTTTCAGTCTTTTTCACAGTTTTAAAAGTATGTAGATTTCCATAAGAACACTTAACGGATGCAGAACATTCACATTCCATGTGCCCCCAATTTAAATGCGTTTGTTGGATAAATATAAAAAATTTGACCAAGTTCAACTGGAGTTCAGCCCAGAATTGGCTTTGACTAATTCAGTCTCACAGCATTGCCAAATAGGCATAACATACTAAAATGCAAACTAACTCCTTTGAACTTAATTTATCCTTAGTTCCCCTAAACTTGTAAGAAACATATTGGTAAATAAGGGGAAATAGGCGATCCATTCCTTTCCTTTTTTATGCATACGCACTGTTAATGTTACTACTTACTACTGATCTAGGACCAGGATAAAAGAAGATTCTCTTTAAGATGAGTAAAGAAACTCCTCTAAAATGATAATATTAAAATACTGTAAATGATATTATTAAATCCATAAATGGGTATAATAATGTGTATAAATATAATATAATAATATAACATGGTAACACTTTAGCATTGAGAGCAATTCACACTGTTAACTAGATACTTATTAGCATGCATATTACTAGAATTTTGAATGTTTATTAGTACTTATAAAGCACATATTCTGCATGATCATATTCTACATCCCTAAAACTTAAAAACAACCTTACTAACTATCAACAAGCAGGAAATTAGGAGTTTATTGAGGCAAAAGTCGTAGTTCATTGTTTTGTTTTGTTAGTTAATATTGAGAACTGGACCTTAAAATATAATATAATATAATATAATATAATATAATAAATTGCTTCACAAGAGTGTCGTTTCATAGCACACTGCCCAACATATGCAAAACTCAAAAACTATGCCAACACCATGGGCGTCGCTAGGCCATTTTAGGGGGGCTATAAAATGACTGCTCAGCCCACCTAAAATTTTGCTTTTAGCTCCATAAACTGTACACGAATTCGTGATCGCCTCAGTCCCCTTTAAATATCATAAGAAAGTTGCGGCAAACTTCGATCGGCTCCGCCCGTCTTTCAGCGCGTTCTTCTTTTTCAATCCGCAGACCGCGGCGGCGCAGAGTGAGAAACAGAAGACAAGGTGTGTTTATCAATAGATTGTTATAATATCTGCATCTGTGCGGTTCTTTGTCATAAAAGGAGCAATCGATTCCCCATCTACTGTAGTTTTCGCTGTGTTCACCCCTCATCACACCACAGCTGACTTTATTAAACGATCATGTTTTCATTTATAATGTCCAATATAATGCATATTCCACTGTATGTGCAATAAGGTTTGCATACTTAAGGAAACAGGGCTGTACTAGATATAGACTATATATATTATAATACCCTCATTGGGGGCTGAGCCCCCTAAAATGAAAATCCTACAATTGCCCCTGGCCAACACTAAAACCGAGACAAGCAATAACTGAATTTTTACTGAATTTGTCAATTTTTATACTTTCATGTCCATTTTCTTTAAGCCTGACCTTAGTTAGTCCAAGCCTGTCAAACCTCAAATTATAGTCTAAGAGAACAGATTTCACTCATACTTGAAATTTGACTAAATGTGCAGTTACAACATTTTGCCGCCTTGGATAAGGTTCTGTCTGACGTTTTTGTCAAAATTCACAGAATATTCTTATTCTGTAACAACTTATTTACATTATGTGATTTTTCTTTTGTGAGCTGTCTACATTTTGGGCCTTTTTTTAGGAAACAAAAAGAGTTCTATCTACAGAAGTCTGTGAAACACAAAAACTTTTGAAGCTCAATATCTTAAAACTGTTCAGAATGCAGATAGAACCTTATAATTCCAAGGCACGATTTGGCTTTTTAGTGCCCAATATAAATGAACAAAGACTGCAGCTGAAACAGCTGATATATGAAGTTGAAATGACACTGAAAGGATAGAGTAGCTACCAAATGATAAGTGAATTCTCTGTCATCATTTACTCATCCTCATGTTATTCCAACGCCCTATGAGCAGCTTTCTTCTATACAATGAAAGTGAATGAGGACTGAGTAATGGCAGGATGAAGGATGAAAGTAGTATATTCCAAACCTTCTGAAGCATTATAGTCATTATTAAATAAAAATCTTTCCATGAAAATGCCATTTTGGTTACAGTTTGCTCTCACTGTACAGAAAAGAGCAGCTTGGACATTCTGCTAAACATATTTTGTGCTCCAAAGAAAAAAAAAAAGTCATACAGGTTTCAAAAGATTAAATGCTTAAGTAAATAATAAAGTAATTTTAAGTTTTAGTGGGAGCTATGGTATTCCATTAAAGCAACTGAATGTCCTGTTGTTGAGCTAACGAACATTCAAATTCATTAAAGGAGAAGTTCACTTCCAGAACAAAAATACACACATAATTTACTCACCCTCTTATCATCCAAGATGTTCATTTCTTTCTTTCTTTAATCATAAAGAAATTATGTTTTTTGAGGAAAAACGATCCCAGCTGAAGAATAAGGGTCTTATAGCAAAAAAAAAATATATATATATTACAATTTATATGCTTTTTAACCTTAAATGCTCGTCTTGTCTAGCTGTGTGTGAACTGGTTCAAGTTATGGTGTCTCATTTTCTTCTCCAACTTCAAAATTGTCCTACGGTTAAATTTTTGTTCTGAAAGTGAACTTCTCCTTTAAGACGTAAAATTTGCCAGAGATGGTAACACAAGCACAAGCAACTGATTAAGTCTTTGCTTTAAATGATATTAACTATTTATACCAAGTATTTACATTAAACCATAATCAAGAGTGATTTCAATGCAAAACGTTCAAACTACTGGATATTTTAGGCAGAAATATATTGACTGACATCATTCAAACTGAATGTTTCTAAACTGAAATTAGAGGAAGACTGTGATTTATTTTGACTTTCTCCTCATCATCATATTTAATAAGAGTTTGTTTACCGAAGTCCCTATGCAGTTGTCTACATATGCAGTTGTTCACTTTTACCAGTAGATGGCGTCAACAGTTAAAAGAGAAGAAACATGCTGACACTGCTGTCATGTAAAGAGTAGAGTCTCTGCTAAAGAGGGAGAAACCCTGAGAGCTTGAACTTGACCTGATGTTTGATTTTTTTTAAGTAATACAAAAAAAAATTAAATAAAGCTAATGTTCACGTACATCACTGCTATAGCAGCCTGGAAGTACATGGTTGGTGATATACAATGGAAATTTTATTGAATATAATATTAGTTGTTAGGTTTTGACTGCATCTATGTAGATTTCAAACACACACAGATAATATTGTGCACTGTAGAGACTGTATTGCTAGAGAAATCTGGGTTTAACCGCTTGGTTTAAAAAAATACAGCACTAAAAAGAATTAATAAACAAATCAAAAGAACACTAATAATAGTAAGAATAATAAATCTTAATTCTGATCAGTATATCTATTGGTTTATAATTTACAGCAGATGAACAGAATGTATGATTAAATGTGTTTTAAAGATCCAAATACTTTTTCTCAGGGCCATTTTTACTTTATATAAAACTGTAACATTTTCCTTCAACCATCTGTAAAGCTAAAAACTAAATAAGCAGAGCAACAGCGTATAAAATGTTCTCTTCGCCCAAAAACTAGCACCTAATAAACATGAGCTTTTCTTGTTATAATTTACAACAAAATAAATGAATATGCCATTAGACATCTCGTCAAAAAAAAATGCATACAGAGTAAAATTCTAATTAAATTCAATTAAATTCAAATTTATTTGTATAGCGCTTTTCACAACACATATCGTTGCAAAGCAACTTCACACCAAATTAACGTTTTTACAATATATGTAGTAGTAGCTTACTAATGGTGACTATGTCATGTTGATGTACATATGGCAGAGATGTATGGTAAAGATCAATTGATGACGTAATCAAACAGACAAAGAATACCATAAATTAGCAGAATTTGGTAGTGCTGTATGTTGTAAAAGTCTCTTATGCTCAACTCTGCATTTATTTGATCAAAAAAAAAATACTACTAAAACATTAATATTGTGAAATGTGTTATTACAATATGAAATAATGGTTTCTATTTTAATATACTTTAAAATATAATTTATTGTGATGCAAAGCTAAATTTTCATCAGCCATGACTCCAGTCTTAAGTGTCACATGATCCTTCAAAAATCATCCTAATATGCTGATTTATTATTAGAATTATCTATGCTGGCAACAGATATTTTTTTGGAACCTGTGATACTTTTTACTGGATAAAAATAACAGCATTTATTCAATATATACACCTTTTCTAACAATGTAAATCTTTGCTATCACTTGTTAGCAATTTAACACATCCTTGCTGAATAAAAGTATTAATTTCTTTCATAAAAAGAAAGTAAACTGTTGAACTGTAGTGTATATTGTTAGAAAAGACTTCAAAAAATCAGAGGTTTCAAAAAAATATTAAGCAGCACAACACTGATGATCAATCAGCATATTAGAATGATTTTTGAAGGATTATGTGACACTGACTGGAGTAATGATGCTGAAAATGTAGCTTTGATCACATTAATAAACCCATTTTTAATGTATATTGAAAACATTTTTTACATGATAATAATATTTCACAATATTACATTTTTTCTGTATTTTTGATCAAATAAATGCAGCCTTGTTGAGCATATAAAACATCTTTAAAAAATCTGAAAGTGAACTTGTAATAATCAGAATCATAGAGGAGCATTTTCTGTAAAGCTGAATTAGCTGAATTAGTTCAGCTAGTTTGTGAAAATCACTATACAAATAAATCTGACTTGATTTATAATAAACAATCAGCATGCATAACAGATTTCAGTTCTCCTACCCCAAAATAAACACATTGATACACAATCACATTTTCAAGCAATACCATTTAATGCACCTGAGATAGATAAGATACTTCTTGCTCCTACAAAATGCCACAACTCCCTGCATTTACCACCCCTTAAAATCATTCTCCACCTCACGGCCCTTCATACTCATTTGATCAGATTCCTCTTTCGAATCATCAAACCTGCATGTAAAAACAGCCATTCACAATATTACAAACTGTTGATGTCCACAAAACTCAAATGCCATTCACATCTATTTTATTTATGCTACACTTTGCATTGAATGAATACGTTAACATTTGTTTGTCAGTTTTTCCATCTAATCACTAATCAATCCACAGCCCCACACACACACTCAGTCCAGACATGCTTATGTTCAGACTCATTTTTGAGTCTTTTCTGTAGTCGTGAGCAGTGACACGGACCATAAGACTTACGGCGCCTGTGCAGCTCTGCATCTCTCCTCTATTTTAGTGCAGCTTACGCTCACGGGCATAAGCTTCTGTCAGCATCAACACGTACACACGGTGAAGGATATCATTTCATAAAGGGAGTGGCCGATGCATTTCATTAATGAATTAATGCTTCGTGCGGAGCACATGGTTGATGGGCAGAACACAGCTGCGCTTCGGTCACGAAAAAACAGATTTTATGTCTGATTTCACATCGATAGCATCAGATATACGCTACAATGGAGCAGTTGTCTAAATGAATGAATGAATGAATGAATGAACGAATGAATGAATAGGGAATAAATGAATGGCTGCGCTCTTTCTATAGCAGGCTACAGTCGATGATGATTGCGGATGTGAAAAAGAATGTAATGGTGATCAAACCATCGGTAGTGATAATCAAAGCATTGCAACCCCGATATATATTTTAACATCAAGTGTTTGTTTGCGAATTTACATGTAGCAGGGAATGAAATACTGTGTTAGAAGCACTATTTCCTTTGTTTCTGTTTTGTACGCCTTCTTTAGTAGAGCTCCCCACTAAACACGCGAGGACTCACGAGTTCTCCAGACAGATGACTGTTCGCGCTCGGCACTTTCTATTTTTGTCCTCGTGGCGCTGTTTCTGCTCTTACTACCATTTTTTGATTGCGGGCGGGAATAAAACAAACCCTCTCCTCTGCTCTGTCCCTCACTTTGATATTTATGTAACCTTGCCCGCTCCTTAAAATAGTCGTAAAGTCGTGCCTGCTCGTGCGCCACTCGTCCTTGAGAGCTTTAACGCTCTGAGAAGAAAAGAAGGAAGGAGAAAAAGAGGAGGAAGAAGAATAAAAAGAAGAAGACAATGTAGGGGGGAGGGTGCGAATCAGAATATTATGGATTGATACAAATAGTCGCTCACGCCAACCCTCAGCCAGAGTTGAATTAATGTGTTACTATTTTTGGAACGCCTGTGTTTCCAGGGGAAACCTAATGACGCAATGACGTCAATGCAGGTCAACAGCAGACTGGAGGAATTGAGCGCTTCCATTAGATTTTGCAGTATTTTCCAGAAACGCGGAAAGGACAAAATGGATTAGTTTAAAATGTACTAAAAACACCCGAGTGTAATTCGAAAACATTAAAGATCAATACGAGAGGAGCGCATTCGAATTTATTGGAATTATTGTTATAAAAAAAGCGAAGGAAAAAAAAAGATCTCGTCTTCCTTGAAGCATCGCTTACACGGTAAGTCTGACATGTATTTTCTCTTAACGCTCACGGATCCGCGTTGTCTTGTCTCGTCCCCTTTAACGAGGCTCGGTAGAAGCATTGGTAATGTATTTCTGACTTTCTGACAAGACAGTCTGATGCATGTTCTGTCTTCATCCGTGAACTCAACACATGGAGAAAACACCCTGTTTCAGATGGTCTCTATGGAGCGGGTAGGTGAGCAGCGGTTATAAGCGCCTATAAATGAGCTATAACGCGTATGCTTCGCCCTGCGTCCCTTTGCGCGCTTTTAAAACCCATTTAGTGCCATTACAACTGTTGAAATGTGCCTCATTTCGTAGTGCCGACTTATTCTTGCTAGGATTCATCTGAAATGAGTTTAAATATTTAATTGTGTTTTTCAAATGCTGACTCGTGACTGAATATTTCCCTTTAACTTCGTGGTGTGGAACAGGCGCCTACGAGTATGCCTGGGAAGATACAATGCAAACGCACAATATGTTAACCGAAGTGTTTTATGTGTCTTTTAAAACAACTAAAGGTGTGGGCCAGTGGCATGTATAGAATTGCATTAATTAGACAGGGATATATCTACGATTTATGTCCAGTACTACACCGGGGTAGCGCAAAAGCATTAGCAACAAGTACTATAAGGATTGTATTATAAACGTTCCCAGCATACTGGACTAAATGAAACATTTTTACAAACATTCACGGCAAGCAAACACCCTCGCAATAAAAGAGAATATTACACACATGCACACACCCCTAAAACAACTACACTTAGAAGAGAGAAGAAAGGGGGATGTTCACCCAATCAAAAAAAGATTTTAATATTCCTATTTGAATAAGTTCAATTTTATGTTTCAGATTACAAGCACCTGTTTTTCTATCACTGGTGTGACGAAAACCCCTTCTTTCCCCATGTCTTCCACAAACTGTGGGTGTGTGCAGCACAGGGCGTTCACCGCGGCGGGTGGGTTTCAGCACCGTGGACAGCAGCCCGTTCAGCACCACGGACAGCACCCGTTTAATTAACACGCCTCCTTCAATCAACCCGAATACACCACATCAGCGCTTCCAGTACGTTTGCCTATGCGTTTCTCCATATACCCGCATGTAGTGTTTTTCTCACAATGATGGGTATTTCCACACAAGACATGATATATGTGAACATGAAGACAAATAAATAGCTAATTGTATATCCTAGATAAAAGGCCTTCTAGATTTTAATGGTTGATTTGGCAGACGAAAACCCGCTAAAGTCGTTAAAGGAATCGTCGCAATCAGAAAAGGGAGGAGAGCGCGCATGGGAGGGCGACACTTTTACACATATGACGCATTTAGTGAGGTAAGCCTAACGGGTGCCTACGTCATCTACTCCGCTGGACCCCAACCATCTTTGGCCCGGGCAACAAATGAGACGCAGAACACAATGCTGTTAAAGGATCGGATTAAAGGGCGTTTCACATCCGCACCTGACGGTCTCAGGGTGCATCCTGGCAGAATTTCACAGGTGAAATTATATTTGAACTTGCGCAAATGGGAAAAAAAAATGACTGTGACGCATATGGGCTCCAGGAACACTGTGCGGGAGAACGAGGTGTGTTGCTGGTTTAAGTGGACTAACCTGTGACGCGAGAAGTTTAGCCTGCACGTCATAAACGCAACAACAGATCCGTAGAAACAAAAATTAATGTCAATTTTTGCAGGACAGAGCTTTTGCGCCACAATCAAGAAGCGCAGGAAACAGTCAAGCGCTAGCTGATGCTCGTTCTGTGTAACTGAATCATTTACATTGTGTAATTGTAGTAGTTTCAGTTAAGGCCTGTGGTTTCCTAGACGGATAAATGTATGTGTGTGTGTTCATATGTTTTTTAAAGAGAAATTTTCTTAATGAATCAAGGCTGACATTCACATTTCATTCTCTCTCCCTCCCTCTCTCTCTCTCTCCCTTTCTCTGTTCAGATACACGAAGCTGATTTCCAGGTCCCTGTCTTGTCCTTTTCAGGTCTTTTTGCGGTCTGGGCTTGCTGTTCCTTGAACCAGTAGCCAGGAAGCCCTTACCCCAAAAAGTATCTGCAGAGGACCAAAACATCTTAACAGACATATCAAGCTCTCAAAATCTCCATCAAACCCAGATTACTGAAAAGAAGTGTTCTTTTGCATAGAACACTCATAAATGTTGTTTTTTTGCTTTGTTAAAAACAGTTTGGTGATCTGTGTATTCACGTTTAATATTAAATTAACCTTAAGGATTCCTAAAACAGCCATAAAGTTCATAGTACAGCATTTTGCATAGATCCAGCAACACACGTTGTGTGGAAAAATTAAAGTACTAAAAATAAAGTAAAATCCTGTCTCAAATTAACTAAAACACAGTAGGTGAAGGAGAACTGAAACCTACATTTACATCTGCACACAAATTAAGGCACAGCCCTCACCACACGTGTGACGCACAAGATGAACCGTGACAATGCACTTCAGTCTAAGAGCAACTGGATCATAACTTTTACTTGTTGGCCTGGATAACTGATACTGCGGAATTAGATTATAGTAATATGGAATAATTATAATCTGTTTTCTGATAAAAAAATTTTATTCTTTACATAATTTCAAAGCAGTTTAGTTGAAATATTTTGAACAAAAAGCAATATGGAAAAGGCTATATATATATATATATATATATATATATTCTGTCCTCATATTTAGGAAAGGTGACAACAAATTAACACTGAACGTTGGAAATGTAGACTGAATAAGAAAAAAGTTCATTTTGAATTTCATACCTGAGGTAAATGAAGTGTAAAATAAATAAATAAGGGAAAAACAAAGATCCATCTCAAAAAATGTAATAAAATTAATGGACCATTTCATCAATATTGATTTATATTGTAATACTGCAATAGTCGCTTAAACATGCAACAGTCTATATATTAATATATACAGTATATAACATTTTAGGTTGCATTTTTGTGTTTGTGGGTCTATGCAAAAATAAATAAATAAATAAAATAAATCTGTCATTTATTAACCTATAAAACCTTTTTAATAAGACTAATAAGTGTTTAGTGTAGTAAACTTAAATAGAAGTACATAGAAGAAGAACTGATCACATTGTCTATTATCATTCTCCTTCCTACTTAAGTATTTTAGTATTTCAGTCAACCCGACTGTCATTCTTTTAATGTGTTATATAATGCAGTACAGAAAAGTACTGAAAAGAAAGGAAACATATAGAAGAAGAAGCATAAATGGGTCATAAAGACTGTATATGAATGGCAACATTCTCCTTTTTGGTGCCTATGACAGCCGTAAGATATGAGATTTGGGTAATCAGCCAGGTCCATGGGCATCTTGCTATTGTGCTTTGTCGCCCAGAGCATTTACCCCCATAACTTCCTGCCCATTCACCGGGACACCAGCTGAGTGCTTTGGTCATGTGACTCTACTGTCCGCAGGCCTTTCCGTTGTCTCCATTTTTAACTGGGAGATCATGTACTTTACAAAAAGAGAGACCATATGCTTGACAGATAAACATAAATAAGGTATAAATAAGGTTCAGCTGAATTAATATTCAATGAATATAAATATCTAAGGTGTTCAGCAGTAAAGTGGAGTCTAACTTGTAAATATAGCATAAAGGTGTATAACATTACATCAGATTGATAGCTTATAGAATGTAGTCTGATTATTCAAAGTATTTCCTGTCCCTCTCTCTCTTTTTTTAAAAAAAAAAGCATAATCCCTCCTGTATTAGTGACAATGTGACCCTCATATTGGAGACAGGGTTAGTCCCTTTGAATTATGATCCAAAAACATGGCACACAATTTGTGTCACCATCTAGCCTTGGGAAATGGAGCAGTGCTCTGCCGATGTCATCAGCAGCATAGGACGTACTGTTGTGGAAACACTTTTTGGGCCTTTATGTTGTAAGAGACCTAGTGAAGTCACTACTGTAGATGTTGTTAGGAGCTAAAGAGTTTTGGTTTTGAATTGAACTATAATTTTAGTATTAGTTCACCTAAACATGACAGTTCTGTCCTCATGTCATTCCAAACCTGTAAGATCTTCGTTTATCTTCAGAACACTAAGATATTAATGATAAAATCCGAGAGTTTTCCAACCCTGCATAGACAGCAATGCAACTGTTCTTACGGATTTGGAACAACATGAGTGTGAGTAATTAATGACATAATTTTAATTTTTGAGTGAACTATCCCTTTAATTATTCCTTATTAAGAATATTCTGTTAGAAAAAAATGTAACCAACCTTGTAATTAAAACATTGATCTGTTTGATGTATTTTCAGTGATCAGTGTGTAACTGTTTCCTACGTCCGTATCTCTCTCTAGCTGCATGGACCTCACTGTGTCAAGTAATAAAATTAAAAAAAAAAAAGTTCTGTTACTATAATACTGGTTATTTATAGAAAACACTATTAATATGTGAGCTTATATCTGGCTAGATGACGGTCTGTGTTTAAATTGCTGTATACCTTTTTATATAATTCATTTGGGGTGAAACAACTGTTAATAAATAAATGCAAAATAAAAGAGACCCTTCATTTAATAGCCCTGCAAAAATTAATGACGCTGTATGCAGAAGAACTATGAGTTTTTGTTTTTCAGATCGACAGATTTAAGCTCATTTTTTAGCATTTTCAAAATCATTGTGCAGCTTTTTAAAATGATAAAACAATTTAACCACAGGTAAATAAGTACAAGGGAGTGTTAGGAGAGGTCTGTAAGGTTGTAGGGAGTGTAGGGAGAAAAGTCTCTAATTCAGGCATTAACTGCTTTAGACATGAAGCAAATCAATCTCAAATGTTAAAATGGTACATGGGTTGCAAGTAGAAACCGGAACAATATCCACTCACTCCGGCTTTTGCATTATAACAGTCTTCTTATATCCTCACCTTCTTACACTCTCAGAAAAAAATGGTATAAAGCTATCACTGGGGTGAAACTAAGGTACAACAGCCCTTTGTACCTTATTTACCCCTACATGCTACATATTAGTATCTTAAAAGCACATAGTGTTTTAAAAGCGCATATTAGTTCCTTTTGAAAGGGTGACAGGTTTTGAACTCTTTTGTCTGAGAGTGTCTGAACAAAAATGGAGAGGCGTTTAGTAAATGTAGGACAATTCTTTTATATGATGGAATATCCTTTCTGTCTATTCTGCTACTACTTTTTTTCCCCCTCCTCCTGGCCGGTTTACGTTCACCCTGATCTTCTGGTTTTTCTCTCGTATTTGAAAGCTGACTCAGTGAAACCTCCTACAGGTCAAACTGAGCAGTGCATTCACGAACTCGGTCCAAGAGAAAAAGACGGCAACACAGCTTTCTGGCCATTTTTCATAAACTGAAACTTTCGTTTCTCATTAAGCAGTGAGGTTTTGCACAAAACAGTGCTTTAAAAATGGGCCAAATGCACTATAAAACATATTTTTCAAAACTTAAAGTACATTTTAGCATTTTTAAAAATACTATTCCATTTTTTGCTACAAAATTTCATTTTTAATTAAACGTGTTACTTGCCATTTCTCTGCATTTGTTTGAGACATTTACTCAAATTCTGAGTAAAAAAGAAATTGTTTTTAACTTTTTTTTGCTCAAATTAGATCTAACACAGATTGGTCTAAGAGCTGGAAGTGTAACTATAATTAAAAATAAAGCAAATTTAATTGTTTTTCTTGTATAGCACTTTTCAAATCTTTCTCCAGGCTTAGTTTCATATATAGAAAGGCATACAATAAAAAAGTGTTTACCTGCCCAAGACACAGCTGCAGGAAAACCACCTGTGTTTATACAGAAACTTGTTTTTCTACTAAAAAATGAATCACAAAAACAGACAAATAGCATGGGAACAGTTGCATAGTTTTTGCCTTTTTTTCGAACATTTACCTATTCTCTAGAGATGATTGTCTAGAGCATACTTATCCCCTGCACACATAGGTGTCCATATTTGGAGAGCTTTACATATCCTGCCTTCATCATGCAGCACATGATTTCCAGATAGAGCCCTCCTTCACTCCCCAACCCCAGCAGGATGTCAGTTTTGAAAGTTTGGTTGGGACAAAATCAGGCTGGAGGCTAGTCTAAAGGATCAGTCTGTCTGGGCTAAAGCCACAAATTTGCACACATGGAAATTACAGAGAAATATTTTTCTGTGTCTGCCACTTAATTATAAACAGATGGAAATCCTGAACAAAGTGCAAGTCATGGGATGTCCATATCCAAGCTGACTGAGCAAAATCAGACTCTCAAGCCTAAAGAAACAAACACACATGATCCACAAGACCACATGATTTATGAAAAACCAAATGCACACTTCTGTTAAGGAGGAAACACGCATTGTTTTTTTTTTTTTATTTGAATACCATTTTAATGATTCCCTTTTCTTTCATTTCATCTCATTAAAACATAATCTAACAGGCTATTAAATACAGGAAATTGCTGTTTTCCCACTGTTTTTGCTGGCTCATGCTCTGACAGCTTATTTGCACAGTAATGATGACCAAAGGAAGCTATGACAGATGATTAAAATCCTCAGGCTTTTATGAATGATGCTATAAATCTGTGTCGGTCTCCCGAACTGCAGTCAGATTGGATATCTGGAATTAAACCCCAACGTCTGACAGTAAATTGAGAACAAGGACAGGAAGTGAATATGCGTCACAAAAGGAAAAGGGAAAAAAAGAAAAACAAGCAAAGGTTTTAGAAACTGTCAGTTTGCGGGAAAGACGCTTTATTACCACGAGTCATTTCATGTTGTCAAATGTCAGCCAGAGTTAAAATGCGCATAAGCATGTTTTTTTAAATACACACATCAATAGAAAATGATCAAATTGTTATATGGTACATACTCTACCAGTCAAAAGTAAATCTGCACCAATGCATTTGTATTCTGACTGTGCTCTACATTTTAGAATAATAGAATTAACTATTAAATAAATGAAATTGAAATGTGGAAATTATGTAGTGACCGTATCACAAGAGTCAAAAGTTTTTGAACAGTTAGATTTTTAATGTTTTTTCTTCTGTTCACCAAGCCTGAATTTATTTGATCCAAAGAACAGCAAAAACAGTGAAATTTTGAAATATTTTTACTATTTAAAATACCTGTTTTCTATTTTAATTTTGATCCATTTAAAACATCCTTGCTACAGTAAATAAAAGTATTAATTTCTATTATTTTTCCCCAAAAAAGCTTTTTATTTCAGATAAAAACTGATCTTTGAATCTTTCTATTCATCAAGAAATCTTGAAAAAAGTACTCAGCTGTTTTAAATATTGAATATTAAATATTTTTGATATTAAATATTTTTGAACAACAAACAAGTATATTAGAATGATTTCTGAAGGATATTGTGACACTGAAGACTGGAGTAATGATGCTGAAAAAATAGCTTTGATCACAGGAATAAATTACATTTTAAAATATATTCAAATAGAAAACAGTTATTTTAAATAGTAAAAATATTTCCAAATTGTACTATTTTTTTTTTTTTTTGCTGTACAGAAGAGACTTCTTTAAAAAAACGTACTGTTCACAAACTTTTGACTTGTTATGTATTTTTATTAATAAATAATAAATGATAGACGTGATTGTGTGTTGCCTGCTTTTCTTTTAGCTCATGCATTTGAGAACCTTAAAAAAATCTTAGTTTTTGTGAATAAATTCAGATCTGTGCACACATCAAAATGTTTTTAAACTATGAGATTATGATTTGACTGGAATAAAACACACAACATTCTGTATTTCAGTTCCAATAAACGTGTATCAAATCCGTTGCTACCGTCTCTTACACATAACTGCATCTCAATGTAGCGTGAATTAATGTGTGATCAAACCGACAAAGTATCTGAGAGCATGAAAGGGCCAACTGGACTACCAGTAAGTGAAAACAAAAGGTCAGCACTGGATCTCAAATCCTCATTATCACACACACATAGACTCTAATAGCACATGGCATGAGTTTCATGTGAGTCTGAGTGCCTACGTGTATGGGTTTAAAACATTAATTAGCATTAACCTATCAAATTATTAGTTTGGGTAACTAGAAAAACGATCAAAATATAACTCAGAAATATTTTATCCCTTAATTTCTCTGTCTCAGATTAAAATCTTAGAGAAGAAGTACATTTTGCAACAAACAAACCCAATTAGGGTTTACGGTAACAGTGCTGGAAATGACCCAAATCCTTTTGTTTGGCAAAAAAAAAACGGACTGTTTGTCAACTGTTTTCCATGGAAGATGATCAGCTGAATCACATTGGGTCCTGACTAAAGTCACACTGCTCTGATAATTAAAACCCCATTGAATACTGTTACATTATAACATAAGACAACACACTCTGTATTCTAATGTGTCATGCAAAACTTGAAAGCACATACAAAAATAATTAAGATTAAGATATCCAACATATGTGCTCATCTCTAGAAATAATAACAACTTTCAACCAACATTCAGCTAAAGCAATAAATGTGAAGCCAATGAAATCCAGCACGTAATTTCCAGGAACTTACACTGAAAGCCTTAGGGAATTGCATCACAGACACGCATATACTCATTCACACACACACTCAAAAGTAAAAGTATTCACACACAGACGAGAGACGGGAAACACACATGACCATGAACACACAGTTCAGAGAACTCAAGGAATGTAAGAGTATTCCAGACTGCAAAGCAGTTTCATCCAGAGTATCCATAAAGTGCTTTATCAGCTTTTGTCTTTACCCAAAACGTTTTTGTCTCGTCAATAGTTTTCAAATCAAATATAATATTATTATTAAAACAAACTGGCCACGAGACCCTCAGTTAACATGCTACCTCATATTTAATGATACAAAACAGTCACTATGTAATAAAAATGAATCTTTTTTTAATTAAGTCAATAAGTAATGTATTGAAATACTCACAAACAACACATTCTGACCATAAAAACATGCATGTAGTGTGCCTACTAAACTGCAGTTTTTTGGGGGCTTTTTATGCCTTTTATTGTGATAGAACAGTAGAGATGACAGGAAAGAGCGGAGCGGGATCGGCAAAGGACCTCGAGGCGGGAATCGAACTCAGGTCGTCGCAAGCACAGTTGCGCTATATGTCGACACACTAATCACGAGGCTATTGGCACCAACACAGTTGTGATTTGTAATGTGTTGGTCACCAGCCAGTGATATTATCTTCACCTCGTGTAATTTTGTGAATCTATTTTGACTGTCCTGTCTGTGTCCGAAAGCTCCACAGGCAGCATATGGATTGAGGGAGGTAGGAACAAGGTATGATCATGTCACATCCTGTCTACTAAAATACCTTCATCTGATTTTTTTATGGCAGCATAGATGTGTCCCTCACTATCTATGATAAGCCACTATCCTATGCATTCAATTCTGTGACAGTAAAGTCAGTGTAGTTATGGCTAGTGGTCATTTCATGTGTAATTAATGTGTTATTATGTTGCCTGTCCAAAACTGGTTTCAGGACGTACCTTCATGTGCAAATGCTGCCTGCAAAGTCATTGACTAACATGGCAGCGAGGCAAAAAGTCAGCTGCCTAAGCTTTCAGATACAGCCTTTCTTACTGTTCATGTTTACAACACAAGAAAGTCACAAGGCCTAGTTTTTCCTCAAGCACTGCAGATCCATTTGAAGTACAGTAGTGTATGTTTTTGAACTAGGCCTTTTAACAACACTAAGATGAGAGAAATAAGATGAGAGATTTTTTCCTTCCTTTTCAATTTAACTCATGTGTGGTCATTATCACACATTATTTTATCTACAGTGAATAATTTAGTGACTTACAATATACTCAAAAGTCCATCAATATTTCATAAGCAGTTAATATTAACTTAAATTTGTCCTTTTAGTTCCCCCCCCCCCACCCCTTGTACAACTGTAGAACATTTCATCATCAAACATCCTACTTAGACTCACATTATAAACAAATGAGTGAATATAGAATATCAGTACAACATTTATTGACTGTATCCATGGTAAAATGTTTATTCCAAGTAGGACAGTCTGTTACAAAGACTATAAAATCAAATACATATACATAACTACACTGTAAAAAAAAAAACAATTTGTTGATTCAACTTAAAATTTTAAGTTCAGTCAACTCAATTAAGTTTAGTCAACTTGAAATGTTAAGTTGTACTAAGGTGACAACTTAGATATTTTAGGTTTAGAAATTTTAAGGCATCTGGGTAACAAGCTCAGCTTTTAAGTTTAACAAACCAAATAGTAAGTCTTTGGTAAATCATTTCAAGTTGACTAAACTTATTTGAGTTTACTGAACTTCAAATTTTAAGTCTGCAGGGTAACACATCATTTTAAGTCGACTTAACAAATTGTGTCTTTTTTTGTTTGTTTGTTTTTCACAGTGTACATTTATTTTCTTGAATGTGTTTATCTATAAATGACTTTAACTATGATGGATGTTATAGAAGTTACTGTTAGACTATTTTTTGGCTGCTTATCTAACTTACGAAGACAAACATTAGTGTGAAAACTATGAGGTTTCAGACTTGAAACAAAAATTGAAACCATTTGTGTGTCAAGTGCTTTGAACTTGTAAAACTTGTCTAAATGTAATTGAAGACCTATAATATCAAAAACAAAACACACTAGCCATTTAACCATTAAAAAGAGGTTTTAAGACTCAGTTGTCATTTATCAAGATGTATTAACCATAACTTTACTGGAAGTGTCCTTACCTGGGGCCCCGGTGTCTTGGACCAGAACATGTGGAAGGGGTCTTCTACAGGCTTAAATGGTGGACGACAGGGCGAGAGGGCGAACCAGACTAGACCGGTGCAGGGTGATTCACTGGGGCAATGAGTCAATCATCCACAGCTATAAAAGGGAGAATCCTGCTTGAGTTTCTCAATATGCACATCAACACTCCAGAGGTAAGCACTCATTCACTCATTCACACAAACACTCTTGTCCATCACAGTATGACCTTTATAACAGTGTGACTGATAAAAAATATTTTTGTTATAGTTGAATTTTGTAATCACACTGTACTCAACAGGTTAACTGCTGATTTGTTTTATTTATCTATTACTATCTATTTTATCTAGTACTGTACACGACTAAACGTGAAATATGGCAATGTGTTTTGTTTCTTTGCAGAAAGATGCGGTCTTCCCTGATCTTTTGCTTCTTAATAACAGCCCTGGTGGCCGTTAGCGTCAGCCGACCCACAGCTACGGAGGAGAGGATCCGAATCATGGCCCGAACTATCATAACCAGAATTAAAAAAATCAAGGATGAGGTAAATGTTCAATAATCATTTATTTACCCTCATGTCATTCCAAACCTGCATGACTTTCTTTCTTCTGACGAACACAAAAGAATTTATTTTAAGCGTGTTGAAGTTCAAACAACTTTGATCAAAATTCTCGTACTTCACAGAAGTTTAGGAATGGCAGGTTTGGAATGACATGAGGGTGAGTAACGACGTTTATGACTTTGGTAAACTATAATTCTAAAAGGCCCATGTAGCTTGATTTAAGTTTGTGTGTGTGTGTGTGTGTTTTAAATGTTTAATTAATGTAAACTCTAATTTAAGACGTATTAATGTACTGTAGCACAGGTCAATAGAAATTCTTAGATTTTTATCAGTCTGTTTTTTTTTTATGTTAAAGATAATTTTGGATGCAATATTTCAACTTAATGAATAAAAAAATCTTTATTTATTGTGCTAAAACGTTTTAATTTTTGGCATTCAGTTCAACTTTTGGTAGCATACACTACCAAACGTTTTCGAACAGTAAGATTTTTTTTTGTTTTTTAAAGAATTGTCTTCTGCTCACCAAGCCTGCATTTATTTGATCTGAGGTACAGCAAAAACGGTAGTACATTTTTCAGGATTTTTTGATGAATAAAAAGATCCAAAGATCAACATTTATCAGAAATAAAAAGCTTTTGTAACATTAATCAATAGCTTGGTGTCAGTATAATACTTTCTTTTTTTTTTTTTACTAAAATAAATTATAGAAATTAATACTTTTATTTAGCAAGGATGCTTTAAATTGATCAAAAGCGATGATAAAGACATTTATGTTTCAAAAGAATTTCTATTTCAGATAAATGCTGTTCTTCTGAACTTTTGTTAATCAAAGAAACAAAAAAAGTCTACTCAGCTGTTTTTAAAATAATAATAATAATAAATGTTTTTGAACAGCAAATCAGAATATTATAATGATTTCTGAAGGATCATGTGACTGGAGTAATGATGTTAAAAATTCAGCTTTGAAATCACAGGAATAAATTACATTTTAAATATATATGTTTAGAAATAGAAAACAGTTATTTTAAACAGTTCTTTTTCTTCAAAAAAAAATAAAAATCTACAAACTACCCAACTTTAACTTTGTCTTTTGTGGATAAAGAAACTTACTTGCAAAATGGAAAATATCAAGGCAAACTCCTGGACAAGTACAAGAAAATTACTTTATTATAGAGAAATATAATTAAAATATATAATATATTTCAAATATATTTATTTAAAAATAAAAGTTTTATTTATGTTAATAATTCTTATTTATTATTTCAATAATATATTCATTTTTGCACATACATATTTGTAAATTCATCACATTTCTGACTGTAAATCTGCCTTTATAGCACTTTCAGATGTCTCCAGAGATTGATATTGGCCCTGACATTGACACCCCCATTGATGGTCTCACTTCTGTCATCGTTCACTTGAGCTACCTGCAATTGAGGCTGCAGGTGCCACCAGCCCAGCACCTACAGCAGGTCCTAGTGGACCTGGAAACTCTCCTAAGAACACTGGAGGGACTGGCCGTTTCACAGGGATGCCCTGTGCCCAACCCCGAGCCCCCGGTGTACAAAGATGAAACAGCCTTCCCTGTCACCTCCAACTACCTGTACGTCCTGGAGCTCCAGAGGTACCTTGAGAAGCTCTGCCTGAATATGGACAAACTAAAATGGTGCAAAGATACGGACGTGGCTAAGACGTTTCTATTCTGAAATGTGTAAGCCATGCTTCCTTACTTCTATGCATCATGCTCAAAAATGCACACGCAAGGACTAGTTCTCTAAATTATTTAACTTATTACACTTGATTAGTTCTCGTTGGAATTTTCCATTTTTCATGTTAGTGCTCTCCTTTATACCACAGCTTTATATTTTCTAAGCTAAATTTTTCTATTTTAGATTTTAGCACATGATGATGATTTATATTACTACAGAGCACTGAGAAATGTAAACTTGCCGGAAGTTGTTTATGTGTTATTTTCATGCCAGTTAGATATGAATGCAGAAGGACTGTGATGGTATGCACTTGGATTTTTTTTAAATAAGACAATAAATTATCTTTACAAAAACCCTTTACATTCTCTTTTCATATTTTTGAAATATGTAGAGAGAGAGAGAGAGAAAGAGAGAGAGAGAGAGAGAGAGTATTATTTCAATGGATTTCTCATTAAGTAATTATTTTAAAAAGGCAAAGCATGAGAGACATTTTATTTATTTACTGATTTATTTACTTATTTTATTTATTTTTTCACAGCAAATCAAATGTCAATCTTTGTTGTCAATTTATTTGTGATGATGCGTTACAGCAGCATCAGATGGCCGGTTGCATAAACCGCTTAAAATTGGTCTAAAAGCTAGCCATCTAAAAAAAAAAAACTACAGAAAAATGTATATTAGTCAAATTTGAATACTGAATACAATACAAATTTGAAAACTGATTACCACTTCGTTACCTGCTAGTTTGTCAAACTAGTTTTTAAGTCTTTACATTGTGACGATGTTTATGGAACAAGCCCCAGGGCTTCCAAAATATAGTATTTGTCTAGAAATTGGTGATGTCAGTGGCTGAGAATTTTAAGGCAAGACACTACAAGAAACACCATTGCTTTGTCATGTCTGTAGATTTCAATTGCAATATATATTTAAAAGATACAGTATACTAAAAGTATACCCCCACCCCCCCCACACACACACAAATCTCCTTTTCAGTACTTCAGTACGCATACACCAAACTTAAAAGTTTTTATACAGAAGGGTTTGTTCATATATGGTGATTTTTTTTTTACTGGTTCTTGACAATTTTTCTAATTAATCTAATCATAAAAAAGATATCCGAAATCCCCTCTGTAAAAAACATCTAACTCTAATTTGCTGACAAAATGAAACAATAATTTTAAAACTTGCTTTTTGCAGTGTTCAGATTTCTGTTCTTCTTTAAAATATTAATTTCATAGGCCAGTATGCTCACAAAGATGCAGTAAAACAACAAAAAATATATAAATCCAAATACAAATCACAAAATAACCACTAAATGATCAATGATACCATATTCAACAACAAAAGCATAAACAAGAACAACTGTTTTATATATTTTCTATTTGATAATTTCAATTGTCATGTGTCAGTCTGATTATGGTAATCACCTACAGGAGGATTAATTAATGCTAATGACTCTAACTGCTCTGAACCGAGAATTTAAAAGCGAATTCAAAGCACTTCATATATCGATAAGCTTCAAATATGTCAAATTGCACTATGGCTTATTGTTATTAACCTATATTGTATGTTTTGACACTCGGTAAATGATGGCGCATTCATTGGCTACATTTCTGCTTATTCAACACTGAAGAAGCGTAGTAACACTTACCAGCGGCAGTCCAGCAGGAGTCTGCCGTCGTTTGAGCAGATGTCCAAACGTCTCAGGTAGACAAAGCTGATCCTAATTTCCATCTAAATGTCGCTTCTTCCAGATGTTTACTCTTATTTTTTGAGAATTAATCGGGGGACAGGTAAAAACTGTCGTATGGAGCATCGCGTTCCTGACAGGATTTTTGGGTTTTGTTTTTAAGGTAAACTATCAGAACATTTCACGATAGACAAACACTGTTTTACTTATTTATGTATTTATAACCACTGGGAGGCATTTAAACGCAGGCCAAGTAACATTTAAGTGACTAACAAACACTATATTAAGATTTACGAGACTGAGGGGTTATTTTTAAACCAACGTACATGTTTAGTAATACTACAAGCGCCACACCGAACAATAAAAAAGATCTAACTTGTATATTAAAGAGTTAATAAACAAAGCCAGGGTTCCTACGGGGTATGGAAAAGTATGGAATCTGATTTAGGTATATTCCACGTCTGGAGAAGTATGGAAAAAAGAAAGCAGAGTATGGAAAAGTATTTGTGTTTTCCAGACTTTTGCCCCTATTTAGTTCTTTTATAACAGAAATGTAAGAATTTATTGAAAATAAATTTATTGTACAAGAAGCCAAAGTCAAAATAAGACTGAATGAATTCAAGGTGCACTTTTTCATTATACAAAATTCAGATTATAAGCATTTTGGGATTCTCTTATAATATTCTTAGCACCATATTACATAGCCTCAATGACCTTTGCAAAAATAAATATACAGACTATACAGACGCTGTAAATATACAGTGCAGAAACCATTAAACTTAGCTTATAGGACAATGCACACTGAACCACCAATTGTGAATTGAAATATGAAATCGAAATATGGCATACTGCCCTGATGAAACCCAAAATCTTAAAACACTTTTTTTTACAGTACCTGTCTTTTTTATAAACCCTTGAACTTGGCCATTTTGTGTCATGGTTTCTGTGCTGCCACAGAGGATGTGTATTAGACATTAGGCCTTGATATTAGAGGTAGGCCTACAAATTATAAGAAAATCTAAATTTTGAGCAAGTAGATCTCTGTTAATTCATGTGTTTCCATGCTCTTGTTTTATTCATAGTAAGATGGCATAAATATGCAATGCGCATGTAAATAGTTTCTTGAGGGCACAGAAAGTTGTGCATGTAAGGTCTGTTGATTTATTTATTTTAAACGATTAATCGTGATTAATCGCACGCAAAATAAAAGTTTGAGTTTGCCTAATATATGCATGTGCACTGTGTGTAATTTTTATGTATATATAAATACACACAAATTAATGTATATATTTAAGATAAATATGTTATTTATGTACAAAATATTTTTATTTATATATGATATAAATTCTAGAAAAATTATAATAAATACATATACTTGTAAATATTTCTTAAATATGTACACAAATGTGCTTGTATATATATGCACATAATAATTACACACAGTGCACACACATATATTAGGCAAACTCAGACTCATGATTAATCATTTGCCAGCCCTAATTTATTTTATTTTAGGGGCTCTGTATGTTTTCACTTTGAGAAAATCAATAAAAAAAACCCTGATTTTTTTAATATATCAAATATATAGCTAAAATAATTCTCAATTAACTATTTATGTTAAACATGGTCTTAAAATCTACCGAGAGCTTTGGAAATTTAAGTCTGGAAAAGTTTGGAATTTTGAAATGGAAATTGTGTAAGGAACCCTGCATAGCAAACAATTGAAAACAAGTTGTGAAAGGTTAATAATTAAATTCTGAATATTTACAGTAGTTTGAATTTGATATATGAAGAGTTCAGATGCAAAAGCCTCCATCCATCTGATGTATTTCTTTAAAATTAGCATTTCTTTCTGGATACTTTGTATAGGTTTCTATGTAAGTACTGGTACTTCTGATTGGGCTGGGGCTGGAATTTAGCGAGTTTGAAGTAAAAGTATTTGATGGACGTATACTATGTGTCAGGACCACTCACTCAATATCATTATCTAAATTTTGACCGAAATGGCTTTTAGCTTGTTTTGCATCTGAAGTCTTCATATATAAAACTTAAAGTTATAAACGTTGTGGAAAAGTAGCCAACAACTAAATATTGACTACAAACTCACTGATTTCTCATCACACGCTTTCTTCTGCTGTTCTTCTGTTTTCAATCAAACTTTAAACTTCCATTCTGTCCCACAAGGTGGCAGCAAATGCTCACATTTAAGCCTATGCTTCAGTTTTTTTATGGTCAGGTCTTCATTCTTATAGTTGAAATGAAAAAATGTTGTCTCACTGTTATTGAGTTTTTTTTTTTAATTGCGTGGTACGTTTTGTTTCTAATGTAGGTAAAATTGTGCCTTTGTTATTTTAAAGTGTTTCATACACTGAAACAATCTCAATGCCAGTGTATCTCTCATAGTCTGTGTCTCCTTTAATAAAACAACCATTCGAAAAAAAAAGTCCTGGAGATAAAAAATCTCATTAACACTGTAAAAAGCTAGACTGCGTGGCTAGGGTGGACAAACTGTGTCTAGTAGACCCTCCCTCTCCATTGTTCAGAGATGGGGCCAACGAGACAGGGTAGGGTCGACCTTCGCCTCCTTCAAATAGGCCCATGTGTGGACCAGCTATCGGGTTGCTAAAAATGTCTTTCCGCTGCTGAGTGATATCTGTGGAAGTTTGTTTTCTGCCACAGGTTTGTGAGAAAAAAGTCAATTATCTATTTTTACCTTTTTTATATTATTATTATTCTTTGGAGGAAACAAGCTTCCATTGATAGCTATCCCATGAGGTACTAGTTTGCATCCGTTGCGTGAATGAATAGGAAAAGATGAAGCGTAACACACACAATGCTTCTATCATTCTTGTTGTGAACCGGCATGTTTGTGTGTTCGTGAGCATCTGCTTTTGAAGTCCCACAGGAAATCTCCATTTATCTGCACTCTGATAAATTAATGTTCACTGCATACGACGGCCAGGTGCTGTTTCATTTTGCATGATTGCTTACAGAAATATTTGCATACATTGTAACTGCCTACATAAGCAGCATCTGAATTGTGACACATCCTAAAAAGTGACTGATTTGACATGTATGTAGTTAATGTTTTTGTGTGGGAAACTGTGTTTAGGATAAGTTTGATGTTGGCATGGTGCGTTTAAGTCATGTCAGTGAAAAAACATGACAGACGTGACGAATGTAGTTGAAATTTGTATGTATTTTCTTTACAGTAAAACTAGCTTTGTTGCATGTACGAAATATGATAGTATTGTGTAATTGTAGTTAAAAACATACAGCAAAAACTCATTTGATGCACATTCTTTGTAGAAATAAAAGATAGTAAAAAAAAAAAAAAAAACGGTTTTAACGGACCTGATATTGTAAGTACAATATAATGTTTTTTTAAAAAAGTCTCTTCTGCTCACCATTTGATCATTTGATCCAAAGTACAGCAAAACAGTAACATTTTGAAATATTTTTTACTATTTAAAATAACTATAATAAATATATTTTAAAATGTAATTTATTCCTGTGATTTCAAAGCTGAATTTTAGCATCATTACTCCAGTCACATGATCCTTCAGAAACCATTATAATATTCTGATTTGCTGCTCAAAAAATATGTATTATTATTATTTTTATTTTTATTTTTTTCAGGTTTCTTTGATGAAAAGAAAGTTCAAAAGAATAGCATTTATCTGAAATAGAAATCTTTTGTAACATTTTGAATGTCTTTATCATCATGTCTTTTGATCAATTTAAAGCATCCTTACTAAATAAAAGTATTAATTTCTATCATTTTTTTCTCAAAAAAAAATTCTGAAGGATCATGTGACACCGAAGACTTGAGTAATAAATAAATTACATTTGTATATATATTTAAATAGAAAGCTTTTATTTTAAATAGTAAAAATATTTCACAGTATTACTGCTTTTGCTGTATTTTGGATCAAATAAACGCAGGCTTGGTGAGCAGAAGAGACTTCTTTAAAAAACATTAAAAATCTTACTGTTCAAAAAATTTTGACTAGTAGTGTACAACCTTGCAGCTCATAAATGTATGAACTTCCCAGGAGGACTTGAAGCAGTTCCCAGGCAGTGCACACATATTCATTAACATTTTTAATTACGCCATTTTTTATATATTTAAATATTTTATAAACACTTCAGTACTAAATTAAATGTTTATGCAGCCAAGTCAAAGTTATTTAAATGATCTATGCTGTTTTACTTTTATGCATAAATGTTTTGGTGTGATGCCATGCATAAATGACAAAAATGAATTATTTAAATATATTTTTAATCACTTTTCATATGGAAAACTTGTATTTTTCAGACTTGCCTGACTTTGAAGTAGGAGCTTTCCAGGTGCACTTGAAGACAGCATTAGAGTCAAAAGCTGACAACGCATACTCTCTAAGTAGGTACTTCTTCTAAATAAGTATCACAAAAGTCTGTTTTATATACTGTGAATGTAATCTGGACATACTACATTTAGGGCTATCACGATTCCTCAATTCAGTTCAAGTACTTGATTTTTAAAAATCCAATTATGTCAATAACCGGCAAAATATCGGAAGTGGCACATTCCATTTTTTTTTTTTTTATTAGACCGTTTTTTAAGGCTGCATGATATATAAACCCATTTAAAAATCTAAAAAAATGCATAATCCTATTGTGAATTCACAAACAATACGATTCAATGGAATAAAAATATTTGCTGTAGTTTAATATGCACTTTATTTACACGCGTGCATCTTAGAGAAGCTCTGTTGCGTGGACCATCTCAGACTCCATCTTTGCATATGCTGTGAGTCTGAGTTGCTTATAATGTTTATAGCGCATCATTCTATCAGTTTTATAAGGTAAACATTATTTAAAAACCGTACGCTAACACAGGAAAATACATCATCTTTCTCAAAATGCTGTTTATCACAATTTCAAAATAAAAGCTCAAACCTTTACTCTGAGTTTACACATTTTGATGTCCAAATACTCAAGAAATACAGTGTCTGTAGCATTTCTGTCATAAAGAAATGGCAAAATACCAATTATTATTGCCTCGTTGCTATTATATATGCATTTTCAGTCATTTTAAACACTTTGTCTATTTTTATTACCTCAAAAAATAATTATAATTATCCAATGACTCGATTAATCATCAGAATACTCAGCAGGTTACTCGATATTGTTGGCAACTGTAAAGGCTCTTTCACCAAAAGTGAAATGAATAAGCTTCAAACTGAAGAAAGTGTCTCTGGAAGATGGACGGAAGGAGAAGTCCACTTCCAGAACAACAATTTACAAATAATTTACTCACCCCCTTGTCATCCAAGATGTTCATGTCTTTCTGTCTTCAGTCGTAAAGAAATTATGGTTTTTGAGGAAAGCATTTCAGGATTTTTCTCCATATATAATGGACTTCACTGGTTCCCCGATTTTGAACTTCCAAAATGTAGTTTAAATGTAGCTTCGAAGGGCTCTAAATGATCCCAGCCGAGGAAGAAGGGTCTAATCTAGCGAAACGATCAGTCATTTTTTTCGGAAAATTAAAAATTGTATACTTTTTAAGCACAAAAGCTCGTGTAGCACTAGCTCTGGGCTGCGTGTCCACAACACTACGTACTATTGAATCACGTCAAAGGTCACGTGGAACGTAGGCGGATCTACAGACCCAGTGTTTACAAAGCGAATGCGCAAAGACTAAGGACGTGCAATTAAGTCAAATGCTGTTTACAAAAAAAAAGGTACGATGTCGGACGATTCTGAAGTTGTAGGAGAAAATAAGATGGAGTTTTTCGCCATACTCTACCTTTTGGAGCCAGAGTACACAGATGATGAACTTAGACATGATTCGTAGTATCGTGGACGCACATCCCAGAGCCTGTGCTACACAAGCTTTTGTGCTTAAAAACTTTTTATTTTTCGAAAAAAATGACAGATCGTTTCGCTAGATAAGACCCTTCTTCCTCTGCTGGGATCGTTTACAGCCCTTTGAAGCTGCATTTAAACTGCATTTTGGAAGTTCAAAATTTCTTTACGACTGAAGACAGAAAGACATGAACATCTTGGATGACAAGGGGGTGAGTAAATTATTTGTAAATTGTTGTTCTGGAAGTGGACTTCTCCTTTAAGGTCCTTGGAAATTGAGAATTTTGCGGGGTTTTTTTTTTTTAGTCAAAATTCATCACGTACAGAACGTCAAGGTGTCAGAATACTTCTCAAAATGCTTGCTACGGATGCGAAAAGGCAGAAAATTGAACCAATCCGAATTTTTTTATGATGGACAAACGTTTCGGAGGCCCTGTGTAAACATTATTGACACAACGTGACGTCGTAGTTATTTTTTTAACGTGGGTAAATTTCAGACAAGGATTTCGGATTTAGCGTGCAAGAACTTTTATTCCTGATTTCTTACAACACGGGACAGGAGAGATGTCAGTGAACAAATGGGAAAACAAAGTAACTTGCATTACTTATTTAAAATATATTAACTCAGATATTTTCTTGTAAATTTAAAAGTAATGCATTACTTTACTAGTTACTTGAAAAAGAAATCTGGTTAGGTAAATTGCATTACTTCTAATGTGTTACAACTCGTCTGCAATGGCCTCAGGGGATGCACACTTTAGAACCTAACCAGAAGTAGTAAGTCATTAGACAACTGACAATTCTTCTCATTTCACACTGTTTTTTATACAATAGATGCATATTTGAATGCAGCCAACATTTCTCTAATTTCATCAGTGCTCTTTTTGTAGTCAAAATTATTTAACATTACTGAATTGACTTAAATGCATTGTTACACCATCAAAACTATAGCGTAAATCAGGTAGAAACGGCTCTTTAAGGCGGCAATGGCAGATTACCACTATTTACAGTGTAGGCTTTTGGAGAGAGCTCTATCTGGCTGTGTGCATCCGATCAATTCATACAGTACATCCATCCATTAGATGGAGGGAAAACTGCACATTAAAGGCATGTTGTGTCTTTTAGCTTTGTTAATGCAGACCGTTAGGATTCATTGTTCCCTAGAGACAAAGGTACTTATCTCTATCAGAGGCAGCCTTTGTGCGCTCCTCCGGATGCTGGGGGTGGGTAAACATAAAGCACACAGGGTCAGGAGGGGGACCCTATCCACCTTATGTAGTCTATTCAGTGATTGGCTCAAGCAGTCAGACACAACAATATGAAGTCTGAGCACTTATGTAATGTGATATCCAATGTAATACGACCATTAAAATCCTAATCAAATATTTAACCACGCATTGTTGGAGGAAAATAGATACTGTAAAAGAATATTGCGCTAAATGGAAAACATTTTTTTTTCTGTGACTGTAGGCATTGAGTGAGCTTCTGTTTGCTCAGCTTAGCTTAATGACTACACATTTTTCATCTGTGCAAGGGTTTATCTAATTTTAAAAATGGATTTCCTTTGACGAGGTCTCTAGAGCAAGTGGCATTTTGTAGCAATATGCAAATAATAAAAGTGGACAGTGGTGTCTTGCTTCCGGCAAGTGTCTTATAATACAATTGCTGAACTTTTTATGGAAAACCAGATAACAGGAAGACTCAGTGATTGCTGTGCTATGTATTAATAACACATGGCCTTTTGCAACAATAATGTTTTTGCCCACAGTCAGAGTGTGATGTCATTACAATAAGGGAATGTGCTTTTTAAGATATTTGAAAAATGTTGCTCTGACTTTCATATTTTCAAATATTGAGATTTTATTCAAAATACCTTTTTTGTGCTCCACAGAAGATAGAAAGTCCTATAGGTTTGGAGCGATGTGAGCACGAGGTCTTCCTCATATCCTCACAGTTTATCATGGACTGTTGATGATCAACAAAACACATAGTTGGTGTAAACATTCCCCAAACCTCAATACATTTCAGGAACACTTTACCTTAAAACTTTCTGTTCTCAATAACATTACCTTTATTGCCTGCTCTCATGAGATGTACCAATCTGGAGCAAAAGTAAAATGGCAAAAATAGTAGAATCTGTGTGTGTCTACTGTATGTAAGGACTGAACTGGCATTGAGACTCGCTGGCTCCATTCAGTTGAGCTTTCAATCAGGAAATTACGTTTCCTTGAGATGGGACAATTCTGATTGTTTCTAAGTTTGGTGAATTCCTTTGGATCAGAGAGGTAGTCGTATCCCAGAATATTCCCTCTCCCAGGAGGAACGTTGAGAATGGATTATTATTGGCTATCTCTGATTGGGATCGGAGATAAGCCGTTCCATTGACAAGAAGCTGAAGTGTGGCAAAAGTCAACCTAAAAGCGTGACATAATGTTTGTGGGCTGAAGTGTGATGCAACATTTTGTTGTGATTGTGAGTTCCGTTAAATTCTCTGTTAGGTTATATAACGTGGTTTTTGGTTAAAAATTAAGTTTATAATTTCTTAGAAAAGTTTATAGGTATAGAATGAAGTTTCAAATGTAAAACAAAAATTTTATATTGAATTAAATAAATTGTATATTCAAAAATATTGTTGTTAAATATTACAATTTCTAACTCTTGTAGAAGTTCTAATTATGGTGCAATTATTGTATATGAAGGTTTTATTAATTTAATTCATTTTTCAAATATTTAAATATTTTCTGACTCTTATATAATTATCATATTTGTAGTTTGAAGTATATAATTGAGAGACCAGATGGAATATGTGTACATTTTAAAATACATTTCTAATCTCACAGAAATTGAGAAAACTGAGAAATAATTAAAAGAAATAAATGTTGATAATGGTAATTTATTAAAATAAACTACTACCTGTCTACTTATAGGTATATTAAATTTCTAATTACATTTTTATCTTTTAAATGTATTTTAAAATGTATTTTAAATAAATATTGCAATTTAAATATTACAGCACTTAAAATATATTCTAATTATTATATAGGTATTAAATAGTTTGTATGACGTAATGTAAATGAGACTACATGGACTACTTGGGGGTTTTTTTTAAGTTATTTTTAAGAGTTTTTAAAAAATATTGTAAATGTATAAAAAATATATATTTAATTATTCAAATATTTAATATTTTCTGACTCTTATATATATAGATATATATATTTTTTTTTTTTTTTTGTAGTTTGCATTACTTAGTATATAATTGAGAGACCAGATGGAATATTTGTACATTTTTAAATAAATTTCTAACCTCGCAGAATTATTAATGTACTTCTAAGTATGTCTAAAATTGAATTGAAAATTGAGAAATAATTAAAAGAAATAAATATTGACAATTGTAATTTATTAAAATAAACTACTGCCTATCCATTTATAAGTATATTAAATTTCTACTTAAATTTATATATCTTTTAAATTTCTAAACTGTATTTTAAAAAAATATAGCAAATTAAATATTACAACATTTAAAAAACATTTTCTGATTTTTATATTGGTATTATATAGTTTGTATGACCTAACATAAATGAGACTACATGGAATAATTTGACTTCTTAAAAATATTTGTAAATGTATCAAATATATTTTAAATAATTATTAAATGAAAATATAAAATGAACATTTTGTCATCATTTACTCACCTTCATGTCATTCCAAACCTGTATGAGTTTTTTTTTCTTATGTTAAATTTAAAAAAACATTTATAGTATCTAAATAGTATCTCTTTCCCTACTATGGAAGTCAATGGGGGACTAACAACTGTTTGGTTCTTCAAAATATCTTCTTTTATGTTCAGCATAAGAAAGAATCGTACACAGGTTTGGAACGACATGAGAGTGAGTAAATGGTAGCAAAATTTTCATTTTTGAGTGAACTGTTTCTTTAAAACATTTTCAAATTCTTATAAAGGTATTATATAGTTTGCATGACCTAATGTTAAATGAGTCTACATGGAATGTTTGTACACAACTAATTATGCAGTTCCAGCAAAGTCTAAAAGCTGGTTTAAAGTTGTGAAGAAAAAAATAGATGTTGGTAATGCTAATGTATGTGCTATGGTGCATGTGTGCATATGTATTCATTGTATGTTTCAGCATGTGTGTTTTTCATCTGTGTAGGATGCCTAATTCCTTGACGATTGCCTGCTGTACGGTGCATGCTATCTGCTCTCTAACAATCTGCTCAGCGAGGTGTGACCAAATATTGTGCATCTGAATCCTACACTAGACTACTGATGCAGCGGGAGAGGGGAGGAGAGAGGAAGAGGGAGAGAGAGAGAGGGAGGGAGAGTGTGCGACCAAAAACGATTTCTCTCCCACACACAGTGAGACAGATCTCACTCTCCTGCGGTGGAGTGCTGGTGGCTCTTCTGGATTCTCTGTTTGCTCTCTTCCACTGGGAGAAGGTAAGTTTCTGTCCTTCATCTCTCAAAAAACGTTTCATTGTAGAAGCTACAGCTTTACTGCAGATGGCTTAATCTCCTGATTTAGGTATATGTATGTGACAATCTCAGTCAGAAATGTGTGTGTCAGGTCCATAAACATCTGTATCTGCTCGATGTCCGCGGCTCGTGCTCTTGATTGCGCTAAACGGATGGTTGTGTACCATCTCAGACCTCTTCACACATTCACATATGTGCGGTGTGGGAAAAGCTCAGCGCTTCAGACGCATTCTGCTCCTCCGGTAACCATGGCGAAGGCAGCCGGCGTAGCAGCCTGTGTGTTTTGAGATAATCAGGTGATCCGGATGCTTTTAGAAAAAAAGCCCTCAAAAACATTAACGTGACAGGTCATTTATCATGTTTTCACAGGCGAGTGTAATTGACTCCTGAGAAGCAGCAGTCTGCATGCGCCAAGACTGAAAATGGTGAAAAACGTTTGCAACATTTCGAAATTGCAGTGAAATTGCCAACGAGTCTAATGCTAACAGGTTGTTTGGACCAAATTGATTAGCATCTTTAAGAATTTGACTGATAGACATATCAGATGTCATGCTTAGGAGTATTTCGAGTGTGTATAGTGAAACAGCAGGGGTTTCATTCAATGAAACACCCAGCATTGATGGTTGACGGCTGGGAGCAAACAACCATGATCAGGAGGTATAATTCATCAGTTTACATGCACATATAGGATAAACATAAATTGATTCATTCATTCAGGCCTGCAAGATGATAACATTCTGTTAATGAACATTGTGTGTGACAAACATGAGGATGCAGAGAGCCGTTGATGTGGAAAATTATTGTGTGCATGGAGTCAACAGTATTGAGCCCAGTGTGAGGGAAAGCGAGGAGAAACATTGGGTAAAATAACAACACATTCAATACTTCCTCAAACGGGTTGACTGAGGTGATTTAGGGGGTTGTGTAAAATTTAATGTTCCTTGGTTTGATGTTATTAGCTGGGTTTCCATCCAAAGTTGCGAATTTACTTCGTGCGAAAAATTGGAGTATCGTTTAAAACATTTGCGAATAAGCACTGTTTCCTTCCAGCGAGTCAAAGAGAACAAAATCATCACTTCCTGATAAACTGGCACTACATATTACTATGAAAAGAAGGAGAAGCCACTGAATACAATAATTTTCACATATAATAAATTACTTGCGATTCAGAGCGTTCTGAGTTGTTCTGTCCCATAATGCAGTCACATTACTTTTTTGGTGCGTGTGAAGGAATTCATTCACAAAATGCGTTTCCATCTCCCATTCGCATTAACCCTTTTTTGCACCATTCAAAAACCACCTCAAGCAAGCGTAAAAACTTTTTTGCGAATTAAGGGATTTTGGTGTTTCCATTATTAGTTTCTGATGCGATACTTCAAAATACACATAAAAAGGGTGATGGAAACATACCTATTTTGGCCAGTTGACTACTGTACATGTTTTAGTTTAATTGATGCTCAAAATGACACCAAACTAGTGATTTTCGCACCGTTACGTATTATTTTTTAAATGTGAAGCAATAATAATATAGATATATGTATCTAATAAACCTAGCCTAAAACTACTGATGGTTGTTGGTGGTTGTTTGTGTGGTTTTATTGACCACATCAACTTTAAATACACAAATTACTGCAAAAACATCTTTAAAATATCTACTAGTCAGTGCCAATAGTGCCAACATACTGCGCCATTGTGCTTCGGGCACCCCGTGTTCGAGTCCCGGCTCATGGACGTTTCCCGATCCCATCCCCTATCGAAATTACAGCAAAAACACCAAAAATAAATCTAAAACATCTTAATTTGATCTAAATTCTGGTTTAAGCCATTTTACTTTTAAAATTCTTTGTAGACTAGAATTAAAGGATTAGTTCGCTTCCAGAATAGAAATTATTGAGGAAAACATTTCAGGATTTTTCTCCATATAGTGGACCTCAGTTGTGACCAATGGTTTGAAGGTCCAAACTGCAGTTTTAGTGCAGCTTCAAAGGGCTCTACACAATCCCATCCAAGGAATAAGGGTTTTATCTATGGAAACAAGTGCTATTTGTGGTTAAAAAGTATATACTTTTTATAATATAAAGTATATACTTTTATATATATATATATATATATATATATATATATAATTTTTTTGGAAAATGGCCGATCGTTTTGCTAGGTAAGTCCCTTATTCATGTGGGATCATGTAGAGCCCTTTGAAGCTGCATCCCAGCCTGCTGATCCCCATTAAAGTCTAAACTATATGGAGAAATATCCTGGAATGTTTTCCTCAAGAACCTTAATTTCTTTACGACTGAAGAAAGAAAGACATGCACCTTGGATGACATGGGGATAAGTAAATTATCAGGAAATTTTTATTCCGGAAGTGAACTAATCCTCTAAATTTGATTTCTAGTTCTGTGTTTTTTTGTGAATCACCCTAAATATTCTTTGTTTAGGACTAAGCTGCATTCAGACCGTGATACACCAGACCATGGCCGCTCTGGTTCATGGTTGGGTTAATTTGAGGTTAAGGTTAGGTTAATGGCTTTTGCTGTCTCCGAAAACCTTTAGACTGTGTTTAAAGGAAAACTCCTTTATGGGCATCTGTGTGTTTTTTATGGCTGCAGGTCATAAATATCCCCTCCCCCATCTAGTCCGTAGGACAAGAACCAGAAAGGCTCGGTGAATCATCATTTGATTTCATGAAGGCGTGAACCAATGATTCCCACAGCCGTCATGCACGTCTACAGGCCTGTTAAAATAATTGATATCATGATGAATCGATCCGTCACCACTTAAGAGGGTCCTCAGCGCTATAGACCTGCTTTAAACACACAAGTATTTGAGAGAAGGACATTTTGACCCTAACTCTGACCTTACAGCCTTCTTACAGTTACCCAGTGTGTTCCTTCAAGTGCTCTCTCAACCGATTAAAGGAGAAGTTCACTTCCAGAACAAAAATTTACAGATAATTTACCCATTGTCTTCCAAGATGTTCTTGTCTTTCTTTCTTGAGTTGTAAAGAAATTATGTTTTTTGTGGAAAACATTTCAGGATTTCTCTCCATATAGCGGACTTCTATGGTGTCTGTGAGTTTGAACTTCCAAAATGCAGTTTAAATACAGCTTCAAAGGGCTCTACACGATCCCAGCCGAGGAAGAAGAGTCTTATCTAGCAAAATGATTAGTTATTTTCTTTAAAAATTGACAATTGATATGCTTTTATAGCTCAAATGCTCGTCTGCATCTACACAGAGTACATGCAGAGCTAGACAAGAAGAGCATTTGAGATTAAGATGTATATAAATTGTCAATTTTTTAAGAAAATAACAAATCGTTTCACTAGATAAGACCCTTATTCCTTGGCTGGGATCGTTTAGAGCCCTTTGAAGCTGCATTTAAACTCTATTTTGGAAGTTCAAACTTTGATCACAAAGGTCAGTGTGCATCTTTAGATAGATCATGGCTGATTTTTAGTGTTTTCTCACAAAGTCAAATCTGTTGCACATCCAATTGCAATCTGTTGTATTTTGACAAATAAAATTAGTCTGTCACTTGGTGGAAGAAATTAAGCAGATGCCCACATGAACAGGCTGCCAGACCATTTTTAAAAATAGATTTTGTATGAATGTTGGATATCCAATTCAAAATCTGGATCTTGAAACAAAACCATTTGACAACCACCAAATTAGAGTAAAAATCAAAACTGTGACAGTAATTGCATTCAGTATTATGATGATTATAGTGTAAGAATTGCATTTTAACAGGGGGGTTGTAAGTTACAAACTCTTTATGCTGAAGGATCACTTCCCAAATATAAAAAACTCAACAAGGTATTTCAGGCGAGGAAAAAATGTGTGATATTAAATCAGGAGTAGCTCTCGAGCACTCGCTTTTTCCCTTTTTCTGCTTGAGCGATTACATCCTGCTCTGGCAGGCCCTTTCTTTGCCACGCACAGTGGAGCAAAATGACAATGAAAGAGGGAAGGGAGAGAGAGAGAAATGGATAGAGACAGGCAAAGAAGAAAAGAGAGGGGGGGTCTAATAGTAAAGCTCAGTGCTATACAGTCATTTATGTTTCCTGTTTGGCAGAGACTCTGACACATGCACACACCAGCGTTTGTGATGCTGTTTAACAAGCTCCTGTGGGGTCTGACTTACTGAGGCATTTAGCACAGACAAAACTATTCTTAAAACATTTCACAAGGTGTGAAAGAAAAACCCAGGGGCTGTGAAAGCAAAGTATCTAGCGTCTGATAAATGTTTTGATAAAACTTGGCCTGTAGTAATGCGGTCTTTAATAGCGAGGTTGTAGAAGACGGGATTCTATTCGCTCAAAGCAGGTGGTGTGTGGTAATGAGTAAACAGTCTGACTAGTGATGACGGTAATGACTATGACTCAGCCAGACTTCAACTGCGCCCCCTGTGAAAAGATTTCACTAGTTAAAATGCTTCTGAAATGGTGAGAGACATCAGAAATGGTGAGAGTGTTACGGTGGTATGCAGTTCTGAATTCTGACTGTACATACAGACTATGCATCGTAAGCAAATGCTCTGTATGCAAAGAATAGCTGAATATAAAAATGTGCTGTGTATACAAACAGAATATATTTTACAGGGTACTGCATCCCATATATTGGTCTTGACCTTCCTTTTTCAGTGTGACATGGAAGCAATATCAACTGGGACATTTTCATTAAATTGCATTGAAGGGATCCTATTATGCTCTTTTACAAAGTCTTGCTTTTGTTTTGGGGGTGTACTAGAACATGCTCTCATGCTTGGTGGTTCAAAAAACACATTATTTTTAACATTTACATTATTACAATACATTTCTCCCAGCCTGGCACATAAGGCTCGATTAGTTCCGGGTTTAGACACTTCTTTCAAAAACCTTAAAGGGATAGTTCACCCAAAAATGAAATTAATTACTCACCCTCATGTCGTTCCAAACCAGTAAGGCCTTTGTTCATCTTCAGAAAAACAAATTAAGATATATTTGATGAAATCTGAGAGCTTTCTGACCCTGCATAGACAGCAATACAACTGACACGTTCAAGGCCCAGAAAGGTAGTAAGGACATCATTAAAATAGTCCATGTGACATCAGTGGTTCAACCTTTATTTTAGGAAGGTACAAGAATACTTTTTGTGCGCAAAGAAAACAAAAATAACTTTATTCAACAATTTCTTCTCTTCCGCGTCAGTCTTCGACACGTTCACAAGAGTACCACAATGCATGTGTGTGTTGCAGTTGAACGTTTCAGTTTTGATGCGGTCTACGCAGGGTTCGAAAGCTCTCAGATTTCATCAAAAATATTTGTGTTCCAAAAATTTATGATGGTGTGTAATTAATGACAGAACTTTGATTTTTAAAACACCTTTCGATTGTGGCAGATATTTTCAGGGTTCGTACAAGGTGCTTAAAGTGCTTGAATTTGACTTTTTGAAATTTAAGGCCTGGAAAACCCTTGATAATAGCAATATTCCTGAAGAGGTACTTGAACAGTGCTTGAATTAAAGACAATGTATCTATGAAATAAGTGTTTAATTTTGCCAATAAGCACATATCTTTTCATCATTCCTTTTTCGCTTATTTCAGTTAATGTCAAAAAACAATCAAGCTAATGAAGTAGTAGTACTGACAGTGTTATGTAAACATAGCTAAAGATGCGAAAAAATGAACAAATGAACCAAATCAATTGAGTCATTTACACAGGAACCACTCCGATTGATTCAAACTTGTGACTTCGATCATTCATTTCAAGCAGTTCACTTGCAAAAACCAGATCAAATCATTTGATTCAGGTCGGGACTTCGGAGCACGTACATTGAATCATTCGATTTAAATCTGAATGGGTTTGTGAACTGAATAATTCAAATCAAATGATTTGCGATTTGAAGTCCTGATCTAAATGCAAATCATTTGATTTAAATTAGGAACTTCAAGCGCGTTTGTGAATCTTTTGCTTTAGATCGGAACTTCGGAACGCAGATCGCGAATCATTTGATTTGTTTCAGATCAGCATTTCAGAGCAATTTCGCCAATCTTTTTTTCTGATTTTTATTAAACAGTAGGAAACATTGAACCATTAATGCAGTACAGTTATTAAAAAACACTAAAAAAAAAAAAAAAGAAAGAAAGCATACACAAATACAAATCCCTTAAAAAATTTAGAGTGGTTTTACTATAGTAAAAGTGTAGTATACTTTGTAATACTTTAGTAGCAGTGCTTCGCATGTGCTTTATTTTTGCTGTTGGATAAGTGAGATCTCTGACTGAAGTCCTTGAAAATAAGAAAGTAGTGCTTGAAAAGTCATTGAAAGTCCTGGAATTTTATTTTACAGTATCTGTACAAACCCTGTATTTTGCATTTTCTCCCAAAGACAAACCTGAGATCAATCTTTTTAAACCCATTAGCCCAGAGCCAGTTACTTGGTTTAATCTAGTACACAAACCTCATTAATCTGTGAGAAAGGGTTCAGTCTTAAAAAGACTCTTGAGGGAGGTCATTTCTGCGATACAGATTGGCATTGAGAGATGAATGAGACACAATGGGGTTACAGAAAGAAATGAAATGAAAGAATTTCAGAATACTTATCCCCTTATTTACTGACCAAAAACAACTGATGTTATTCCCAGTGGGAGAGTAGAGAGTTTATTGCAGTTTCGAGAACAAATCAATTGCGTGAGGGGGAGAGAAAGTGAGTGAGAGAGAGAGCGAGAAAGAGGAACGCGGGGGTGGCGAAGAAAGAAAAAATTCCAAGTCTCACTCCGAGAGAAATTCCATCAAATTCAACTCCTCTCACTGAGGCTACAGGCCATCAGCTTTATATTCCAAAATTAGCCCACAGCTCTACAAAGAAACTGGGCCTCCATACGCCCTACTACACCGCCCCCATATATACATACACGCCACAAAGAGACCTCTAGTCTCCCATTAGTATTCTTAAAGAGCCCTGCTTCTATAATTGCTCTGTCAATGGAGAGTTGAGGCCACCTCTGTGACAGCAGGAACAAGTGAGTTTGGTATGAGACTACTAAACTCAAACACTTAAACTTAAAGGAATAGTTCAGCCAAAAATGAAAATTACGCCATGATTTACTCACCCTCAAGTCATCCTAGGTGTATGTGACTTTCTTCTTTCAGACGAATACAATCAGAGTTATATTAAAAAAAATGTCCTGCCGCTTTCAAGATTTATAATGGCAGTGAATGGGTGTTGATATTTTGAAGTCCAATAAAGTGCATCCATCCATCATAAAAAGTGCTCCATGTACCAGGGGTTAATAAAGGCCTTCTGAAGCAAATCAGTGTGTTTGTGTATGAAAAATATCCATATTTATAACTTTATAAACCATAATTTCTAGCTTCCATTAACTGTCGTAAGTCCTATGCCACTCTCTTGTGAATGTGCATACGACAGTTAGCGGAAGCTAGAGATTGCGATTTATAAAGTTTTAAACATGGATATTAACACAAATGCATTGATTTGCTTCAGAAGACCTTTAATAACCTCCTGGAGCCATGTGGAACACTTTTCTCAAAATCTCAACACCCATTCACTGCCATTATAAAGCTTGGAAGAGCCAGGACATTTTTGAATGTAACTTCAAAGTCATATACACCTAGGATGGCTAAGGGTGTGTAAATCATGGGGTAATTTGATTTTTAGGTAATTATACTGGTGTAATGGAAAAAGATGTATAATATAACTTACTTGAAGTGAACTGATAGGATATTGTTTATTGTGTCTCTAGGTTATTTGCGGCAGAAGCTGGTGCATCTGGTGGGCGTTCCTCAGAAATTCAGACATCATGTGAGCAGTAGTCCGAGACGACATTAGAGGGGCAGAATGCTGCTTCTGCGTGGGACTTTTGTGGTCTTCTCTCTCTTCGGCTCTGTCCATGGGTTTTTCAGCGGGTTTGGGCCAAAACCGACGACCCAAACCAAGGCAGACTCCAAAGTATGGGGCATGTCCTACATTGAAAAATTTAAACCTAAAATTCCATCATTTGATTTGGGATCATGGCGTATCTTTGGTGAGACTAAGGGGTCTGCTACAACAAAGGTGAGCACGACTTTCCCAGAAGCAACCACACAATACTATACTCTGTCATCAGAGGACTTGAGTTCAAAATACCAGCCGACCACAACAACGTTTGGGGAACTTCAAAGCAGCACTGTCCAGATAGGCACCGTGCTGCCTTTAAAATCAGCAAAACTGCCAATAATTGACTTACTCAGGAACAAACAGCGATTAGACAGACCAGAACCTTTTAAACTCGATCCAAGCTATGATCTCGACCACTGGCCGCCAAGTAATGGCCAAGGCACAGCGAAAACGCCACAAACGACGACATCTCAAATATCTAAACCAGAAACACGAACATACACAGTATCCACTGCCCAGAGTACCAGCACCACGTATGCTACAACACTGAGACTGATTACGGAGCCCATGAACACCTACAGTGACCAAACTGTATCCATAGACACTCCATCAACAACGTCAGAGCTAACAACACAAACATACACTGTATCCACTGCTCTGAATACCAGCACCACGCAAACTACAACACCGAGACTGAAACCCTTAAACCCTTACAGTGACCAAACCGAACTGGTAGACACTCAGGCAACGACATCAGAACTAACGATAGCTTCATTTCCAACCACACATTTTATCACACCACCAGGCCCCATGCTAGAAGTATCTACTGAACCTTTAACCACTGCCAGCACTGGACAAAACACATTGGGGACAGCAAAACCAGAATGGACGCCTTTCAAAACCACTGACAAGGCGCTGGATGGATTTGCATGGATAGAGCAGACCACAGGCCCAACAGAAGGGGGAAGAGTGCAAAGTTTTGGCTCAGATCCTACTCCCACCCTACCAGCAGGAGGTAAGTCAACCCCACCCTGTCTTTTCATTTCCATTTTGATCTAAGATAACCAAAAATTGACACAATTTGACCTCTCCTTAGCTAGCATGGGTGTATTACATTTGTTCTTTTGTTTCATTGTTATACATTTTTTAAGGTGAAAATGAGTATTTAATGAATTGCAGAAATGTCATTGATTACCATTCAAGGGTTAGCAGTGGAATCAATGAGGCTGATGAATTGATTAATAGCCCTAGTGTCCTTAAAACATGCGGACAGTTGTCAATAATTAGTGAAAAGAATGAGTAGGAAGAGGAACCGCCCCATCACGGCTGATGTCTGTTTATGTACTTAGTCTGCAAGCTTTGTTCCTGGAAAGGAAACATAGGTTATATTTACAACAGAATACTAATTGTTCTACTACAGTATGTATACAGTGAGACATATGTCACCCCAAAAATTAAGACAAATTCAAATTTGAATTTTCGACCAAATCTCAAAGTAATTCATACGTATTTTATCAGGTGGCTAATTCATAAAAATTCGCAAGACCTCACGCTTATGAAACGATTTATGAAAATTTACAAACACAGGTATCATTTAAGGTCAAATTTGGTGTGTATAACCCACTTGGTCAGCATTTTCTATACTTACAGCATTTTAAAAAATGCTGGTTTAAAAACAACCCAACTTAGGTTATTTGGCAAATGTTTTTACCAAACATGCTGGGTTATTTTATTTAACTATTGTTTAAAAATTATTATATTACTGGCTTAAAATGGATTGAAACTTAACAGAATTACTAGAGGCAACAGCAATAATCAAAAGATGAAAATGTATTATTAAGCAAGAACACATGGATGAAATACAAGACAATATTACATACATTTAAACGCATTTAACAAGCATTTTAGACATAATAATGTAACATTTAAAAGTATCATTTCAATTTTAACGTATTCAGCCGTTCTCTGTAATCGCTTTTTACCAAAATAGTGCTAATTCTCACGCCGTTTCACCGCGACTGACTCTAAAACCTGCCCGTAAACAAACAGTACTGACATTAGAGAACATCAAATCAAATTAAACTCAGTACTATAACAAATACAATCCATGTAACGTTATTTTATGCAAGGCAAAAGCCGTTTTCCATCCTCCGAAACAACCGCTGCTGACTGACATCTGGTCCTTATGTTGCGTTGGGTAAAATAATATAATTTACAGCACAGTAAAGACTTTATAAATGAAATAAAATGTGTACAAACCTTTTTTTCGCTAAAGAAAAACTACTGCAGAGGACTCAAAAAGCCTGCGCACTTAATGTAACTCAGCAGCGGGGTTGTTTTGTCAGAGACAGGCTTAACCCAGAGGTTGGGTAAAAAAAATAACCCAACTTTAAAAATGACCTAGCAGCTTAGTTACAGAAAAACTACCCAACACCTGGGTAAAATTATTAAGCGTAACCCAATAAAATGACCCAGTGGGCTGAACCCAGCATTTGGGTTAAAAAAAAATAACCTAGCATTTTTGGAGTGTACAGTTGTTAAAAATAAGATCTAGACCTAAGATCAGACGAATCGATACAGACGAAATCTCCAGATATCTGTGAAAATAGTGTGCCAGACACCTAGATATGGTGTGTGAGAGGTGGCCAAGCATGCTAACCAGTATTGACATGCCTCTGTTTGATATCTAGAGCTGAGGGAGTAGTAAGACAGGTGTGTATATGTACAGTGAGCCCGGGATTTGCACTGGAGAAGCAGCCAGTTGGGCGGTATGTGATCAGTATTCCGATGGCAGAGTCAGCAGAGCCAGTGAATCCTCAGGGACGATGTTTTTCCGCACCGCCTGTTCATGGATGCTGAGCATGCCTCTCTCAACATTTAGTCCCCTTTTCTCAATTTGCTCTATCCATCCTCTCTCGCAGTAATAGGCCTCTCCTGACGTTTACTGGGCATCTCTCTTTTTTTTCCAGCCGTAAGTCTCATTTAGCCCTTCAGTCTTATGTTTTCTTTCAACTTCTGCTGGCTCCCAGAGACATGTTTTTCCATGTCCTCCTTCTCTTTTTCTTTCCAACCGAACTTGTAGAATCTTTTCAGATGGCGGAGACAGGAAATGCATAGAAAGAGAGGCGTTCAGAAAGAGATATGACCTCTCTGCTGTCAAACAGTAGCATGTTGCAAATCTTGATGTCCTGTCAACAATTTTGTAACGCTGATGGAAGACCTGGAGATTTACATTTTAAAGAGATAGTTTGCCCAAAATGAAAATTTTGTCTTGAATTACTTGAATTAATGTCGATTCTACAGCAAAATTTCTGAAACGTAAAGACAATTTAGTGTTGTGATGCTATTTAGGATTCATCAAATAGGATTTTACATTAACATGCACCCTGCACCTCTAGAAGGCACTACAGAAACATGACTCTTACTCTAAAGAGCATGTTACAGTGCCTCTGTGTTTGTGGGTATGTGTGTGTGAAACAGCAAATTATTGACTAATGTTTGGGTCACCTTGTCTTCTGGAGGTGCAGGCAGCCACAAATTGCTTATCCCCCATCTCAAAAACACGCCGGAGCTGAGAGCAAGGTCAATTACCACACTGGAACTGAGAGGAGGAGGGGAGACTGGGAAAGAGGAGAGAATTAAACAGGAAAGAAGGGAGTGTTGGAATAGTGATAGACTGGAAAGGGAAACAAGGCTGAAATCACTCAAACACTGTCTGGGTCATATGCAGGGTTGCCAGGTCTGTGAAACTAAACTAACCTAAACGCCAGTCAAAAATAGCCCAAAACTAGTCCAGTGACCAAATATCTGATACTAGTCCAAATATCAAAACTCAAAATATGCCACTCCAATTTGTAAAATACATACATCTGTTTTCATAAAGGCTCCCTACCAGTGCCCCTCCCAGACAAAATCCATCATCTAGCACAGTTTTTTTATTGGTAGAATGAAAACGGGTGAAATTTTTCAAATACAACGTATGCAATATGTCAAACCTTTTTACCATGAGAGAAAAAACAAACTAACCAACATGGCAACAGTTTAAAAGTAGTGCATTTCTGTGGATTTGGAAACCCTGTATATATATCTATGGAAGCATGTTTCCGCCACAAAAAAAAAGTTAATTGTGGCTTTTCATCTCACAATTCTGACTTTTTTCTCAGAATTGCATGATATAAGCTTACAATTGTGAGAAATAAAGTCTGAATTGTGAAATAAAAACTCACAATTCTGACTTTTTTTCTTGTGATTATGAGTTTTTATCTCACAGTTCTGACTTTTTCTCAGAATTGCATGATATAAACTCAATTGCAAGAATAATGTCAGAAACTCGCAATTGCAAGTTTTTATCTCATAATTCTGCCTTTTTTTCTCAGAATTGCATGATATAAACTCAGTTGCAAGAAATAAAATCCCACAAAATTCTGAAATTCTGACTTTTTCCTCAGAATTTCATGATATAAACTCAATTGCGAGAAATAAAGTCAGAAACTCGCAATTGCGAGTTTTTATCTCACAATTCTGACTTTTTTCTCAGAATTGCAACTTTTTATCTCACAATTCTGACTTTTTTCTCAGAATTGCATGATGTATACTCACAATTGTGAGAAATAAAGTCAGAATTGCAAAATAAATCTCACAATTCTGACTTTTTTCTCACAATTACAAGTTTTTGTCTGACAATTCTTACTTTTTTCTCAGAACTGCATGATATAAACTCACAATTGCAAGAAATAAAGTCAGAATTGCAAAATAAAAACTCACAATTCTGACTTTTTTTCGTGTGATTGTGAGTTTTTATCTCACAGTTCTGACTTTTTCTCAGAATTGCATGATATAAACTCAATTGCAAGAATAATGTCAGAAACTCGCAATTGCAAGTTTTTATCCCACAATTCTGACTTTTTCCTCAGAATTGCATGATATAAACTCAAAACTCAAACTCGCAATTGCGAGTTTTTATCTCACAATTCTGACTTTTTTATCAGAATTGCTACTTTTTATCTCACAATTCAGATTTTTTTCTCAGAATTGCATGATGTATACTCACAATTGCGAGAAATAAAGTCAGAATTGCAAAATAAAATCTCACAATTCTGACTTTTTTCTCACAATTACAAGTTTTTATCTCACAATTCTGACTTTTTTTCTCAGAACTGCATGATATAAACTCACAATTGCAAGAAATAAAGTCAGAATTGCAAAATAAAAACTCACAATTCTTACTTTTTTCTCACAATTTTGAGATGTAAAGTTTAGTTTTGAAGGGGGGAAAAGACTATTCTCAGAATTGCGGGTTTAAATCTCACAATTCTGAATTCTGACTCACAGTTGTGAGTTATATACTCACAATTGCAATATAAACTCGCAATGCTGAGAAAAAAGTCAGAATTGTGAGTTTATATCTCGCAATTCTGACTCTATACCATGCAATTCAGAATTTATATTTCACAATTCTGAGAAGAAAGTCAGAATTGCAAGATGTAAACTCGCGAGGAAAAAGTCAGAATTGTAAGATAAAAAGTCGCAATTACCTTTTTTATTTTTTATTCAGTGGCGGAAACGGGCTTCCTTACATACTACACCAAAATCAAAAGAAAAATTTGCATAAAAATAGGACCTATTACACATATATTTGTTTTAACTTTCATAATGCGTAAAAATCTAATTCTACTACAGTAAAAAAAAAAGTAATTTTTTAAATCTATGATTTGCATTCCTAAAACACAATTTAAGCATTGTAGTGAATTATGTTAATGTAAATTAAAGTAAAAATTGTGTGCAGACAATCATAGAATTATAGTTACGAAAAATACGTTTCTCATGAAAGAAGGAGAATTAGATTGAAAAACATTTATTTGTAATGAAAATAATACAAAATCTTTATCACTGTATAACTAACCTTTAAACTTTGCAAATTCTGCATTTCTTTTCTTTAGGATGAAACATCTAGAACTCTAAGGTTGTTAATATTCTAGATCATAAACTAAACGGTTGTCAAGGTTACGGCTCTCAGACTGGTACAATGTGATTGTTGTCATGGCAACACTGCTGAAAAGTGCTATGTAGTACATTGTTGACGGTGTGTTTTGGGTAAACTGAGGACAGAGGCATGTGCAGGCTGTCACTAGAACATACACACTCACAAACAATACACTTAAAGTATTTACCTCATTATGATTTCATAGAAGGTTCATCCTATGATGAGGCTTTCTCAAAGCGTCTAGACTAACCGAATCATTACTGCCTGTGTGGAGATTACGTGAGACTTTACTGAATCCAAAAAGATGGAAATTTAGTGATGTTTTTTACTCTAAAATCCTTTTAAAATGAAATTCAGAGTGGCCTTTTTTACTTGAACGTATTGAATTGTGTTCATAATCTCACAGACAAACACACACTCAGTCACTCACACGCACATTCAGCCTCGTGAGGGAGATTAAATGATGTATGTCTCACTGTGCAGGGGTCAAAATTACAAATTCTGATCTAATTCCCTCTTTATTAATGGTGACCAGGGAGAGAGGAGGAGGAGGGGTGGAAGAGAACGAGACTGGAAGATGAAGGTAAAGAGGTTTGCCTAGATGAATAACTAGCTCTGAGAGAACATTTCTCATCATCTAATGAGGACTGGTGATCTGGGTGGTTCAGACGTAGAGTGATGGGGGACGTTTGACGCTTCATTTGAACACAGCTGGTGTAAAAGTCAGAATCTCTAAATCACCCGTCAAGAGACGGCGGAGAGTAATTCAGTACAAGGCTGATGTTGAGGAAATGCATAGGTGCATAGGGGTGAATGGATGTAGTGATGGATAAATAAATATGTAGGTGGATTATACGGCTCCACAATTTGTGGAGAAATCTAAATATACTTTTTCTGATTTCGTGATTAAAAATGTGATTTAAAAACATTTAAATCCAGGTTTGTTGTGCTTGATCGTAGCTGCACAGTTTGGCCAAAATTTGGTGATCAAAATGACTAAGCTAAGCTAAAAAAATAAATAAATAAAATAAAATAAAATTGTCGTTCTTATTGTTATAGAAACAAAACAAAAAACTACTTTTAAATATATACATCACTGCAAAATAAAATTTTTAAAAAATCGAAGCGACTATAAAATCATAATACTAATACTGTATTTCTTAATTTTCCAAATTTTATGTTGACGAAAAATCACAGGAAGCTACATAGGGGTGAATAAATGGATATATAGATGGATAGATAAATATATAGATGGGTGAAGCAGAAAAAATCTGATTTTGCAATTTAAAATGTGATTAAACAAATAAATAAATATAAATAAATAAGCCAGGTTTGTTGTGCTTGCTTGTAGAGCCAGAATTTTACAATTTGGCCAGAATTTTTGAATGTAATTTACTTTAATTTATTTTTAATTTTATAAATGATAAAATAAAATACAAATGATAAAATAAAATAGAAAATGTTAATGTTTATATTATGTTAATGTTAATATTAAAATGTTAATATTGATATTATTGTTATAAAAATAAAATAAAATAAATGATAAAATAAAATACAGATAAACTGACTAAAATAGTCAATATTGTTGTTATTATTGTTATAAAAATAAAATAAAAATGATCAAATATAACAGTTAAAAATGGCTAAATATAGTTCATATTGTTGTTATTATTGTTATAAAAATAAAATAAAATCAATCAATCAATGATAAAATAAATTATTAAACAAAATAAAATGATAAAATAAAATACAGTTAAAATTTAAAAATAGTTAATATTCTTATTATTGTTATAAAAATAAAATGTAAAAAAAAGCTATTAAATATATATCACTGTAAAATAAATGAACATTTGACATAGTGTTTGATGGATATATAGATGGATAGATAAATAGATAGATATTTGAGAAAAAATCAAAATACATTTTTTTTCTGATTCTGTAATTCAGAATTTGATTAAAACACAAATTTAAATCCAGGTTTGCTGTGCTTGTTTGTAGGGCTGCCAATATGTATTAAATTAAATTAAATTAATATGACAAAATAGTTGATATTGTTGATATTATTGTTATTGAAATAAAATAAAAATTGCTATTAAATCTATATCACTGTAAAAAAAATAAAATCATAATACTAATATTTACAGGTGGCAGAATTTCTTCATTTTCAAAATTTTATGTTGACGAAAAATCACAGGGAGCCATTACGTTTTTCTTTTGTTAAGCACTTCTCGGTATGGGGTGTTGGATGGATAGTATAGAGGAACAGTAGATATAGAGGAATGGACAGATATAGACAGATTGATGGATAGACGTTGATGGATTAGATGTGGGTGGATGGATAGAGATGGACTGATAGATAAAGAAAGAGATGGATTAGATATGGTCAATGAATTGATATAGATGGATACATAAAAATGTGAATAGTTAAAAACAGATATAGATGGAGGGATAGACAAACAGAAAGACAAATTGATCTAGATTTTCTCTTACAGAGAATGATGGAATCAAGTAGTGATGCTTGATGGTTTAGCATGAGTGAACCTCTGCCAAAAGAGGATGAGTAGAGCTGCGCTCAATCCTTTTGTAGGCTCCCTCCTTGATTTGGTGCAGAGCTCATTATTCATGCTAATGAGAGACAGTATCAGCACTAGAACGAAGATCTGCTGTGATCACACCTGAAACGTGCATCCTGACACTATACAAAAAAAACATCACGCAGGTTATAAGCAGTTACCACGTATTATCATAGACATGAAAACAGTCATCAGGTCACCCTAAAGGTATGTTTGTGTCTCTATAAGCAATAAATGCAAACTTATTTGGGCACGTTGACGCTACACATCCATACATAGTCCATACGCACACGAATGCCCAAACATCTACTTAGCTACGCATTTGGGAATGTAAATATTCCATCTCAAAGTCTATTAATAAAAACAATGACAAACATGGAAGCATGATATGTGGTGCTTAATAAAACAAGCTATTTCAGTTGGATCTGTGGGAATCATTGACCAGTGACCAGATATTAAACACTCTGGCCTCATTGTGTCAGGTCTGGTAAGGTATGTGTGAGTTTTCCACAGCCACACACAACCCAGCTTTTTCTCATAGGAAAGTTTTGCTTCGGATTAGTTCGAGAATCCTGCTTGGTCACAAAGATAAGGTTTCCATTTTTGATCCGTAATGAAGCTCCGTCGCAGTGGAGTGGGCTACGCACATTCAAACATGAAAGTCAAGTTGTTGTAATTAAACAACGAGATGCCAACTCCAGTGCCATTGAAGCCTGGCCCAGAATTCTGCAGAAATCCCTTTGACATAACTAGGTTAGGAAATGTTCCTGTTTCTCCATTCTTTCAGTCATAACTTTTCACATTCTCAGCCTTGTGTGTTTTGTTTTCCCAGCAGGATTTACATGGGAGCAAGGCGATAAGAAAAGGGGGAAGAGTGCTGATCTGACAACACAAGAGCGACACGACGAGCCGACAACATCAGCTAGTGCGACAACTCTCAGAAACACAGGTAATTAAAACGGTCTGATGCAATACATCTTACGTAATCTACACCTGTGATAATTATACTCCGATTTTTGTCTTGGGACATGAGCCAGTTTTCAAAATACCTAAGTATATGGAGAAACTTTCAACCTGAGTAAATAGCTCTACATTCAAGCTGCCCAGACTGATTTGTTATAGAAATAGTTCACACAAAATTAAAAATGTCATAGTTTACTCAATGTCATGTAATTTCAAGCACCTCAAAGCAGTCTGAATTGAATGATGAAGTGGCTGATGAGACCTGGGAAGAGGCCTTGTTGAGAATAAAGAGTTCGAGAGAGAAATTAATCCAGTTTGAAGTTATACGTCGCCTTCATTTTTCTAAAACTAGATTAAATAAAATATTTCCCTCTATATCTTCTCAATGTGATAGATGCAGTAGGGCAGAGAGGACACTGGCACATTTATTTTGGTTTTGTCCTATTCTGTATGTTTTTTGGTCTAACATTTTCAAATTGTTTTCTAGTGCTTACAAAATTAATATTCAACCTGACTACAGTCTGGCTATTTTTGGCTTTTCTGATGTGATGAACGCTCTCCTCCATACTCATCAACAAGCTCTAATGGTTGGCATGATTGCAGCCAAAAAGGTGATACTACTCAATTGGAAATCTCCACAAGCCCCTTGTTTTCAGAGATGGTTTAATGAGATGCTATACATTATCTAAATGGAACATTTACGTTTTGGTGAGCTTTCCTCACAGAAAAACATTTGAAGCCACATGGGGACTTATCTTGAGACTTTTGGAAATTTAGCTTTTGTATTCTGTAAACCTCACCTTCTATTTTTATATATATATTTCTATACTATTGCATTTATAAAACAATTGTGAATTTTGTCATTTATGTTTTTATATATATATATATATATATATATATATATATTTTTTTGATAATTATATTGTATACATTTGTTAATTGAGGCAATCCAGGTTTTCTTTTTTTTCTTTTTTTGTCTGTCTGTCTGTGGGTGTAAATATGTATGTTTTGTTATCCTATGTTGGTTCATGTTTTTTTTTTTTCCGCATTTGTGTTTAATATAACTTCTAAAACTTTAAATAAATTAATAAAAAAAAACTGTATTTTATCATAAAAGTATCAGTCCAAAAAAGTAAGCAACTTCATCATTGGGTCACACTTTAAAGTGTTCAAGATTGTCCAATGTCTTAAAAATGCAACCTGGTCTCATTTTGAAAACGTACCTTGGGAAACTTTTACGCAAGGCACGAAATACATACTGCCATGTATGTTTCATGACATAATCATTGTGAAATGTCCACTGGGTGGCGCTAAAAGAATGTTTGGTTTTTCTGTCAGAACAGATGAACGTACCATTGTTTTTGTGTGTGAAATGTCCATTGAGTGGCGCTATGTACTCTAATGCTCCATGACGTTTTAAATAACATACCGTCTGCACTACACCTAAACCTACCCGACGGTATGAACAAAAGCGAATGTGACATAAAAACACAATTGCAAGCCTGCCATTTTTAGCTTGTTTTTTGATCTTTCAGCTCTTTCATCGTGAGTCATGTTTTTCACAGGATTCGTACCCAAGGATTCTGAATCCTAAGTCCAGTTCTGTGCCGGCTGAGCTACCGAGAAAGTTTGTTACATCCGGAAAGGAAAACATGAATATGTGTATGTGAATGAACTGTGTACGAAAGCAATTACAAGTGCTCACTGTTTTACAGCCTCTAGTGTTCATTTCTGTTGGAAACTGCAGTGATATGTACTTATTGGTACATATTTTGTGTCTTGCGAAAAAGTTCCCAAGGGTACGTTAGAAAAAATGCCAAATGAATGTGTAGAAGTATTGAAAATGTGTAAATAAAACCCTGTAAAATGCTATAACTGTGTTTCCGTCACCCTGTTGTTATGCGCATTTTGAAGTATCACATCAGAAACGAGCAATGGAAACGCCACAATTTTTTAAATTCGTTTGAGGTGGTTTTTGATTTGAGGAAAAGGGTTAATGTAAATAACAGGAGATGGAAACGCATTTGCCGAATAAATTCCTCCATGCGCACCAATAAAGTCATGTGACTTTGTGTTATGGGACAGCATAACCTGACTAACCAGCGGACCGATCTTGTTGCACCACATCTGAAATGTTGTTATGGTCATTCTTAAATGCCCGAGCAAAAATATTTCTGTATAATTGCCTTCCACGATTTTCTTACACAATTGTGTTCCCAAACAGCAGGCATCCACCTTCGAAAGCAGTTAACCGTATTTGTTTCGTCTGCTCGCTTTGAGGCGCAAGTAACTTATTTTATGAAAATTACTGTATTCAGTGGCTTCTCCTATACTTTTCTTAGTGATATTTAGTGTCAGTTTCTCAGGAAGTGACGATTTTGTTCTCTTTGACTCATTGGATTCATGACTCATTCATTTGCAAATGTTAAAATTCACAACTTTGGATGGAACCCGGCTTGTAGGTGTGTCCCATCGGGTAATCAAAAGTTATTCACACATTTACAGTCTTCACACCCACTTGAACACTTAGTTCACCCAAAAATGAAAATAACCCCATGGTTTACTCACCCTCAAGCCATCGTAGGTGTATATGACTTTGTTCTTTCAGACGAATAAAATCGTCATGTGTAATAAACGCTGCTCTGTCTGAAAGCACACACGTGATGGAGATTTACTATGGATTACAGAACCTACTTAAATCATGGGGTAATTTTCATTTTTGAGTGAACTATCCCTTTAAGCCAGCCAAATACAGGAAATGCATAATGTAAGTAGACTCATGTAAGTGCTCAAGTACAAAAACCGCAAGTGTGGGTATTGGAGCCGGCCCATTGAGTCTCAAGAACCAGATCAGTCTAATTTGTGAATCATTTAGAGTGGTTGAGTAAACTAGATCAACCAATTAACACAAAAGATCTGATTCATAAGAACAATTTGTTCACAAATCTGACAATACTTGTCTCATAAACACTCCAAGCAGAACTGGGGTGGATGTCAGGATTTTTTGTGAATAAAGACTTACATTTTGGTCTTTCGCACACCAAAAAACAAGATATGCCTTCAGAGTTGAAATATAATGCATATGGATCACATTTAAGATTTGCTTTTAGACCATTTTTGGAGATTCAAAGCTTCAGGATATTCAGTTTTTGAGTAAGGCGAATGTTTGTGGTAGATTTTGAAGGGTTTGATCAGTACATCCTGTGAAATTTCTAGTTTTAGAGTTTAAAGTCATATTTCTTTGGAGCAACATGAGGATAGGTATATTTCTGTGTAAAATATCCCTTTAAAAATGTCATACAAGCACTCCGTTGGTTCAACAAACATTTTTGAGCCTATGTAGCTATGTCTGATTGGTGGGGTCGTCCAAACAAAAAAGATGCTTGATACATTTTCCAAGGGAATCAACCTTGAAATGGCTTACTTGTTTCTGCACATTACACTGGGTTAGAAGAAAGCATTTGAACATTAAATAATACACACATCAGGAAGGATGTTATATGTTTCCCAAACAGTAACAAGTGAGCCAACTGTTCTGATTCCCTCAGTGAAAAATTAAATCCAAAAATCTTCCTCCTCCTCCATGTGATTTAGAGGAAGATATCTGTTTGTACACTATGGCCGAGTGCACCACAACCAACCGTCTGTTACCTGCCAGTAATTGCTTCCAGAGGGAGGAGAAACGAGCACTTTTATCTCATAGTTGGCACCGCCTACAAACAAGCCGACCACTAAACTGCCCAAGAGAGTTGAGTTACGCAACACGTCTCAGTGCAGCAGATCTATCAACATATGGCATTAAGTGTGCCATTTTACGTCACCTTCCCTGTTGATCATGAGGTACATCTTAGACCCAGCTTCTCGCCGCACCTAACCTACTTTCTTCCCACTGTATTCAATGGGATAACCTAAATTCCATTAATAGATGGACAAAATATGCCACAACGATCCAAGAACCAGGTTGCGAGAATATCTGTGTGTTTATGGGCTGTCTCGTAAAGTAAACTGCACGCAGAGATCCGACCCACAAAACTGCAGCTGCCGTATCTCAAATTAAAGATGCAAAAGGTTTCGAAATCTAGCACACACATTCGCCTCCCCCGAAAATTGAATAGTCTGTGAGAAGGAAGTGGATCAGATGGTCTTCCTGTCTCCTTCATGTCTCCTTCACTGCCCTTTTCTTTAAGTCAGCAAAGCCAGGCCTCATCAATATGAATGGGATCATCCTACCCTGCTGTCCACTCATCTATTATTAGAGAGAGCAGAAATTGAAAGTGAGGCAGGATAGATGAAATCTGAACGAGTACTAGCGCAGCAGTGTATTCCTAATTAAGCAGAGGATGTTGTCATTATCGGATCATAGAGTCACGTCCTAATTCCTAATCCTAAAATACTTGTTGCTGGTTCATATTCTGACAGCCTGGAAAACTCTCAGGTCCTCTTTACACACAGTGTTAATATCCATCTTAGATATTAAGACACGTCAATGTATGCTAATGAAAAACAAATAATAATAATAACTAGATGAGTAAAGTTTGAGAACAAACTTTAAAGTTTGCTTGAGAAAGCCTAGCCTGGAAGTTTAAAGCAGTTGTAAATGCTTGAAGTTTGAAAGTTTAGATAGATTAGATATATGTTGATAGCATGTTGTAATATGATTTAGCACATTGCTATTGTGATTTAATGTGTTGTTAGCATGATTAACAAGTTGCTAGCATGTTTTTAACATGATTAGCATGTTGCTAGCATCTTTCTAACATAATTAACACATTGTTAATGTGTTTTAGCATGTTGTTAACATGTTTTAGCATAATTAGCGTGTTGCTAGCATGTTTTTATCATGATTATCATGTTGTTAGTATGGTTTATTCATGATTAACATGTTTTAACGTCTTGCTAGCATTTAACTACCATAATTGGAATGTTGTTAAGGTGTTGCCAGTATGTGTCTTGCATAATTAACACATTACTAGCATGTTTTAGCATGATTACCGTGTTGTTAACATGTTTCTATCACGATTATCGTGTTGTATGCTTTAGTCATGATTAACACGTTTTAGCATGATTATAGCATGTTGCTAGCATGTTTTTAACATGATCAACATGTAACTAGTGTAATTAACATGTTGTTAATATGTTGCTAGTATGGGTTAGCATAACACATTGCTAGCACGTTTTAGCATGTTGCTAACATGTTTTTTTATGATTAACACGTTAGTATGTCTTAGTCATGATTAACATGTTTTAGCACGATAACCATGTTGTTAGCATGTTGCTAGCAGGTTTTTAGTATAATTAGCATGTTGCTGGCATGTTTATAGCATGATTAGCATGTTACTAGCATAATTAACACAATGGTAGCATGTTGATAAGATGTTTTAACATCATTAGTATGTTGCTAGCATGTGTGTATTATGATTAGCATGTTAATAACATGTTTTAACATGACTAGCATGTTGCTAGCATGTGTGTGTCATGATTAGCATGTTACTATGTTTTAGTCATGATTAACATGTTTTCGCATGATTACCATGTTGTTAGCTTGTTGCTAGTATGTTTTTAGCATGATTACCATGTTGTTAGCTTATTGCTAGAATGTTTCTAGCATGACTAAAATGTTGCTAGCATGTTTTTAACATGATGAGCATGTTGCTAGCATAATTATCATGTTAACACGTTGCTAGTATGTTTATAGCTTGGTAGCATGATTATCATGTTGCTAGCATGTGTTTATTGTGATTAGCATGTTAGTATGTTTTAGTCACGATTAACATGTTTTAGCATGATTACCATGTTGTTAGCATGTTGCTACCATGTTTTTAACATGATCACCATGTTGCTAGCATATTTTAGCATGATTATCATGTTGCTAGCCTGTTTATCATGATTACATGTTGTTAGTATGTTTTAGTCATGATTAATGTTTTAGCATGATTACCGTGTTATACTCTATAAGTCTTACTGTTCAAGTTTTAACCCTTTCAATGAAAGTCTGTGGGATTTTTGGTGGTTTTGATAGTCTGGTTTTCGAAAAACCATAAGTCGGATCAGTTAGGAGGACATACAGTACAAAAAGAAGAAGAAGCTTAAATAGCATTTTTTTTGATTGAGCTTTATTTAATGGCTCTTCAGTGAATCAAGATTTGCTGTCACTGTAATCCATATGTTCACAAAAACGTGGTAACTGATAAACTACAGGCCAAGCTAGTGGTTAGTGAAATTAAAGCTGTTTAGTTGAGTGACAACATGTCTGAACAAACAAAAATGTTTAACCTAAAAAGTTAGACATCTGTGTAGACTCGCCCAGGGTGGCACCGTCAACAATAGACCCTGCCTATCATTTGAGAGGAATATCCATTAACCCCATGTGGATCAGTGGAGTCGTATGCCTTTGGTCTGCTTCCTGTCCCTCCTGAACTTCCATCCAGTACAATTACAATGCATGGCCATAACAACAACATTATGGAAACCCCATGGGATGATCATGTAAAACCTGGCTGTAATTCCTTCCATGTTTACATGTCTGTATTCTCTAGAGGTATTTTGTTTTGATGCATTGTGCAAACAGTTCCCAAATAGAGTGTCATCCAGCATGTGCAGGGATCGGGGTCATTGAGATTTGATTGATTCTTGAACTGAAACTCTGGCTCGCATCCAGAAACCAGTCATATTTTCCACACCCCTGAGGGTGGAGGGCACACGGGGTGAAAGGAAATGAAGAGGGAGGACGTGTGAAGCTCCTGCCACAACAATCCCTCTTATCAGTACCCGGCTCTTTCGCCACCCTCTTCCTGTGTCTGCCTACCGTACACTTTCTCCTCATGTTAGACTGACACACTGCTCACACCCTTTAGTTAATCAAACACTAATTATTCTCATCAAGACAGCTGGACACTTTCTAAAGCTGGTTTTTATGCCATCCAGAGCTTATTTGAGTTTGATTGGCATTTGATAGCATCTAGAAAACAAGAGTCCAACAGTAATTTCCATGCTTGTATAAACTGGTTTATTCTAGCTGGTAGCTGATCTTTTAAACAGAGCATTTGTGACAGAATTTTATTTAGTTTTGCTCATTGTTCTTGTTCAGTCTTCACAGAGAGTACTTCTGATGCAGTTTTCTGTGGATATGTTTTAAAATGTGATTTATTCTTGAATTTTCAGCTTCTATTACTCCAGTGTCACATGATCCTTCAAAACTCATTAATATGCTGATTTGGTGGTCAAGAAACATTTTTCTTATTATTATAATTAAGCTTAAAACACTTGTGCTGCTTATTTAAACCATGATACTTTTTTTCAGGATTCTTTGAATAGAACTAAGTTTATTTAAAAAATAACCCTTTTTGACAAAGTAACAGTCTTTACTATCACTTTTTATCAATTTAATGCATCCTTTCTAAGTAGAAGTATTCATTTACTTAATTTTTTACAATTGAAGCAGAAAGAATGACACAAAACATCTTAGATTAAAACATTCATAAGCATAAATAGCCCAACAGGAGCCATCTAATCTTTAAGAATGCAGCAAAAGCAATATGTCAAACTCATTGGGTCTTTCATCTTATTCATGAAAACACATCCAGAACAAATTTCTGTATACATCATTCATAAATCCTTTTTGTATGTACATGCTGCATTGAAATCAGTTCGCCAATTTGCATATGAATGCTTCTGTGGATTTACACAGAAATTTGTTCTGCTCATTCTTCTCGAATAAAGCACATTAAGAATGAATATTTTTCATGAATGAACAACAAAGTATAACAAATCAGAGCTGAACACCCATTCAAACAGTTATATTGAAAAGAAATCAGGTCAGTGTATTCCAATGAGCCAAAGTTTGCGGCAAACAGAAGGACTCAGCTGTAACCTATATTTAATGCAAGTGGATAAACAGCCATCTTAATGTCAAGCTATAGATCTAATGAGCACTGCTTGGTGGTTAGTGTTGTGGTAATGTTGATTAAAGAGAACCGTCTAATGAGCGGTGTGTGGCTGTTACGCGCACGCTACCATTAATCAAGAGCGACTAGGTTTATCTACTCCCACCATCAGAAAGAAAAAACACTAGGTTTTTGACATAAAAATGGAAGCCAGTGCTCACCACTGACTGGGCACGATGTGTATATTTAGCCCAAGTGGTGGTCATCAGCCAAAAAGGCCAAAACCAGTGCTAAAAAAACCAGACCCACCTTTGGGAGTGACCCGTGTTTCTGCGTAAGCCTCTGCTTTTTTAAAAGGAGGAAGGTCATAAACAAAGTAGTTAATTTGGCTCTGGGTGTAACAGGAAATTGTCTGTCACTACCAACATATAAAAGCGTATAGAGGCAATCTAAAATGAGGCAGGGTCTTACCAGCACTCAACAGCCTTCCGACATGATGTATTCACCATTCACAATGCGGAGGAGGTTTGACGTCTTTTGACTTTCAACTTGGAATATTGGAATTTTGTTGATCAAGTTAGTCTTTGTTGGCTCAAGAAAGCTCTATGGTTTCTGTCTCAAGGCTTTAGCAAACTCACTGGCGTTTTTAGAAAGCCTGATCGTGGCAGCTAAGATGAGTTATGACCCTGATCTGCTATGTAAAGGGTGTAATTAGATGTGTCAGTCTATGACGTGCTGGCGTACATCTCCACGCCGTTATGCACTGGACTGATATGGCTGTGGACGCTAATATCATCCATCTCATATGGATTTGCACATCAATTGCAAATGCACAGCAGGGCAATCCTTCTAGTGCAGGGGGATTTAATTTTTTGACTGTCTTATCGCATTTTACAGTGGCACATTAGATGCCACAGACAGACCTGTGTGGGATTTCATAACATGTACATTCTCTACGGTGATCATCTGGTTCATCTAAGGACTTGGTTATACATAATTTCCAAACAAAATGTTCGGTAAGCATCAGGAAGCATTTCCAGATTTAAAAATGGCTGTCACATGGAAGTTCACACGCTGTTCCAACTCTTTAGCTAAGAAACTCTAATGTATGTAACACTCCTCAGCAGAAGCCACAGAATCCAAAATCTAAAACAGCAGCCTCCTCCCAGAGCAATCTGCGAATCAAATAATACAATTGCATTTATATAAAAACAACAGATGTTGTATCTCCGCCTTACATGGCTGCCCAACAATCCCTGCTACTTAAGACAAATATGTTTATCCACTTTGGTTTTCTCCCACAGCTTTTACATTTAGTAGGTTTAAAATACTAGACATTTCCCAGATTTAGGAATCCCCACATTTAAACCATGGTTGTCCACTGTGAAACATGCTCAGTTGGGCAGACACCTCAAAAATGCCCTCTAGTGGTGATGTCTATTACAGAAAAACAAATCATAGGTTGCCAGAGAAGTTGGTGACAGTAATGACTGCCTTGGTTGTCTGGTCTGGAATACCCATTTTGTATATACTCTAAGAAATGTCCTCAAAACTAGGATCTAATGTGCTGTGTTAATATGTTTTACTGTTATTTTAAATTAGCTATTGTATTGAATTGCACTTTAGGGTTAATTTTGTAACTAGCCATCCATTCAGTCATTAAATCAAGAGTAGTCTCCTGAGAATTAGTATTTGTAGCATATTTTTCATTTGTCCTTACACGTTTTCCGTACTAATAATGCAATGTGTTTGTTCTTTCTTTTAGAAATGCCCACCACATCTGAGGACTGGCTGCCCGACCTTACCCAAGAATCTGCACTCCCTGACTGCAATGCGGAACGTTCGGGAATCTGCAGTTCAAGTGACACTTGGCCCACCACCACTGTCCTGAGCAACAGCAGCAAAAATGACAGCACAACCACCCTCTCCACCAACCTCTCTCAAAGTCCCAACCCATTTTCAGCCCCACCTATGTTTGTGGCACTATATTCCGATTGGAACAGTGCCCTGGCGACATGGGGTTCAGCATGGGAAGCGCACATATACGGACTGGGCACTGTGTTCTGTCTAGTCGCTTTGGCCTCCACCCTGAACCTCCTGTGCCTGCCCTTACAGTACCCGTCAGGCTGTGGCTACTTCGCGCTGGTTAGTCTCTGCCTGGTGGCCGCTGGATGCACTAGGGCCTTTGCTCTAGTGTATGATGCGTACGGATACCAGGACCGCATGGCATCCACAGAGGCTTCACTGGTACTTTACGAGGCACCGTTTCCCTGCATGACTGCCGCCTTTGGCCTAGTATTCCTGCTCCTATCAATGCGCTCACGCATGCAACTGTCCTATTCCGCCTTTCAGAGACCTTGCTTCCTTGCCTGCTTGGTGCTTCTGCACTTTGCCGCTGCCTTTGGCCCTGTTGCATTACTCCATGTTGACCAGCAAGTCTTTCTGTTTCTGTCCTTGATCTCTAGAGGTGCCTTCGTGGCTCTGGCAACTTTCCTATCAGCTGCATATTTTGTGTTCTACTGCTACGTTCGTGCTGATTCCAAGCATATTTATCATTTGAACAACACATCACCAACACCAGCCGAACGCTACAACCGTTGCCCGTTTGCTGAGAGCAGAGATTGGGACCGGGCAGCAGCCGCAGTGCTACTCTGTGCAGTCTTCTCTCTGGCTTGTGCAGGGTTGCAACTCTACGCCATGCTGCATGCGCTTGGAATTGCAGGAAGCGCCGAGTCCTTTCGGCCTTGGCCTTGGTGGACTTTCCAGTTCAGTTGCCGAGTTTGCGAAGCGGTGGTTTGCCTCACACTGGTTCTGGTAGTTGCTCAGCCAGTTTACTGCTCTGATCACCTTCCCCAGCCAGGGAGTTGCTGGACAGAACTCCTTGCAGCAAAGTCACCTATCATTCCTGGGAGCTACCAGTGGACTCTGTCTCACCAGGAGAAGCTGGCTATCTGTGATCCAATTGGGCATGGAGAGACAGAGTGCCTACCCTTGTACACACTGGTGGATGACCGTCTCGGCAGCTTGAATGGCCTTGACCTTTTATACCACAGCAACCGGGCACTGGCCTATCGTGACCTTGACCTGGACTTGCCTAATACTCAACCCAACACTGGTGCCCCTTCTGTGGGTTCATCCTGTACCAGTGACTCCACAGCAGACCTGCGCCCTCCTTCGCCCATAAATCTGCGTCGAAGTATTGATGAAGCACTGTTTAGCGAATCTCTATTTCCTATGAGTCTCTTCAGCCCCTTACGACCCTTCACCTCTAGTGACCACTCCCTGAATGGTAGAGAGACCAACTCCAGCGGTGCCCAAACCCTGAGAGACAACCTTACTCCTGATCCAGGCCTATACCGAACATCTTCATGCGTGGAAGTGCTACCCCAAGTTCCCCCTGCTTCTCAAACCCAACCAGAGGGTCCGTCATTAGGTTTTCCTCCATCCCCATCTCCCTCACTGTCGTCATCTACTTGCTGCTCATCTCCCGAGCGCTGGAAAGGCAGCTCCAGCTCCTGCTCTCTCTACAGACAGTCTCTGGGTGGCTCTTCTTTGGTTTTGTGCTCTAGTCCGGAAGGACAACATCCACCACCTTCTACCCTCAGTGGGGGTTCCAGCCACACTGCCAGCTCTGGCCACCAAAGGGGAAGCTTACAGAGACCCTACAGAACATTAAAGTCAGAAGATAGTATGGACCAGCAGTCAGAGTTTGACCAATCTGTCCAAGAAGAATTTATCAGTGTGTGCAGACAAATTGATGCTCTGAGCATCTGCAGTGAGACTATTGACCTCTAGAGGGAGACCTCTACTTTCAGACAGAACAAAATGATGTAACATGAAGAAACCAAAATAGTTTCAGAGATATGATGAGCAGGTGATGGACATATCAGGTGATTTGGTGAGTCTGTTTGCCAGGGTGTCAAAACACATTTGCTTTGGTAACTGTTTTGTGGACTAGAACTGTGCCAAATGTTTAATTTTGTAAGGCTTGGTTGGTTTCTGTCAGGTAAGTTCTCCAAAGAGATGGATTCTGAAGTCAATATCCTTGTAAAGGTTTAAGAAGTGCCACCAATCGCCAGAAGCTTAGGCAGATTTTGTACAAAAGTTCTTCGATGATTGATACATTTGTAATTGTAAAACATTTGTTTCAAAATTTCTCTATAATGTTAACAGTGAGGTTTGTATGAATTTGTACAAAATCCCTTTTTGGTCTATACGATTAATACTGTGAGAGTGCGAACTACTGATAACCATGCTGTTAAACAAATACTAGGCAATCTAGCAGAAAATAGTTTCAAATGAAATACAGTATAACCTGCCAATCCAATTTTTGAAACCTTTAGAAAAGTTAAATTGTCAAGTCCCTGCTGTTTTTGCAACGGTGCATTATGTTAAAGGGCCTAACAGTTTTATCAACTAAGAAGGAGAAAACATCTCTTAAGACAAGAAGAGAGAAGGATACAAGTATTCTTACAGCGCACCCTGTTAATAGCTACAGTTCAGTCGTCGTTCAGTAGCACTTAACGAACTGAACTATAGCCTGCCATTTCTTTCTTTTTCATAGTGTATATTTGATATAAACAGCAATTAATAATTTATTTATCTGCCAGGTCTTATGTCATGTTTTCAAAAACTATACACTGTTACTCAATACATATTAAAAAGAAGAAAAATTACTTTGTACATTTTATAGTGTGCATGTTCTGAAAACGTGTGAGAAACCGCTGATACATCTAATGTTTGTCATTAGAGGCTGTTGGAGATTTCCAATAAATATATTAAAAACTGACATTTGTCTCATGCAGAAATATTTCACAAAAACGGCGCAACAGATTAAGTATTTTTATTTCTCTTTTTTAAACAGTATTGAACAGGATATGCAACCTCAGTTGAGTACACTGCGGTAAACAAACTTGGCTCGAGTTGTCAAAGACTGTGACTGTGGGCAAAGCAACATACTAATGAAATCCAGTTGATGTAATAGATGCAAAGTGTCTTTGTACATCATTATACTGAGAATTTTGTACAGCTTGGATAACTGTGTCCACATATTTAATGCTAAGATAAAGAATCTAAAAAAAACACTAGCAGAAATTGCAAAAAGCTAAATAGTACTGAAAATGTATTACAAAAACACTCATTTATATTCATACGGTTGACATGCTTCATTTGGCAGTGATAGTTATACGAAGCCAAAGGATTTGGTGAGCATGAGTGGTGTGTTTTGGGTTAAGACAGATGTGTCTTTCATTTATTACACAATTCAAGGCATGTCACTGGTTCACCCAACACGCAAAGCTGCAGGGGACATCTAGTTGACAAAGACAAACATATCCTGAGAGAGGACCAGGATACTCACAGCATTTATTTGGCTTTTATAGAAGATTAAATAGTCAAAGTTAACAAAAAATGCACTTGGCAGTTATGTAAATATTACCACGACTTAAAAATAGAAAACTGCAGCATGCAAATGAAAACTCTTCATACCTGTACAGCACTCAGAGTTGCAACTGCATTAACACAGATCCCATAATAACTATTCTTTGCTAAAATTCCTCAGAGACTGCATTTAAACTCAGCCATAATTTATCAACCTCGATAATCGTCAAACCCTTCAGTACAAGTTCCAGCTTTTTGGTCAAAAATATAATCCGGACACATTAGCAAGACACTCCCAGAGCGACTACGTATATCTACAGATATTGGTTTTGGTATAATTATTTTCAGTATGAATCGTACCCACAGTTACAGGACGCGGGACGGTGGATGTAGAGAAAACAGACCCACCGATAATACAATAGACATTTAACTATCACAAAATTGACATTAATTTTCTATGTACCTCTGCCTTCGAAAACAAAAATATATCTCATAGCATCTTCAGTAGTTACAAACCTACTACAGAAAAGATTGCCTCAAGTATAGCTGAAGAACTTGGTTTGAAGGCAGTCATCATTTTGTAGGTGAACATGGTAATACTTTTAGGCAGTGATGCTGCCTAAAAATAATCTTAAAGACATTAATATTGATTGCTGAATCAGTTTGGGAGGAAAAAAAAGTTTTCAAGAATATTCACTGCGAATGCCATCTTGTTTTTGCCGGTCTGCTAATGAACACACAAACAGGCAGCTTTTTGGTAACCCTGATGATCCCTTGAGTGCAACTGCCATGTTTTTGGGGACTGAATTAGTTTGCGGTCCTGCGCTCAAACTCATTTAATACTTCTCTTCTCCATATCTCACTGTGGTGGTCGTGCTAGAGGAACGGTGAAGAGTGGGTTTTCTGGCAGGGTGGGGTAAGTTCTAGGATTTGTCGGAGGTGTTTGGTCGCTGCTTCCCATCCACGTTCCGCCCACTCCATTAGTAAAGTCGTTTCTCATAACTGTGGAGAAAACAATTTCACACAGTGAAATCCATTCTAGCTTCACAATATTAAAAGTAGTGTTGAGCACTGTCGCCCTCTAGTGACTCACGAGTGAAGTCCATGCACGCCACCCTCAACCTGAGCAGACATGGTTCGCTTCTCGAACTTCAGCTCTCCGGAATACATCATGGACCTGAAAGCACATACAAAAACAGTGTAGGAATTTTCATAGCTTAAGCACAAACCAAACACGCAATAAAACACAGACACATACTTACCGAAGCACAGAAAGGCTTTTTGCACCAATGTCTTGGCAGCCGTGTTGAATTCCTGCGATGAGGTATGGGACAAATTTATGGATGGAGCCTTTGTCCTGCACTGAGCCCGACACTCCCTGAGCCACCTTCACCTTATCACCCTCACTGCCAAGAGAGCCAATCAGCACAGAAAATGAGGTAATGTGATGATAATATATCATTATATACAGCAGACCGAGTCACATACTATGGCATTCCTATTCCTGAATAATTACATAGACACTACTGCGTACCTGAAGTATCGTTTCTGACTGCTGGTGTTTTTCTCCATAGCATCTAGTGAGCCCATGCCTCTATATTTCTTCAGTCGTACCCCGTCGGAAAAGAAATACTCGCCTGGAGCTTCTGTGGTGGCGGCCAGCAGAGATCCCATCATCACTGCAGACAGAATGCATTTGTTTCATATAAAAAGACACGTTCATTTTATTTTCAACATTTCTTAAATTGTTAAAAGTTTGACAATTACCTGTCGATGCCCCCAGGGACAGGGCTTTCACCACATGTCCGACCGTCTGAATGCCCCCATCTGCGATGACTGGCACCCCAAACCGACGAGCGTACTCTGCCACCTTGTACACGGAGGTACCCTGAGGGCGTCCGCATGCCATGACTGCAGGAATGAGTAACGGACACACGTCAGGCTTTATGATTGGCTAATGTGTGAATGGAATATGCAACATATAACAGTGAGTATATAACGGTGTTGTGAAATACAGGGATGCAAACTTGCCACCTTATGGCGAAAATCACCATTTTGAATCCAAAGAGTTAATTTGTGTGATGTGTTTAAAAACGATTAGTGACTGAGGTAACACTGTGTTCATTTACAGTTCTGTCAGTAATTACAGAATCAAATGATATTGATCCGAATCAAAAGTTCCGATCCGAATCAAATGATTTGCGATACGCAAAGTTCCGATCTAAATCAGATCACTTGCGAACCCGTCCAAGAAGCCGGATCTAAATCAAATGATTCGTGTTACACAATTTAAAGTCCTGATTTGAATCAAATGATTCACGATTTGCCATCCAATTAGAGTGCTTTGAAACAGTGAATCACTTTGCGATGCAGTGGTTTAACTGATTCCGAGTTTCAAAAAACTTAGCTTCACCCATCACTACGTGCTTATTAAAACTGTTACAAGCAATGTCGAAATTCAGAATTGATTGGCTCTTTCAACTTTATCTGTTTTTTTTGCTAGTGAATCACTTGAAATGAATGAGCGAAGTCACAAGAATCAATTAAATGACTCACTCAATTGATTTGGTTCATCTGTTCCTCTTTTCGCATCTTCAGCCATGTTTACACGCCATTGTTAGTACTACTACTGGCTTTTTTAAAATAATTTTATTCATTAAAATAAAAAAGCATTTTGTTTTTTGAATTGTGTGAATTTTGCATTAAAAGAAATTAAAGATATATAAAAAAATTAAACACTTGTTTCAAGTACCTCTTCAGAAATATTGCTATTTTCAAGGGTTTTCCAGGCCTTAAATTTCAAGTCAAATTCAAGTACTTCAAGCACTTTAAAGGGGTCATCGGATGCCCATTTTCCACAAGTTGATATGATTCTTTAGGGTCTTAATGAAAAGTCTATAATATACTTTGGTTAAAAATTCTCAATGGTCGTGTAAAACAACACCCTTTTTACCTTGACAAAATCAGCTCTGCAAAAATCATCCCATCCCATTCTTTAAATGCAAATGAGCTCTGCTTGCCCCGCCCCCCTCTTCTCTCTGTGGAGTGACGAGCCTGTTTACTTTAGCCGCATTTAACATGGAGGTTGGACTGTTACAACTGATCTCAGGTAAGACGCGCATGTCAATCAACTATCGTGGGAGCGGTCTCTGTGCGTGTGACGCAACAACGACAGGCATCTGAGAATGGCTCGATTTGAAAAGGGGGATATTATTTTTACAGATTAATTAAAAACCACCGCATGGATTTTTACCATTACAGGGTAGATTTGTACACACACTGCCAACACACTTTAATGTTCAAACAGCATGTAAAAGTGAACTTAGCATCCGATGACCCCTTTAAGCACTTTGTACGAATCCTGTATCCCTTTAATGCCGCTCTACATTAATTCCATTTCTGCAAGCAATAAGAGTGTGAGATTGAGTCCCAACCTTCCTGTGTGATGCAGATAGAACCACAGCCCATTCCCACTCTCAACGCATCCACTCCTGCGTCTATCAGGTTCTTTGCTTGAGCAGCTGTAACCACTATGGAGAGAGACAGACACTCAAGTTAGAGAGAACACTGGAAAGTATTTGGTCATTAAAGTATTTTAATACGATATTTACCATTTCCTCCCACAACCTGCAGTTCTGGGTACTTCTGCTTGATGTAATGGATTATATTAATCTGGTATACGGAATTGCCTTGTGACGAATCCTGAAAAACAAAGACCTTTATATTGGTTTCGCTAGCAGGCCTCACCTCACACTTCACCTTTAATGGAAAGACAAAAATAGTCTGACAGTTTTGGCTATAGGCCATGAAACTGATCTTGGAGATAAGCTCCCTTAAGCAACAGGCAGCACCTGCTTTCGTTTCAGTTTTCAAAACCAGTGACTGAAAGATTGACTTTTCTTTCAGAACAACCGACCTACCAAAACTACTACATCCACCCCAGACTGCATAAGCAGGTCCAGACGATATTTGTCATCTTCACGGGTGCCGATGGCAGCGCCACACAGTAGTTGTTTGCGGGAGTCTTTGGAGGCCAGAGGATAGTCCCGGTTTTTCTTCAGGTCTGTGCGAGCTATTATGGCCACCAATTCATCCTTATCATTCACAATGGGCAGTTTACCTGCCGAGATAATTAATATAACTCGTTGAGACCTTTTAAAATGTTCAAACACTGTATTGTAGGGTGTTTCCTGCAAGTGGAAGAGGACTAGCGAGCTAAAAGTACAAATTAAATGAATTTGATATTCAGTTCAAAAGGCTTTGATGATAAAATTGCACTGTAGTCTGTGTTTTGGTGTTCTCACCTTTTTTGCTTCGTTGCAGGATGTCATTGGCCTCTTTTAGTGTGACACCAGCAGGAGCGACTACAAGATCCTCTCTTTTAGTCATGGCCTGGAAAACAATTACAGACGCACAGCTATAAAAGTACAGCATGCCAAGCACATTAAGTTTTTAACATTATTAATACGTTTTTTTGAGCAGCAAATCAGCATATTAGAATGATTTCTGAAGAATCATGTAACACTGAAGACTGGCGTAATGATGCTGAAAATTCAGCTTTGCCATCACAGAAATAAATTACATTTTAATATGTATTAAAATAGAAAAACAATATTTTAAATTGTAATCATATTTCACAATTTGATTGTTGATTGACCACAAACCTTTGAACAATAGTATAGATTCACTAGATCAAACAAGCAGTCTTACCTCCTCTAGCGGTTTGTTGTGATCTTTCTCGGACAGGAAATCGATGTCCCGAGACGTGACGATGCCGACCAGTTTGCTGCCCATCTTGCCGGTCTCAGTTATGGGGATTCCAGAGAATCCATGTCGAACTTTTGCTTCAAGTACATCGCCTACAGTGTGATGGGGACTCAGGACCACTGGATCAGTGATGAAACCCTGTTCAAACCTCTGCAGGCAAACACAGAGAGACCAGGACATTAATATTAACAGGTACAAACACACACAGGAGACACAAGCCGTAAACATTTATGAAGGGTGACGCAGTCTTACCTTTACTTTGCGCACTTCGTTGGCCTGAAACTCTGGTGTGCAGTTATGGTGAATGATGCCAATTCCTCCCATCAGCTGAGCAACAAGTCAGAAAGATTCATATTATTGATTGACAGATGTTCAGTCTAATTAAAAAATAAAAGATTTAAATGGTACTCACTGCCATAGCAATGGCCATTGAGGATTCAGTAACAGTATCCATAGGAGAGGAGATGAGTGGGGTCTTCAGTGTGATCTTCTTGGTCAATGCTGAAGTCAGGTCCTACATAAAATATCAAAGAAATGATTGAAAACTGCGTTAATAAAAGAGTTATGTTCTCTTGCTTACATTAATGACAAAAATGACTGCATTTTGACTATGTAGTTCCATGTCTGGCCAATAGAGGCAGAAGAGCATCAATAACTGCTATTCTATGGTATCAGTAGGAAAATTATGCCTGGTGAAGTACATTTTTGTGTGAAGAAACTGTGTTTTTATATATATATATATATATAAACACTACTTTTCAAAAGTTTGACACTATAACACTATTAACACTTTTATTCAGCAAGGACACATTTAATTGATAAAAAGTAAGAGTAAAGACATTTATAATGTTACAAAAAAAAGTTATTTAAAATAAATAATGTTCTTTTAAAATTCATTAAAGACTCCTGAAAAAATAATGTATCGCGGATTCCAGTTCAGGATTTTAAAATGATTTCTGAAGGATTATGTAACACTGGTGTAATGGTTGCTGAAAATTCAGCTTTGCTATAATAGAAATAAATTATAATTAAAATTTATAAAAATAGAAAAGTTAAAATGATTTGTTACAATATTACTGTTTATTTTTGATCAAAAGAAAAAAAATGCAGCCTTGGTTAACGTAAGAGACTTCCTTCAAATATACTGGGGGAAAAAAAATATTGTACTAACCCCAAAATTTTAAACAATAAGGTCAAATAACTATTTTAAAGAATACCACATACACTACCCGTCAAAAGTTTTTGAACAGTAAGATTTTTAATGTTTTTTTTTTTTTTTAAAGAAGTCTCTTCTGCTCACCAATCCTGCATTTATTTGATCCGAAGTACAGCAAAAACAGTAAATTTGAAATATTTTTACTATTTAAAAAATCTGCTTTCAGTTATAATAAATAGTAAAAACATTTATTAAAAAAAGTAATGTTTTTGCTGTACTTTGGATAAAAAAAAAAAATCCTTGGTGAGGATTGAGCAGAAAAGACTACTTCAAAAAAAAAAAAACATAAAAAAAATCTTGCTTTTTCCAAAACTTTTGACTGGTAGTGTAAAACACTGCATATGTGGGTGAAAGTGCATGTATATCAAAGTAATAAAAAATGGGTGGGTGGAAGTGGTTAAGATGGGGTGACAGTGAAGGCGGTGACCTTTATTTACACACCAGGGCTGAGAAGTGTTCCTCTAACACAGATAAGCTCGCAAACATTCCCTTCGCAACCTTCACCTTGTCAGTACCAACATCCCAAGTTCCCAAAATATACGCTTTTGCGTTCACATCAGTGGGGAAGAGTAGCCTCATGGGAAAACAGACACCACAGTGGTAAATTTCCCAAATCTATGGTTCAGTGAAGGCAAGCTCATGGAGTCTCAAAGAAAAGTCAGGCACAGACATGAAAGCTGTTATTAAACCAGCCTACACAAACCCAAACAGGAGTTTCAGTTTCACTACTGGTCACAGTTGTTTTGTGTTTCGAGCTTCAGCCTCATTTAATTCATAATCATACTCAAGACAGAGATTTTAAAGGGCTACTGTGTGCCAAAGGCAAAAAAAAAGGTAATAAATAAGACAAAAGATAGCAGAGCAGAATGTTCAGTGTTCGTTAAATTTTAATGTGTGCAAGTGGATTATGACGACACTGGTCACAAAATAGAACAATTCAAATTAAGGGGAGAAAAAGCTGCTGGTTTGAGTAATTTGATGCAGATTTAAAACTGCTGAATCAAGTATTACAAAGTCAAACAAGGTCAGAAAAAGTAAAGCGCTACTTTTCACAATAACGGAAAATCTTTGTGGTCACATGGAAAATGTGAGATACTAAATATTAATAATCAAAACACGTTTACCACATTGATAAAATACATACTTTAATAGACTGTTGAAATTAAAATTTATGAATTCAGTGTTTCCCATTCGCCACAGTCTCATCTGTCCCGCCACAGTTTCATAATAAGCCGAAAATATTTATACTCGTCATTTTAACATAGACGTCTTTAACGTTGTGTTTCGTGCCATCGCTTTGGAAAAGTGTCCGTCAAACGAACTAAGCGTTATATGGTTTTATCCGTTCATCAAGTCTGTTTCGCTGCTTGTTTGTGAAGCACGCACTTCATTCAGACTCAGACGATCAGTTCGTGATTTGATGTTTGCCGCGTCAGAGTCAGAGCGACTCTTTGATTGACAGTCAATGCGGTGAACATTGTTTTTGCCGTGAGTTTAGCGCGCGTTTGAGAATACAACGGCAACCAGTTACGCATTGTCACATTAGCATAATTTCCAACATTTTAATGGGCAGATGTTTACAATATTTCACTAGATTTGTAATGAGACGCGTTTGTAAACCTGTTTGCACTGAAGCTGGAGTTTTCCGCCAAAATAAAAGCTCTACTGCAGTTTCCGTCAAAATAAAAGCTCATAGGTTTATTTCTTGGAAGCAAGGACTAAAATTAACAGACACGCGCACAGAAAATACTGTACAAGCAGAGCAAGCGCGTTGTTTCGATGGCATTTTCCCCTCTATTTCACAAGCGCCACCTGCTGTCAGAGAGTGAAATTCAGTCTGTTGTTTTTGTTTTATGCAGGTTTTAGCATAGTTTCACAAAGCTTTAAAGTCAGACCATTCTGTTTTTGATTCAAATGTTGAAATGATACAGACAAATTTAAATTAAAAAATGCTCATGCTACATGTGTTTCATCTTTGTTTGTATTGTTATTAAAATTCAGTGGTTGGTTCTTTGGTTCATTATTAAATACGTTTAGTTTTTGTAGTAGTACAACTGCAAAAACAGATTAATTGCCAGGAAAAAAAAATATTTAGGGCTGATAAATTTTCTCAAATCACCAGCCATTGGCAGATGTGGCAAAACTAGTTTTAGGTCCTGCTTGCAAGTGTAGAAATTAGGACAAAAGTATTGTAATTTTCTACAGAAGAATAAGGTAAAATAATATACCTGAAAAATACAAATTTTATTTCATTTATTTTACTTACTAATTACTAATAAGTATTTGTTTACTAATTTATTTTACAGTGCAATTATTTTACAATATATGGCTATTCCTGTCATAGGAATAATAATAGAAAATTATTATTATTATAATATTCTAATTTGTTTGGCTTCCAAATTGACCAGTGTGAGTGTACTTTAGACTGAGACACTATATCACAACTGTAAACTTTAAGAACAAGTCAATTCACCAGATTTCTTTCTTTGTTTAGTTTGTACACTGACCTGTTTTGGAGCTCTTATTTTTTAACTCTCAGAGTGCACCAGAGATATGAATTTAACTTTAAAATGTACAAAATTTTCTCCTGGGGGGGCATGCCCCCCCACACCCCCCTAGTGGGACCGAGGTCCACCACCACAGTCTCACAAAATTCTGTGGGAAACACTGGAATTTATTTATAAACATTAAAATAGGCACTTGTAATATTAAGTTACATTATTAAAGGATAAGTTCACTTCCAGAATAAAAATTTCCTGATAATCACCCCATGTTATTCAAGACGTTCGTGACTTTCTTTCTTCAGTCGCAAAGAAATCACGTTTTTTGAGGAAAACATTCACAGATTTGTCTTGCATGGTTCCCAACGATTTACACTTCCAAATTGCAGTTTCAATTCAGGTTCTAAAAGATCCTAGGCAATGATTAAGGGTCTAATCTAGCAAAACAATCAGTCACTTTCTTTAAAAAAAATAAATATTTATATACTTTTTAACCACGAATGCTCGTCTTTGCGACTGAAGAAAGAACATTGTGAATGACATGGGAGTACATTTTCAGAAAATGAACATAACCTTTTAAATAAAACCAAATAGTAAAACATATCAATGATTTGTGCCTTTAAAAAAAAATGTAGAGAAGATGTGTTGTGATGATGAAGAAAAGGAAAGAGCAATAAAGCCAGTGAGCGATGAAACAAAGGAGACAGCCATTTAGCTAAAAATAGTGAGTGCAGAGAAAACACAGACGGGTTGGTTAAACGAACACGTCATTATGAAAACAAACCAAATGAGAGAATGAAAGTGTGGATGCCACAGGTCAGACCACTCACCACTTCATCTGAGGTAAAGTCAATGAAGCCAGGCAAGATCAGGAAGTCACTGCAAATAAAACAAAGAGAGAGATAACAATCAGTGACCAAGAATCAAATCAAACACATTCTCCTCTAAGAGAAACAAACACTACTGTTCGAAAGTTTGGCGTCTGTAACATTTTTTTTAAATGTTCCCATTTTAAAATGTATTGTATTCCTGTGAATGAAAATTTTGATTTTCAGCATCATTACTCCAGTCTTCAGTGTCACATGATCCTTCAGAAATCATTCTAATATGCTGATTTGCTGCTGAAGAAACTTTTCTGCAGTAGGAATCTTTGATAAATAGTTCAAAAGTATTCAAAGCAAAACATTAATTTGAAATCTTTTGCAACATTAGTAAAGCCTTTACTGTCATATCAATTTAATGTCGCTGAATAAAAGTACAAAAAAAAAACAAAATCTTACTGGCCCCAAACATTTGAATGCTACTGCATGACTTTTAGCAATTAAATAGCCTCAAATCTCACAAACATAAGAAAACAGTTGCAAAACGTCCATTTTATTTTGGCTGAAGATGAAGACGCTCCTGTGGTAGTTATATTATTTAGATAAACATTCAAGTGTAATGAAAACCTGATGCTGTCGGCTGGATGTATGACCCTTTAAATCATTAGGAGCTCTAAATTAAGTGTGGTTTTTGAGGTGAGCTTGAGGAACGTCTAAGGCTCGGGCACATCATGACTGGTGCTTATTTACATGAAAAAAACCTTCACCGGCCTACTGAAATCCAATGATACGTGCTATATAAATCCTGCTGACTTCCCGCGGAATTGGGATACTTTAACAATGTTGCCCTGAGGTTGTTTTTCATGTCCACGGGTTGAAGTGACCCTAATATTTAGGCCCTGGGATGTGAATTTTACCAGGGGAACACTGCCAAAGAATGTGTATTTTACCCCCCGAAATGTGGGACCTCCTCAAAACGTGATTGTGCTACTTTTGGGCTAGTTTTGAGTAGAAACTGGATGGGTTTTGTGAAAACCTGGCAACCCTGACCAGATGACATAAATATTAGCAAGAACGAGAGCAAAAAGCTCCTCATATAGACGAAAGGTAACTGAAAGTGCCGAACCCAGTGGCTAGAGAGAAAATTAGATGGATTTTGAAGTTTACGTATACGTCAAAATAAGAGGAGAGAGACAGAGAAGGACATAAACATATTTTCTCGTCTTGTGCTGGGCTAAAAAAGGAGTCTGTGTCGGCTGGAACAGGGCGGGGTTCCTCTGCGCCCACATGTACTGACCACACACCCCTAAACATCAACAACGCTGGGTGTGAACTTCAGGAAAAGCCTAAATAAATGAGGCTAAAACAGACAGTTGTCCTGATTAAATGTGCTGAAGTCTGAATCCTTAGTTGTAGAAATCCAAGAATTGTTTTGACTGCCAGGAACTTTGCAGGAAAACAATATTTGTTACACTGTGTCCTGGAAGTGAAGTGCCATCAAGCAATAAAATCTCTTATCCATGTTAATCTGATTATTTGTCCCAACAAGCCCCAATGAATGGACATTTTTTTTCCGGTCATTTAGTTTTTATTTGTGCTCTGCCCAGTGGATGCATTGGCCCCTCCCACAATGAAATCAGATTGGTTTAGAATCTTCACACCAACCATCAGAAATGTTCTGAATGGTTGTGGCGAAGACATGTTGATTTGTTACTTTCTGCATTTACAGACCTAAATGTCTTAAAGAGATAGTTCACCAAAAAATAAAAAATTCTGTCATTAGTTACTCACCCTCATGTGGTTCCAAACCTGTATGACCTTCGTTCATCTTCACAACACTTTTGATGAAATCTGACAGCTTTCTGACCTTGCATAGACAGCAACGCAACTGACAAGTTAGTCCATGTCCATCAGTGGTTCAGCCATAATTTTATGAAGCTATGAGAATACTTTTCGTGTGCTAGGAAAACAAACATAACTTTATTTAGCAATTTCATCTCTTCTGTGTTTTCTCGTCACTCCATAAAATTAAGGTTGAACCATTGATGTCATATGGACTATTTTAACGATGTCCTTACTACTTTTCTGTGCTTGAATGTGTCAGTTGCATTGCTGTCTATGCAGAATCAGCAAGCTCTCGGATTTCATCAAAAATATCTTAATTTGTGTTCTAAGGATAAACAAAGGTCTTACGGGTTTGGAACAACATGAGATTGAGTAATTAATGACAGAAAATGACTTTAAATGTACATATTAGAATCTATGATAATTATTTAGTGAGCCCACTGCTGACTTCAGCTCTTTGGTAGAACAACAAGTCTCAGTTTTAGATGACTCAGACTGTAAACTTCACTAGGCTCAAAGACAGTACAGACTGAAACCCAGACTACCTCCAAATATGCAGACAAACACAGTGCCAAATATCACCACAGACTCGCTGACTACAGCTTTATACCAACCAGCTCTGAACAAACCCAGGTAACATGGTGATCCACTAAACACTAGATTTACAAATGATGTTTTTAATTGAATTTTATACTGTGTCCTAATTGTTAATTTTTGTAAATTTTATGGGTCTGGCGTCTGGTGTCATTCACTTCCAGCTATTTTTAGCTGTACAAAACAGTTCGTTTTGCTGCTTGATATTGCAAATTGGTGTGTTTTACCATATTATTTGAATGTATTATCTTAATTATGAGCACACACATCCGTCACATCATTCTAAACCTGTATGAGTTTCTTTCTTCTTAGGAACATTATATTTTGAGAAATGTCTTTTCCCCGAGTTTTTTCCCGCCCATACGATAGATATCAATGCTAACCAAACTGGTTACCAACATTCTTCAAAATATATGTTTTTTGTGTTCTACAGGAGACAAAAAGTCATACATTACAGTAAATGATGACAATTTTGAGTAACTATTCTTGTAACAAAAGCCCAAAATCCCAAAAGGTATAAAATAGGTTTTTAAATCAGATTTAATACAGATCTAAATGGGGCCTGCTGCAATTTTTATACTAACATTGAATAGATAAATTCCAGATCATGTTAATTTTAAAGTAGCTGAAAAACACTGACATGGCCTCTGAGTCACCTAATGTTATAAATGGAGGATTTGCTTTAATATTTCTGGAGACGTAGAAAACTCTTTTATCTCTCTGATAAAATAGTCTGCAAACAGTCTGCAAAGTAACACATGGGTGAGACATCTCACATCAGCACAACAGAGATCTGAGCCTCATGTGTCACATGCCATACAAAGAAAAACCTGTTCAAATACACTTATGCGTGTGTTACACAAATCAATTTAACACATACAAGCCTGTGTTAGATTTATAGGAGGTTTTAGACATAACTGTGTTTTCTCTATCCCCATCTGTGTGTATTTGCGTGTAGAAGGGCCCTCACATGACGCCGGCGTGAAGATAGTCATGCGGCCCGCAATGCATCCCTACACGCTTTTCATTACAGATAAGACAGCTGGACCTTTCACCTTGTAATCTCATTCTTAAAGGCTACACTGTGTGTGAACTCACCGTGTCCTAATGTCACCCGTCATAACATGAGTTTGACTCTTTACAGTCAACCATTACAATGCATTATGAGTGCAAAGAATGAAGACATTCATATGCATGAGCAAATATGACGCACTTTGAAATGTACACATTAACTGTCAACAAATCCTCTCCCTCATGTCAGTCCAAACTTGTATGACTTACTTTTAATGTGTGTGTTGTTTGAACTGTGCTCTTCAAAATATCTTCTGTGTTCCGAAGAAGGAAGTACAGTAAGTCATATTGATTTAAAAATACATGAGGGAGAATAAATGATGACAACTTTTATTTTTGACTTGACTTAAGCCTTTATAAATCAACCATGCAAATTACATCCACATAAATATACCCTGGCTTAACCAGGCTAATTTATGTTAATGCAACATATGGCATAGATTAGGGTTGAAATTCTGTTCCCCCACCAGCGATTGAAAGCAAAATCTTTTAATCGTCTCCCAAGGAACCTAAATAGACCATCCAGACTGGATACAGCTGGAACATTTGCGCCCATTATTGAGCTCACTAAAAGATGATGTCTTAATAAAGGGCCGTGTTACTCACTTGTAAGTCATACCGTCCCCCATTGAGCAAAGCTCATCCGCCGTAAGTCCGTCTCGGACAGACTGCTGTTCTGATCTGTAATGTGGATGCCCATTACATACACACAGTGTATCACTGCAGGGAGAGGAACCCAATGAAAAGTACTTACTTGTAGGTGAGACCATCTCCAACTGAAAAGAGCTGCTGGGCAGACAGTCCGTCATCGGGGATATAGCCCGTTCCTCCACTTATCAGATAGTCTGCCATGCTAGAAAAAGTAATACACAAACATGACCTGTAAATAGCAGTTAGGTCACTTTGTTTTTGAGCAAAGTCCAACCAGCTCTGTATTTATATTGACACACTATTTAAATGTCTCATATCTTCCACTATAAGTAAAAATCCCATTTATTTTCTCCATAGGAGAATTTATTTTTAACAACTACTTACTGACATTTAATGAGCTGCAGAGTTATTAATCAATGGTATATTCTTTTATTGAAGCCACCAATTTGCATCATTCCTACTTATTTTTTATTATGTTTAACAGTGATGTTTTTAGAGGCTTCTTCTATGAAAAAATACATTACCCATGATTCTCCAAAGACAGCTCCACCAATCAGACAAGTAGTTGTCAACCAACCAATATAAATAATGCTAACCTAATTGTTTAAAGTCTTTTACACCATATTTACTCAAAATTATCTTAAAAATATCCAATGGTTAGGCAAATGCTGTCCAATCATGTGACTGGAGGGCCACCTTCTTGCAAAGTTCAGCTCCAGCCCTTAACACACCTGAACCTGAACACCTGAATCAATCAAGATGTTTGAAATTACTTAAGATCTTAAAAGAAATGTGTTGAAGATGACCCTCAGGAAGCACATTTGGTCACTCCTGGACTGTTACTGGTAGCTTAATTTTAATAATTATTAAAAGATGCCTGCTTACATTTGGCCATTTTGTTTGATTGGGTGCGTCTGTTTTATGGACTTTCGTGCCAATGAGGCTGCCATTGTTTTATAGAGTCTGGCTGATGCCAAAAATGTTCAAATTGCTCATATTTGAGATTTTATTTGATTTTAATGTGGCAGTTTGCACCAGTGCCAATGCCGGTGTTTTTATTGACTCTGGCTGAGGTCGATAATCTCAATGACCCAGTATCAGCTCAGCTGATATGCAGTTGTTTTTAAATCTTCTCAATGCGGATGGCAATCAGCCATGCGCCATTGTCTTATTATGGCCAAATATCGATCGATTTGTCTACATTTTAATGTCAGTCTCAACTTTTCTAAGTGCGTTTTAAATCTTAGCACTTTTCTTTTTCTGCTTTGTGAAACATAGTATTTACTTAAGAAAATGAATTTCTCATTCGTTTGATTTTAGTAGGCACGTTCAGCAGGCTGGCGTGAACAGGAAGCCACGCAGATTCTGTCTGTGTTAAACCACATGTCGCGACGCGTGGAATATTCCACGTTGAAAACACCGCGTTTAGGTTTCACGGTGTAAACACAGTCAGTTGATAACCATAACGCTTAACCATAACGTTACACACGTTCTGATGCAGCAATAACGTAGCTATAACAGTGCCGTGACCTACTAACATTATTCCATCTGCAAGCGCGATATAAAAATAAACGAACAGATGTTGACACATGCAAACAGACGGGCGTAAACGGACTGAGGTATTGTATTTGTGAATTCATGCATTTCTTTTTGAATGCAGTAATACAGACTCGCACTACTGGCCCGGTGACCTACATTAAGTACATTAAAAAATATAAGTCAGGGAAACCCTGAGTCTCTATCGAAAGCAAACACACACCTGGTGAAGATTTTCTTTGTTAGTATCCCTCCTGCAACACATCACCAAAATAAGCACTTTAAAATAAGACTTCAGTAAATATAAATTCAAACCTTTTTTTGTAAATGAGCACGCGTGTATCTGGAGCTGATGCGCGTCAGATGGGAAAACCCAGATTACCGCTCTCTGTTGGAGAATGTGTTAACCAAACCCGGTTAAATCATCTATACGGACTATTGTCCCGGTTTTCGGATCCTTTAGACGGTCTCGTTTGAATTCGGGTTTTGTGATGAGTCTGTCTTTATGTAGAAAGCGAGGCAGACACAGAGAGCCCGCGTCATATCCTCAACAGCTCCACATCCACGTGGTGACGGCATGGTTAACTCTTTCATTACCGCCACATCACTCTATCTATATTTAAACATAATGTATACATATATATGGGTCAGTGTCAAATAAGGATCCCCGAGACGTTTAAAAGGTGAAATCTTTTTTTTAATGCATGTGCCAAGTTCTTGAAATGAAGTAGGCCTGTTTGTATTCATATCGAGAGGTCTTTTTGTCGTTGTCGTCCGCGTTGCGGCCACACTGACAACAAAAGCTGTCAAATTGCTATTTAATTACATTATTTTTGGCTGGAAGTGTAAAAAAAAATAAGAAATTGAAAACCTATTCATCATAAATTTGTAAATTTGTAGCCTCTTTTTTCTTAAACGCAGTAATGGGTGAGACTTCCGGTTTATTATCTGCTATAGGGAAATTACGAGAAGAATAACAACAAATGCTAAGACTGTTTGCACTACAAGCCATTGTGTTCATAATTAAGATAATACATTGAAATAACATGGTAATACACACCAACAGTGTTGGGGGTAACGCATTACAAGTAATGCAAGTTATGTAATATTATTACTTTTTCCAAGTAACTAGTAAAGTAATGCATTACTTTTTAATTGACAAGAAAATATCTGAGTTAGTTTTTTCAAATAAGCAACGCCAGTTACTTTCCCCCCAATTTATTGATTAAAAGCTCTCCTTTCCCTATGTTGAGAAATCGGGAGTAAGATATTAGTTTTAGAATAAATGTGAACATGCGTTAATTCATCTCACTCACAAAAAACAGATTCAGTATTCCTCAAAATGAATAAAAAGTGTAATTCAACTCAGAATATGACGCAAACCTGCAATAATTAAATATGTTAAATAATACAAATATCCTTTATGCATTTAATATCATTTTATCAACCGATGTTTTTGCTGCCAACCTTTAATGATCCAATTCAACCATACTAATAAGCAAAAATTACTCAAGATAATCTAACATTTGTTTTCCTTTTTTTATATTGCTGAAGAGATGATATTTTTTCTTCTGCTGTCTACTGTACAGACATGAATTCACTTTTACATTTGCCAAAAATAGAACTTTTTATATTAAAAACAAACAAGCAAGCCCTGCGCAGATTTAAAAGTAACGTAAAAGTAATGTAACACATTACTTTCCATAAAAAGTAACTAAGTAACGTAATTAGTTACTTTTTTAGGGAAACCTCAATATTGTAATCCATTACTTTTAAAAGTAACTTTCCCCAACACTGCACACCAATTTGCAAAATCAAGCAGCAAAAGCTGTTTTTGTACAGCTAAATGTAGCTGGACGCGGATAAGACCAGAAGACCAGACCCATAAAATTTACGAATGGCCGTGCCCATTGTCCAAATGAATTACATTTTTAAATTAGCGTATATACATATATTAAGCTTAATAAATGGCGACTTTCAATTTTAGATAATATTCTTTCTAAACTCCCTTCTCATGAGAAGTCATGAGGGTCAAGAATTACCCAATTCCATAATGTTATAACCAGTGACAGGACACATGGTGGCTCTGGTAATTGTCTAGCACCACTGCTAGATTTAAAAGTCAGCCACAACCAATTACCTGATACCAATTGCTGAAGGATGACAGTGCTTAAGCAAATTACAGATCCTCTCCATTGACTTTCCAGCCATTACCCACATGAAAGCACAAACTGATTTTGATTAAATCAGAGTACTATTTTAATTCAAAACTCATTCTTTTGAGAAAATAACACAAAACACAGTTGCAAGATGGTGTATTATAGCATTAAAATGCGACTCATGACCAAGTCTGATGTGTTTTGCTTTGCATTCCAGTGATTAACATGCGTGGCCAACCATAAAACAGCAATTTCTTCTCTAAATTTGTTGCCATGCCATTCAACAACCCAAATTTTGATCTTTTTCATTTTAAGCAACCAATGGCTTCATATTTTACTTTAAGTTTGACATCCCTAGGCAAAATCATCAGAGGCAATGGCTATGTGAGCAGCTATCCTATGATTGCCCGGGGAGCTTTTTGACCATGGGGTGGGTTTTGTAGTAGTGAAGTGTGTACAAAGGAAGTACAGACAATAGGCATAGCTCCATTTGCTAAGAATAGTATCATGTGTGTGTGTCAGAGGCAGCAGCTGTTAAAAGCCCTGACCGTTGTCTCCTCCCATCACAACAGAGAGGTGAAACGGTTATATGTACCTCACCATATGTGGGTCAGTGGACATGTGGGTCAGAATTTCTTCCTGCACCAGCAGCTATTTCAGTAATTCTGACCCATTTGGACTTTGCCAGGACTTCACACTCCACTGCTTAGCTGGAAAAGACCTATGCCCAGAATAGCTCTTTTAAATGTCAACTTTTGTTGACCCTGCATGAGTTTTTAAGCTCTTCAATTACACAAGCCTATTTTAACTCCTAATCTTGATGTTCTTGAAGATTAGAATGAGTCGTACATTTAATTATAGGATGACAAGAGGCGATTTGTATTCCAAAAAAAAAGGAAACAGGCTCAGAAGAATATGTGATGCTTAAAACCTGATAACATTTTCGTGACCTTTGACTCACCTGTCCGGAAAACCTGCTTGTAAGCGTGTTGCCGTGTAGCGCTGGGCTGCAGATTCGTGTCCACGCACATGAGGAACCCCTGGGAAGCCACTGGGAGAACATTCAGTGTTGTTCACCATCTCGTGGTTCATCTTCTGTTCTTTGAAGCCTTCTGGAATCTCCTCCATTTCCGTCCTGTTTAGGGATACAGTCTGTGCACTGTTCATTTCCAAAACAAATCCACCCAGTCTAAGCCAGTCTTGTGGCTGAGTCTTCTGAAAATTTAAACGTTGGTCTTTGAATCCTGTTCAAAACAGCACAATTATGGATCCAAGATTCAGAGTATATAACTACTAAGGCGAAAGTGATTTATCTTGCTGTATATCCACAGATAAAACGCAGTCTCATTTCTCCAGGATCCCGTGGTTGTTTGTTTTTGTTGAGGAGAGCGGTCAGATTTGACTAAGCTCATAGCCAGGGCGAGTGAGTTCCTAGGAATCGTGGATCCATCCTTTACGCACCTGCTCACATGGAGACTGGAGTTCCTAGGAATCGTGGATCCATGCTTTACGCACCTGCTCACATGGAGACCGGGGTGTCGCCGTGGAGATATTCCCACCTCTGAATCCCACCGGCCCCTGCGTGTGTATAATAGGAGAACCGAGAATGAGGGATTGACAAACTAGAGATAGTAAGAGAATGTTCAAGCCCGAGGGAGTTGCATACTGGGACAGTGAGGAGATAGAAAGGAGTGTTTTGCGCTCTCTCGCTCTCTCTCTTTGTGGCTTCAGCTGTGGTTCTGTCAAGAGCGCATGTCACTCACACAAAGAGGATTGGAAAATAAGACCTGGGGACCATTAAGATGAAAAAAAAGGCACTTCACTGACTCAGACTTTGTGTATAAATGTGTGCATAGAGATGAGAGCTGCTGGCATGGAAGGCATTAAAGAAATAAACCAGATCAAGCAAGCAAACCAAATAAATCTGCTAAAACAAACTCAAAAACATATGAAACAGCAGAAAAACAAACAAGCATGAGATTAAACAATGAAACAAACTAGATAAAACAACCATACCAAACAAAGATAAAACAACCAGACAAAACAAACTAGATAAATGACTTTAGATCAACCAAAAAACAAAAACTATAAAATACAAAACGTAAAAAGACATTAAAAAACAAGATAAAACCAAAGACAAATTGAAATCAGATTGACAAAACCATACAGGAAAACAAATAAAAAAAGGATGAAACAAACTAGGTACAAAAGCTGGATAAAACAACAAGACAAAACAAACATTTAACAGTGTTAGTGGTGTTTACCCCATGTTAAAATAACCCACCGCAAGTGTCTAATTTCTCTGATGTTTTTTTCTGCCATGCAAAAATCCTTCAATCGCTTAACAACTTATTTTCGAAGTATCCTTCATGAAGATTTAAGGTTATGGGTTTATTCATAAACAATCAAGATTACAAAGTCTCTATAAATAAGCATTCCTCACAAAGACAAGGCCACAGATTATGTCAAAACACATTGTCATTGAGTAGCTGATAAGTGTGTTGTGTGCTATAACTGAAGGCTTTCTTTTCCTGTATATTTTGTATTAAGCAAAAGCAGGTGGTTGCTGAGACAGTAGAGACAGTAGCTTAAGCTGAAATCCTCTTAGACCTTATGGAAAAACAGTAGCTGACTTGTCTTCAAAACCACACGTGCTAAACCTGACACAGTGCGTGGAAGATATTCGAAACTATGCAAAATCATATATAATGCATTTGTCATCTTGTCTGGGGAATCAAATATTTCTCTTCTCATGTGGTCACCATAACCATGATAATGACTTTCATACACATTTTGTGGGGAGTCACATTCACTAAACAGTGTGACAGGGTCCAGCACATGACATATAAGTTCTTTCCTGACCTTCTGCGGCGTCTGGGTGTGTGTGCAGCAGTTGAGTGCATCAGTAAGGGAATTCAGTGTGTGACCCACATCGAGTGAGCTGGTTTTAATTTTCCTTTTTAAAGACAATGACTGCAATACATTATTGTACTATTTATCCAGCTCTGCCTGCTGTCCATTACACCCCTTACAACAATTATATGTACTATGATACTAGTCAGTTACCATGTTCATAACTATGATATTTACATGGTATTGTCTTTTAGGTACTTGGTTTTCGTTTCTGCTCCCCCTATCGACCATTATGATAATTTCGATTTCATCCATTTCTCTCTTTCGACCACCAGAAGAGGACAGCATAGACCATTTTTACATCTTCATACGTCCTCCATTGCGTCGTTGCCCATATGGTAGGCTATTACACTCGGGTTTTTTAATTGCATGCAACATCATTAAATGTTAATATTTAACACATAACAAGCCAGCGTATAAGAATGCTAATTGTGAATTCAAAGACGTTTAATCATTTTACCTTTAGACATTTCAAGTACTTTCTGATGACTCAGAGAATATCCTGTTTCACTGGAATATCTAATAAAGTTCATATTCATTAACCACTGACTAATTTCAATAAAACGAGTTAGGAATTTGTGCTGGTCGTACTTATAGCGATAAAATAGCAGCAGATTGGGAATTATTAACAGGAACAGGCAGTCTCGCTTCTTTCCGCGAATCGGTTCTTTTGGACAGTTTCAAAGAACCGGTTCGGGAAAAAAAACAAAAAAACATTCGGCGGTCATTTTACGTTCTGACGCAATTACGTCTTTACGTCTTGCCTTACATGCTGTAAAATATTCTAAAGCCTTACGTTTTTGTAGAGAAGATTGTTATAATTTAACGTGTCTCCGCTCATAAAACCATAGTCATTTAGGTTATGTGTTCATTATAAAACTGCCATACAGTCGTCGTTAACACATTTCCTGCACATTTCATTTGACTACTATTTTTTGACTGGCTATTAATGTAATTCTTCGCGCTTTAAGTAAAATAGGTCAATTAAGTAAGCACGATTTTTAATTCGAGAACAGCGTAGACCGATTTTTCAAACCTGGAGTAGTTCGGACCGGTTTTGTGAACCGCTTCAAGTGATTCATTGAAAAGATTCATTTTAAAGGAACGACACTTTCACATCGCGGGATTTTCTGCATGTTATGGAAACTCCCACTCCACGAAAGGGATTTTACATGATGCCATGAGGTGAAAAGACAAAGCTGCACTCATCCACCGACACAGCTGTAAGAAATTCCCACATAAGCAAGACCATTATCCTTCCTGGTAAGAAAGACGAACATTTTAACTTTTGTCTTGTGTATTTTGTCTATTTTGGGTCGTATTTGGGGTATTTTTTATCTTGCTTCTCAAAGTAACGTTAATGAAGTATATGTTTAATTCGTTTAAATATTCCTGCGAGATTGATGAAAACATACCAGTTTTATATTACATAAGAACTAATTGTAGGCTATTCTTAAGCCAATATATTGTTAACTTCCGGTATTGATGAAAGCGTGGCTCGTGTGTGCTTTCTTGTTTTTAATGGACAGTCCTAGATAACCGCAGTGAAACATGACTGGAATCGGCTTTCTGAAGATTTCTTTTATCGGAACCGCGTTTTCTCTTCTGGTGGCTCTGTTTGGACTGGTTGATTCAGTCGGGGGTCTGATGTACCCTCAAGGACCCGAGTGGGCAGACGACAGCTGGATAGAGAAGCATCCCATTATGGCTCCATCACAGACTGCTACTGCTGCCAACAACACCAAGCGCAACGGATCGAGATGATCTTCTCCACTGTCATCGGTGGCGAGACTTTAATTGCACTAGGAGAAATAATCGGGGTATTAATGTTACTGACCTACTAAAACCTACTGTGGAATTATTTCCTCTATCACACTACTGTGAGAAATATGAGACGCGAAGAAATTCAACAGTGGCTAGTCGTTTTACAGCCGTATGAGATGCTATTTGCTTTGTTATTCAGGTTTCTGCAAAGAACTTGTGACTTTATATGAAAAAGAGCCAGTGAGAGTATCCAACAGATTCTTCAGGAATCACAAAAGTGCTTTGTGAATACAGTGGACTGCCATAAAATATTGGTCTAAAATGTTTTTGTAATGTTTGTTTTTTTTAATATGTTGTTTATATGAAGTCAAAGACTGTGTAACATACATTTACTGTTCACCATGAAAAACTGTGGCATTAGGGAGCAAAACTTGTACTTTTTCCTCCCTAAGATTTTGAATGATTTTTAAAGAAGTCTCTGCATTTATTTGATCCAAAGTACAGCAAAAGCAATAATACTGTGATATATTTTACTATTTAAAATACGTTTTCTACGTGGATGTATTTTAAAATGTAATTTATCCCTGTGATTTCAAAGCTGAATTTTTAGCATCATCACTCCAGTCGCACAATTCTTTTAGAAATTATTCTAATATTCTGATTTGCTGCTCAAAAAACATTATTATTATGTTAAAAAGAGCTGAGTAGAGTTTTTCAGGTTTCTTTGATGAATAGAAAGTTCAGAAGACAGCATTTATCTGAAATAAAAATATTTTGTAACATTATAAATGTCTTTATCATCACTTTTGATCAATGTAAAGCATCCTTGCTAAATGAAAGTATTAATTTCTATCATTTCATTCCTTAAAAAATTATATTGACTCTTCAAGCTTTTGAATGGTATAGTGTATAATGTTACAAAATGATCTTTTACATTTTTTACTCATCAAAGAATCGTGAAAAAATGTACTCGGCTGTTTTAAATATTAATGATAATATAATTGTTTCAACAAATCAGGATTATTAGAATGGTTTCTGAAGGATTTGTGACACTGACGACTAATGTAATGATGCTGGAAATATAGCTTTGATAGAGGAATATAAATTTTAAAATATATTCAAATAAAAAACAGTTATTTTAAATAGTAAAAATACTATGAAATGTTACTGTTTTTGCTACTTTGGATCAAATAAATGCAGGTTTGGTGAGCAGAAGAGACTTCTTTAAAAACATTAAATATTTTACTGTTCAAAAACATTTGACTGGTAGTGTATATTAAAAATGAGATAATCTCAAGTACGTCTAAGTGTACTCAAATGTGTTATTTTGGGACACCATGAATAACATACTATCTGTGTAGTAAAAAAATGTATTTAGTTACCACTTGTTGTACACTTAAACCCATTAGTGTATGAAAGATGAGTTCAAGTGTACTACAAGTACTTAAGGTTATCTTAAGAAGTACTACAGAATAATTTTTAGTTAGAGCATTTTAAGTACATTATGAAAGTGCACTTGTTTTTTCACATGGGTGGTTTGAAAGATATTAGCCAGACAAAAGCTATGTGCTAAAACTCACTGTTCTATATTAAACAGAACAACAATATATACAGTAAAACCGTATATCACAAAAACAGCCTGCTTTTATGCACTAAAAGTTTGCTAACGTTTTCTCGTTTTTAATTAGGAAGATTTCCATTTGCCAAGCTGCTGTTTGACGTAACTTCTTTTTGTTCAACTTTCAATTTTTTTTTCGTTTGAGAGTGTTTTGTGACCATACTTGTTTTAAAACAAGACAAAATGGCAGGTGAAACTCTTTCATAGGGGTGATCAGATGAAAAACAAGTGAGTGTGATCAAATTTGGTTTAGTGATTAGGTAAAATATTAGTGTTAGTTAGGTAAAATGTTGCTTACGGCCCTGATTTTCCATGGAAATCCACTCCTTTTTATCGAGAGACATGTCTTTGCAGAGCTGATGTCGCATATTGGCAGCTTTGAAAAGAACCCTGACGTAGATTATTGTTATTGAGCAATATGATCTAGCCAAGCCTTTCCGTAAAAAGCCACTGCCTCGCTTCCTCATCACAGAAGAAAGTCTTTTTTTTATGGAAATGGCTGTTTTGAGCTTTTCCTTGTATTTGAATCACACAAACATAGTGAGAGTTTATCCATACAGGGCTGGATTTGTCATCAATTCTAGTTTTTCAATAATTCGTCAGCATGTTCCCATTAATCTAGTCACTTTTTAGGTCACAAAAGCTGAGTCATTGCATCAGGATGAGATAAAGAACATCCTGTTCCTGTGATAACTCCTCCAACCAAGATTTTTGCCTATGTGTAGTTATAAAAATGTGATGAGAGCGTCATACTTGTGTATTTGCTCATTTAAGATACTTTACAAAAAAACAAAGACTGGGAAAAATATTGTTATCACTTAATACCCTTTAAAACGTCACATTAATATACGGAAAATATCGCTCATGAGGTGATGTGGCAACTCTGGCTCCATGGAACCAGATTTCTATTACTCAAAAGGTTCCTTATAGTGAAAAAAGGTAGATTTGTATTCCACGTCAAGAAAAAAATGTTCTTTTAAGAACTGTTCACTGAAAGGTTCTGTGCCCAAAATGCTGCTTCTATGGCATCAATGCTTAACGTCGTTTTGGAACCGTTATTTTTAAGAGTGTGTAGGGCATATATTTCTGCATGGGAATGCTAACAGACAGCTTTCACCAGGTATTAGACTTCCGTGTTTGTAATGTAGACTTTCATATTAGTTATGCCTGTAGGATATTTGGAGCAACAGCGCCCTCTCATGGATAAGACTTGAACAGAAGTACGCACACACACACAATTCAGTATAAACTTCTCTGAAACTTCAGTGTTTGTACTTTAACTCCATGTTACTCTCCTTTCTCTGTGTATGTAGCATTTAGCAACAACAAAGAATCCAATTGCTTGTAATTGTCATGGAGAAACTCTGAACGTCCACCCTGACAGGAAGATGTGGCTAAGAATAGTGCGTGATTTTCCACCCATCGTCACAGATAGAGTAGGAGTTCCTCTAGACGCTATTAGACAAATTAGCCTTTCCTACAGGGGCTCAGTTATTGTTATCACTTTAATATATAGCCATATACAGTAAAACAAGATGGCCTATAAGTAGTTGTTTGGAAAAAGATAAGCTTTATTGTCTACTAGCATGGAAATTTGCCATGGCTCCACCCCGCAAGATGGAAAATTACACAATATACATATCTTTACAAAAGCAGGACAGAACTATTCATGTATACAGACGTTTACACTCTTGCAGTGGCTTCCTCTTTTGGCTTTGTACCCTGACGTTTGGGAAATATTTTATTTAAAAATGAATAAATCTGCTGAGTTAAAAAAAAAAAAAAAAAACTTGATTATGTAATTTTATTGTAAAATAAACATGCAGCTTGTATGGGTGCAATTATGTTAATTTATTATTACTTGCTATTAGCAGTTTTTCTATAACAAATCACATTTTGTCAAAATGTAGATTATCTAGTACATTTTCAATTTGAGTTAAAAAACAAAAAGGTTTTGAGCATGTAAAAATGATTGTTTAACCGACATGCTTATTTCTGGATCTGTTAAATACACTGATACACTAAATACACTGATAAACGCAACACTTTTGTTTTTGCCCCCATTTTTCATGAGCTGAACTTCTATGTACACAAAAGGCCTATTTCTCTCAAATATTGTTCACAAATCTGTCTAAATCTGTGTAAGTGAGCACTTCTCCTTTGCCGAGATAATCCATCCACCTCACAGGTGTGGCATATCAAGATGCTGATTAGACAGCTTGATTATTGCACAGATGTGCCTTAGGCACAATAAAAGGCCACTCTAAAATGTGCAGTTTTATCACACAGCACAATGCCACAGATGTTGCAAATTTTGAGGGAGCGTGCAATTGGCATGCTGACTGCAGGAATGTCCACCAGTGCTGTTGCCCGTGAATTGAATGTTCATTTCTCTACCATAAGCCATCTCCAAAGGCGTTTCAGAGAATTTGGCAGTACATCCAACCGGCCTTACAACCACAGACCACGTGTAACCACACCAGCCCAGGACCTCCACATCCAGCATCTTCACCTCCAAGATCATCTAAGACCAGACACCCGGACAGCTGCTGCAACAATCGATTTGCATAACCAAAGAATTTCTGCACAAACTGTCAGAAACCGTCTCAGGGAAACTCATTTGCATGCTCGTCGTCCTCATCGGGGTCTTGATCTGATTGCATTTCGTCGTCGTAACCAACTTGAGTGGGCAAATGCTCACATTCGATGGCATCTGGCACTTTGGAGAGGTGTTCTCTTCACTGATGTATCCTGGTTTTCACTGTACAGAGTAGATGGCAGACAGCGTGTATGGTGTCGTGTGGGTGAGTGGTTTGTTGGTGTCAACGTTGTGAATCGAGTGGGCCATGGTGGCGGTTGGGTTACGGTATGAGCAGGCTTATGTTATGCACAACGAACACAGGTGCATTTTATTGATGGTATTTTGAATGCACAGAGATACTGTGACGAGATCCTGAGGCCCAATGTTGTGTCATTCATCCACGACCATAACCTCATGTTGCATCATGATAATGCACGGCCCCATGTTGCAAGGATCTGTACACAATTCCTGGAAGCTGAAAACATCCCAGTTCTTGCATGGTCAGCATACTCACCGGACATGTCACCCACTGAGCATGTTTGGGATGCTCTGGATCGGCGTATACGACAGCGTGTTCCAGTTCCTGCCAATATCCAGCAACTTCGCACAGCCATTGAAGAGGAGTGGACCAACATTTCACAGGCCACAATCAACAACCTGATCAACTCTATGCGAAGGAGATGTGTTGCACTGCGTAAGGCAAATGGTGGTCACACCAGATACTGACTGGTTTTTAGACCCCCCAGAACTGCACATTTTAGAGTGGCCTTTTATTGTGGCCAACCCAAGGCACACCTGTGCAATAATCATGCTGTCCAGAGTGCCAGACGCCATCGAATGTGAGCATTTGCCCACTCAAGTCGGTTACGACAATGAACTGCAGTCAGGTCAAGACCCCGATGAGGATGACGAGCATGCAGATGAGCTTCCCTGAGATGGTTTCTGCCAGTTTGTGCAGAAATTCTTTGGTTACCAAACCAATTGTTGCAGCAGCTGTCCGGGTGGCTGGTCTTTTGGACGATCTTGGAGGTGAAGATGCTGGATGTGGAGGTCCTGGGCTGGTGTGGTTAGACGTGGTCTGTGGTTGTGAGGCCGGTTGGATGTACTGCCAAATTCTCTGAAACGCCTTGGAGATGGCTTATGGTAGAGAAATGAACATTCAATTCACAGGCAACAGCTCTGGTGGACATTCCTGCAGTCAGCATGCCAACTGCACCTGTGTTCGTTGTGCATAACATAAGCCTGCTCATACCGTAACCCAACCGCCACCATGGCCCACTCGATTCACAACGTTGACACCAACAAACCACTCACCCACACGACACCATACACGCTGTCTGCCATCTACTCTGTACAGTGAAAACCAGGATACATCAGTGAAGAGAACACCTCTCCAAAGTGCCAGACGCCATCGAATGTGAGCATTTGCCCACTCAAGTCGGTTACGACAATGAACTGCAGTCAGGTCAAGACCCCGATGAGGATGACGAGCATGCAGATGAGCTTCCCTAAGATGGTTTCTGCCAGTTTGTGCAGAAATTCTTTGGTTACCAAACCAATTGTTGCAGCAGCTGTCCGGGTGGCTGGTCTTTTGGACGATCTTGGAGGTGAAGATGCTGGATGTGGAGGTCCTGGGCTGGTGTGGTTAGACGTGGTCTGTGGTTGTGAGGCCGGTTGGATGTACTGCCAAATTCTCTGAAACGCCTTGGAGATGGCTTATGGTAGAGAAATGAACATTAAATTCACAGGCAACAGCTCTGGTGGACATTCCTGCAGTCAGCATGCCAACTGCACGCTCCCTCAAAACTTGCAACATCTGTGGCATTGTGCTGTGTGATAAAACTGCACATTTTAGAGTGGCCTTTTATTGTGGCCAGCCTAAGGCACACCTGTGCAATAATCATGCTGTCTAATCAGCATCTTGATATACCACACCTGTGAGGTGGATGGATTATCTCGGCAAAGGAGAAGTGCTCACTAACACAGATTTAGACAGATTTGTGAACAATATTTGAGAGAAATAGGCCTTTTGTATACATAGAAAAAGTCTTAGATCTTTGAGTTCAGCTGAGTTCAAAAGTGTTGTATTTATAATTTTGGTCAGTGTAGTTTGGATGTTCAGAATTTCTGATAAATGAGGCAGAAATATTTTAAATGTTGACATTTGCCTAAATTTTTATAGACTTTAACAGTTTTGAATGCAAATATTTGGCTCACGTTCCCTTTTTCCCTATTTATCTCTGCGCTTCTTGGAATTGCACAATAATTATGTAGGTTCTGTCACATTGCATCCAAATAAATACTTTATTCTCTTTCCAAAAAAAAAAGCATATTTAGGTTAAGTAAATGAGATAATTTATTTTATCATTATTCATATATAGCTGAGGTCAAAAGTTTACATACAACTTTCAGAATCTTCAAAATGTTAATTATTTTATTAAAATAAAAAGGATCATACAAAATGCATGTTATTTTTGATTTAGTACTGAGCTGAATAAGATTATAAAATATCTTTATTATATAAATTTCACATAAAAGATGTTTACATATAGTCCACAAGAGAAAATAATAGCTGATTTTTTAAAAATGACCCTGTTCAAAAGTTTACATACACTTGATTCTTAATACTGTGTTGTTACCTGAATGATTTATTTGATTATTTTTTATTTAATTTAACATGAATGAAGCTGTAGTCACATTTAAACACCCCCCCCCCTCCCAAATCTTACTCTGCAAATAGTACAACCCATTAAACAGTCTGTAACTCTATCCCTCACAGCCTCATTTTCCTTTTTGTTACATTAAATATGCTGTCTAAAGTGTATTCGCCTCAACACCCACTGACTTTCACAATTCTGAAAGCCAATCTATACATCTCATTCCTCTTTTCTCTATTTAGTTTAGTGGTTCAGAGTTATATGATGTTCTCCCTTTCAACCCAGTCATTCCCCAGCGGAGCCAAATGCTGATATAGCGGCGACATACTAATGTTGTCTCGTCTCTCAGTCGTCTCCTCATTTAGTGAGACCAGCATAACCGCACACTGGTCACTGATCCGCATCTAAGGACCTCACCGATGGAAGACATCTCAGCCCTCATGCAGCTCAGGACCACATGACTGCTGGCTGAGGGGAGGGGATACTAGTCCACAGCAGGGAGTGGGCCTGCATTCCTGATGCCAGAGAGCATACTTGGCATTCCTGGCTTCTCCTAGTCGCTCTCAATGAGCCATTTGACTGGCGCTGAGGATTTTTTCCCCCCAGAGTGGCAGAGTCAGCCTCTGACGGATGAGCGTTGCTGCTCGGGAGAATAGGAGACCATTCATGCCATACTGGGACTAGAATGATGCCATTGAAATGTAGCATGCACCATGGAAAATCTTGAAAAGTGCTATGACTCGATTCAATGTGATTTAGGTTGTTTTTGGATGGTCACAGTCAAATAAGTAATAAATATTGCAGAAACATATAGAAACTAACAAAAATAGTAGCGAAAATGTATATTCTTACCCTTACGAAAATGAACCATGATTTTACTACAAATAAAATTAAAAAACATTTTTACTATCCACCTTTTTCTTCCTGTAAGAGTGGGCAGGCCATTTGTAAATTTTATGGGCGTGGCTTTCGGTCTCATCCAGCTATTTTTAGCTGTACAAAACAGTTCATTTTACTGCTTGATATTGCAAATTGGTGTGTCTTACCATATTATTTTAAAGTGTTATCTTAATTATGAACACACTGGTTTGTAGTGCAAACAGGTTTATCATTTACTGCATGTTGTCTTTCTTTTTATTTCACTAATGAATCCGCGTTAAAGAATACAGTGTATAGTTACACCGTGGTAAGTACAAATTAACCATGGTTTTGCTACACTAACTATAGTTTAACCATGGAATTTGTAGTAAAACTGTGGTTATACAAATGGTAAATGGTAATCAATACGCCAGAACTGCACTTTTCGTATAATAAAATGTTGGTAATTTTCAGTACTGGTATGTAGCAAAAATATATGTGCTATTCTGTATTTGGGTGCGATCTCTTGAATCTTTTTTTTTTTTTTTCAAGAAATAATTTTTTTCTCTTATATCTGTCCCTCAGTATGGGCTAGCCCTGTCAGATATAAAAACTATGTCAAGTATGTTTTGTACACAACCAGTCAAAAGTTTTTGAACTGTAAGGTTTGTAATGTTTTTAAAGAAGTCTCTTCTGCTCACCTGCATTTATTTAATCCAAAATACAGAAAAAGCAGTAATATTGTGAAATATTTTTACTATTTAAAATGACTGCTTTCTATTTGAATATATTTTCAAATGTAATTTATTCCTGTGATTAAATCTAAATTTTTAGCATCACTGAAAATGCTGGTATTGATATAGTGTAATTTTATTACATTTTCTCTATATTTTTGTGACGCTGGACCAAAAAACTAGTCATAAGTAGCATGGGTATATTTGTAGCAATAGCCAAAAAGACATTGTACGGGTCAAAATGATCGATTTTTCTTTTATGCCAAAAATCATTAGGATATTAAGTAAAAATCATATTCCATGAAGATATTTTGTAAATTTCCTAGCATAAATATATCAAAACTTAATTTTTGATTAGTAATATGCATTGCTAAGTATATTACTAATAATGCATTGCTTATTTCGGACAACTTTAAAGGTGGTTTTCTCAATATTTTGATTTTTTTTCTTTTTTTTTTTTGGACTCTCGGAAGTTGTCTCAGCCAAATATTGTCCTATCTTAACAACCCATACATCATTGGAAAGCTATTTTATTCATCTTTCAGATCATGTATCAAAAATCGACCCTCATTACTGGTTTTGTGGTCCAGGGTCACATTTTTAAAAGCCTCACCCTATGAGGACATAGTGGCTGTGTATTCTATTCTATACCTTGGAATACCACGGTACCATGCCATATATACAAATTTACCATCGGATACAATCCTGTACCATGATGCCCCCACAGCGCTTTTTTCCTCAGCATCTTGTACTGTAGGTACTGTACATATCTATCAACGCTGTCATTTCCATGTGCCACATTTAGCAGCGCTCGTCCTCCGTGCTTTAAACAGCCCCGTTTCCCGTTACGCTCAATTGTAGGCAGAGCTCAGGAGCGTATGGTGCTGAAACCGAGGCTCTAACGTCATGCTCGACTCTAAACCTCACCCACCCTCCCAGAGGCGAGCAGCTCTTTCACAGGCACAGGCGCAGACGGACTGACTGGCTGGAGCTGTAGCGGATTGCTGTAAGTATCGCATTTGCGCGAGATTCTATGGCATTACAGTCGCAACGGCGTGGGTATTGCGCGGGAACTGTGAGGGGATTATGATGTCACGGTTTGATTGATACATTGTAGCGGCGGAACGGCGGAATGTTACAATGTTGCAAAGCAGACCGGCACAAGGGTTTGCGGAAGAGCAGCTCAGATGTCTAGAATATGGCGGAGCTGGAGTGAAACAATTCAACTCCTTAGATTTACCAGACTCGGCTTTATGGCGAGAATGGTCGCTGGCAACTTTCTGTAGAAGCGAGGGAGGTTTACGGTGTTGTATTGCGTGAAGAATGGCGTTTTTTGTTGTCTCATGCCCACGGCGCTGTGGAAGTTATAGCGGAAATGGAAAAGTTGTACGAATGAGTAGTTTAACGAAGCACAGATTATCGGCTTCCAATCATTAAAGCGACATTTTTCGACATGGTTTACGTAAAGAGACACAAACGGAGTGTCAGGCATTGTGATAAAAGGCACATTTAGCGCTTCTAATGCAGTCTTTCCTTCTAGATTTGACTGATTACCGGCCCCGCCTAGTTCTGTTCTGTTCCTCAGTCGAGGGAGATGACTAGTTCATTCAAGAAGAATTGGAGAAAATGAGACTCGGTTTTCTTTCACGGTGAAGTGACTGTCAGATCACGTAGGAATACTTTGCACTCGTGCTTTTCAGGGCTACGGAAAGAATTATTTCAAATAAAAACTCATCTTGCATTCCACTTCATAGACCAGAAGACATCACAGGGCCCTTATAGACTCCTAGTTGGATGTGACATTTTGAATATCGTCTTCTGAGAAGGGATATGAGGCTGAAGTCTCTCAAAGAGGTTGTTAAAGAAGATCCTGTTGCTTCTCCATGCATTTTTAATGGCTTGATCTTTAATGATGGGGCTCTTGTCAAATTATAACAGCCTTTCTGCAAAGGTATCTTTACACAGGCTGCTCTGAGGTAAAGAAATGCCATGTCACATAAATAACTACTGAAACATGCCAGATTCCCTCCTAAGCACATAGTATTTGCATCTGATGCTGCTCTGCTTGTGTGTGAATGAAATGCAGCATCAGTGCAGCCTTAAGGTGCGGTCACATTTATTGCTTGGCAATATTCATGGATGAAATCTGGTCATTTCAATGGGAATCCACACGATTGGGAGTTTTGTGTGAGGGTGAGAAGTTTCCTATGCAGAATTCACTCGTGTTTAAGTTGATCACACAAATTGCCCGCACTTGCTGACAGAAAACTGCTTGGTTTGTCACTGACTTAAATGTGAGATGTGCTTCGTACATTGCTATGAGATTGACAATAGGCGTTTTTTTTTTTTTTGTTTTGTTTTTTTTTTTTCGCCAGTGTGACTGCACATTTAAGTATATATTATAGATGAATGTTTTCACAGTTTGTAATATTTATAATTTCACATTATATGTGACCCAGGACCATAAAACCAGTCATGAGGGTCATTTTTTTGGAAATTGAGATTTATACATCATCTGAAAGCTTTATTACTTTATCTAAATTTGCTTTCCATTTAAGTATGGTTTGTTAGGATAGGACAATATTTGGCTGAAATACAACTATTTGAAAATCTGGAATCTGAGGGTGCAAAAAAAATCGCCTTTATAGTTGTCCAAATGAAGTTCTTCGCAATGCATATTACTAATCAAAAATTAAGTTTTTTCTTCATCTTCATGAAACATGATCTTTACCTAATATCCTAGTGATTTTTGGCATAAAAGAAAAATTTATAATTTGACCCCTACAATGTATTTTTGGCTATTGATACAAATATAGGCCTACCCGTTTTGTGGGTTACATATTTCTGTATTCATAATTTTGCAGCATTATTTTTATTTTAATTCATTAAAACCACCTCTGAATTGTATACATTTGCCTTTTGTGGTATACATGCAGCTTCTGTGCTGCATTTACAATGTGAAATGGTTTAAAACTCCATGTAGGTTTCGTGAAATTTGTATAGGTTTATATTTGCTGCAATATTTATGACAAATTGTGCAACCAGCAACCAAGTGAATGCCATTTCCTGTTTTTGAGGGGGTCTTAAGCAAACACTTGTCATTCCCAATCACGGAAAAGTAGGCAGCAATATATCTGTCACTGCCAAAGGCAGATAAGTATATGGCACCCTTACATTTCCTGTGTCAAAACTGTTTTGTCAGAGCACTTTGCAACTTGGTGTGAAATATGGGTTCATGCAGTAATAGCTTCGTTGTTGCTACTTTTTTGTCCTGTTTACTTATGTCATCAAGTTTGTGTTAAAAAAAACAATTACATACATGTCCAAATTCTCAAATTGAGATAACAAGCTTGTTACCATAGTAGTACTTAGCACATATCTTTTTTTGAAGAGTGGTGGGTCGGGACGACCTCACCCTGCTGGGGCCTGACCCCGATCCTGTCCCTCCTAGAGCAAGAGGAAGGAAATCCCCGTGATAGTGTGTCCTCTTGGGCACAGAGGAATGCCGGTCTGTAGGCTCTGTTGAAAATAACAAAATGAAGAGATGTGGACTTCCTTTCAAAGAAGGCCGCCCACCGTTTGAACACCCTGTAAAAATCTGGGTTGGGTCCTGGAAGAAACATCTATATTTAGAGCCACATCATCCTTGATGTGTCGATTTCAGGTATTGCTTTCGTGTAGTTCCTAGTTGTTTTGTTTAATTATAGTCGATGATTGTTGCGGTTGACAGTGTGGTTCTTGCGTTGAGCTGTATCAGAACTTCCCAGCAGCGCTCTTGTGGGAGTCAAACCGTATGCAAACAAACACAGGGTCTGTCAGGGAAGCAAATATCTCTTTGACTTTGTAAATGGCAGTTCTAATACAGCTGTCGGGATTGATTCCTCTGGAGGGCCGTGTCTGAATAACCAGCCTGCTAGTCTGAATTAGCTCGGTGTTCGTCTAGCGTCACTTTATTATGGGTCTGTAATTGGTTGATGTATATATTTGGGTTTTTCAATTTCAGATTCTTAAATTTTACCTCATGAGCTCTTGATATTGAATATTTGAATTTTGAGAACAGCTACGACGTTAGTAAGCGCTGTGGTTTCCCACCAAGCCTTTGACATTTGACTAGGAAACGGAATAGCGTTTTGAAGCCAGTGGGTAATGGGATGACAAAACATTAACTGCCAGCTGTTGGTAACTGTTTGAGACTTTTAGAGGAACCAACTGAGCAGAAAGGAAAGGAGATGCTCTGGAGAGGAAGAGCATGACAGTGCGGGAAAAGAAGGCTGTTGGCGTCCCTCAGCAAATTGGACCACTTCCTCTTTAGGCCAAAGGGCCTCATGAAACCTGGTGGCCCTGTCACGCCTTCCTTCCTCCTTTTAAGTCATGTGATTTGCCATGTGAGTGTAAAGATGCATGCTGTGGGTTTGATTCTGTAAATATACTCTGTGTTTAGCAGATATCAACTGTAAGAAGTCGGAATTGGCTCTCAAGTTGTTTCCAAGGGTTACTGAGCTAATGTGGTGTAGCTCAGCTCGACGCTCACGTTTTCTGTCGCTAATCCCAAAGCAATTCCTCCATCTATTCCCACACATCATTGTCCTCATTTAAGCATGTAAGCCATGACTGATGGCTGTGGCAGCTACTTGCAAGATTGGGGCCTTTTCTGAAACTGTGGTCCAGAAATAGACATTCGAATGATGCTTATGATCAAATTGAGGTTTAGATATTGGTTGTTGTATCAGTTTAGAAAAAGAGCTGCTTGCCTCTGAAAACAGTAAAGACATTAATAATGTTATAAGATTTCTATTTCAAATACATACTGTTTTTCCATCAAAGAATCATTATTCTACAAGAATATTAGAGAAGTTCACTTCCAGAGCAAAAATTTACAGATACACTTCCTTGTCATCCATGTTCATGTCTTTCTTTCTTCAGTCGTAAAGAAATTGTTTTTTGATTAAAACATTTTAGGATTTCTCTCCATATAGTGGACTTCTATGGTGCCCCTGAGTTTGAATTTCCAAAATGCAATTTAAATGCAGCTTCAAAGGTCTCTAAATGATCCCAGCCAAGGAGTACGGGTTTTATCTATATTTTTTTGAGAAAATAACCAATTGTTTTGCTAGATAAGACCCTTCTTCCTCAGCTGGGATTGTTTAGAGCCCTTTAAACTGCATTTTGGAAGTTCAAACTCGGGGGCGCCATAGAAGTCCACTATATGAAGAGAAATCCTAAAATGTTTTCCTCAGAAAACATTATTTCTTTACGACTGAAGAAAGAAAAACATGAATATCTTGGATGACAAGGGGGTGAGGAAATTATCTGTAAATGTTTGTTCTGGAAGTGAACTTCTCCTTCAAGCAGCGCAATAATGTGACACTAAAGACTTGAGCAATTGCTTCTAAAAATCACAGGAAGAAATTAAATTTTAAATTGTAATAATGTTTCACAATATTACTGTTAATTAAAAGCAGCAGTGTAAGAAACGTCTCACAAAAAACATTTAAAAAGTATTAGTGATCCCAAACTTTTGAACAGGAGAGTGTTGAACAGGGCTTTTTAAGGGCTGGATGAAATTGGTCAAATTGGTAAAAAAAAAAAATCTAGATATTTTTCAGCCATATTAAATATGATTATATTTATGTATTTGTTTCTGAAATCAAACAAACTGCTGATAAAAAGAAAAAATCTTGTTTAAAGGAGTGTTTTGAGCACTGTAATGTATAGTTTGGGGAAAAAAAAGGTGATTCCCACCTTTGGTGGCATTTTTAGTATTGAGGTTTATGTTTGAGATGTTATTAATGTAATGAACAAACAATGAACTATGCATTTATTACAGTATTTATTAATCTTTGTTGATGTTAGTTAAAGAAAATGCAGTTTGTCATTGTTCGTGTTAATTCACAGTGCATTAACAAGCACAACTTTTAATTTTAATAATGCATTAAATGTTGAAATTAATATTAACTAAGATTAATAAATGCTGTAGAAGTATTGTTCATTCTTAGTTCATGTTATTGTTAACTAATGAACCTTATTGTAAAGTGTTACCAAATGTCTTTATTTCAGTATTGACGCAAGGCCAGAAACAGCCTAAAAAACTGAAATGGGGAAAAAGCATATTAAGATCATCCAGATGTTCACAATGTGTTTTTTTGTTTTTGGCTAATAAATATTAGATCTACTACCCAGCCTTTATGATGACAGCTTAATTTAGGCTGAGATCTGATTTAGAAATGCACAGTGCTGTGGTTTGAGCAACAAGTTCATGAAGCGGCATTGCTCATTTGTCTGCAGAGAATTATGTGTGTGTAAACGCATCCCTGGGGTCTATATGCTGTAGTCAGTCAGACGTCAGATGCCCTGCCATGTGTTGACATTTGACACTAGAGGTTGGGCTGAGTTCTCATTGATCTCGTCTCCCGTTGCTCCTTTTCCTTCCATAATCTGCCTCCCGACTTGTTGTTTTCCAGTCTCTAAGCAGCTTACTGGTTCTAGCAATAGAAATCATGCTATTGCCTTAGTCTTAGTGACATTGTTTTGACAAGGGATGTTTGACACCCCTGCCCTTTAAGCCAGTGTTCGTAATTGTTCTGGGCATCAGTTGCCTTGTAGTTTAGTGTAACTAGATCAGAAGTGGGGTGAAAATTCTACCTCGATGTAAATACAGAAAAAGTTCACAGTTAGTTACACAAACCTGTATGGCTTTTTTTTTTCTAGTACTGGGCGGTTTGACTTTTTAAGGATTCAGTATATCATGGTCCTTCCTCTTTATATGTTTCAAAGTGCATGAAACAGTTGCAGAACCTCTGCGTTTTAATCACTATCCAAACAAACATGCTACATATGTAAATTAGGTTGGGTAATTTCAAAATTTGAAGCAAAAACTGAATGGTCTTACCATAGCTGTGTGAAATTATACTGTGTAAAACATGCAGCAGACAGGCTGAATGAGACACAAATTCGTTATCTGCCAGCAGGTGGCGCTTAAGGAGCAGTTGTTGTCAATGTAAACAAACAGCGCTGCGTTTAAATGCTGTATGCATACGGAGGTAAGATGACCATCAAATACCAACTGAACTTTTCTGAAGACGGTCAGTTCCCCTCAGAGATACATTCATGTAAACCCCCAATGCAGTATTTATGATTTTCTTTCAATATTACACGTATATTGAACAACGAGTTTGCTCTGCCTGCTACAGTATTTTCTCCTCTGTTCATCTTCAGAGTCTCTGGTTTCTGTTAACGGTCGTTTACAGTTGATTTGTTTACCCAGTTAATTAGTTGTGTCTTATTAATAGTTCCCTAACCATTAGACAGAACTGTAACATTATGTAGTTAACAGGCATTTCCTTTTAAATTCACAACGCTGTTTACAATGCTTACTTACTTGTGTAGCTTTTGTGTACGTAGTTCAAAGCGGGTTACCGTTTGAAATGGTATTTGTCCAGCACTACGTTCTTCCATAAAACGTCCAGGAAATGTTTTGCAGAATTTGACTTTTCTTTGGCAAATAATGAAAGTGAATGGTGACCAAAACCAGGGTTTTCACAACAAAACCCGCCCAATTGCTACTCAAAACTAGCCCAATCGCGTTTTGAGGGGGGTCCCTGTTAAAAATAGCGTTCTGGGGGATAAAATACATGTTTTTTGTCAGGTTTCCCTTGGTAGATTCACATTTCAGGGGCTAAATATGACAATGTTACGGTTCTTTTAAGAATGGTTTACTAAAAGGCTCTTTTGGGGAACCAAAAATGGTTCTTCTTTTAGAACCTACACTATCAGTCAAAAGTTTTTGACCAGTAATATTTTAATTTATTTATTTTAAAGAAGTCTCTTCAGCTCACCAAGCCTGTGTTTATTTGATATAAAGTAGAGCAAAAACAGTAACATTTTTAAATATTTTTACTGTTTAAAATAACTTTTTTGAATTTATTTTAAAATGTAATTTATTCCTGTGATTTCAAGGCTGAATTTTTTGCATCATTACTCCAGTCACATGATCTTTCAGAAATTATTCTAATATTCTGATTTGCTGCTCCAAAAAATATGGTGATGATGATGATTATTATTATTATTATGTTGAAAACAGCAGAGCAGAATTTTTTCAGGTTTCAGGATTAATAGAAAGTTCAGAAGAACAGCATTTCTCAGAAATCGAAATATTTTGTAATGTTACAAATCTTTATTATTATATATTATAGTCTTTATTATTTAAAAGCACCGTTGCTAAATAAAAGTATTAATATCTATAATTTCTTTCCCCTTTTTTTGAACAGCAAATCAGCATATTACATTGATTTCTGAAGGATCATGTGACACTGAAGACTGGAGTAATGATGCTGAATATTTAGATTTTATTACAACAAAAAATTACATTTTAAAATATATTCAAATAGAAAACAGTTATTTTACATGGTAAAAATATTTCAGAATTTTACTGTTTTTGCTGTACTTTGGATCAAATAAATGCAGGATCGGTGAGCCGAAGAGATTTCTTTAAAAAAAATCTTACAGTTCAAAAACTTTTGACTGGTAATGTATATTTTTAAAAATGTATGAACTACTTTGATTGTGCTTTTTTTTTTTTTTTTTGAAAGCATGGTCACCATTCAGTGTTACTGTATAGATAAGACCAGCATGAAAATCCTGTCTAACATCTCTTTTTTTTGGTCAGAGAAAGACAGAAAATAGGTTTAGGAATGACATGAGGGTGAGTAAGTAGTGACAGAATTTTCATTCTCTGTTTCTGTGAACAGAAATGGACACCACACTGCTTGAGAGGATGTGAGAAAAAGAGCAAATGTTCACTTTGGTAAATCATTTTAGATGCTTTCTCAGCAGAGCGCCCACCGATTTGTCGCATCAGAAGGAAACGTTTGATTGTGAAACCATGATTGCTACTCCATGTTTGTTTTCGCCCGTTCTCCTTGACAACCTGTAACCTAGGTGAGTTGATTGACTTGCAAATAACACGTTGGGATTCAATGTAGATTTTGACAGGGCTAGTTAAAACTACATCATCCATCGAATCAAAAGCCTTTTGTATCTGTTACGTGGGCTCCGGGGTCACCGAGTCTTTTCAAGTTGTTTTTTAATGCCGCCGTAGCTCAGATCAAAAGGTTTAGCATACTAGCATCAACAGTGTTGTCTCATTCATAATCATTACTCATAATAAGCCTTTTGTGTATTAGAACGTCCAAGTTCTGATGCATCATTTGACACAATTAGATTTCTTTTGAACCGGTTGAAAAACAGACAAACAGTGAGCCAGACTGCTGATAGATGCTATGTCATTATACCTTTTATTTGCGTCTGTCTCTGATGTAAAGGCCTTGTGCTTGTTCCTTGTGAGATGATAACATGGTTTCATCCAGATTTGAGTCGAAAAAGAGCCGTGTTAAAAACGCAACAAATACGGTGTTTGTTTTCAGCCCTGCTGTGGTTTGTGTTAATTATAGACAAGAGACCAGTTTATGTAGTCATTACCACTAGACTGTGTTGCTTTGACACAGATTTACTGCAGGCTATGAGTTTGCCATGCTAAATTCGCTGGAGCTTTGATAGCGAGTCCGTAGCCGGCTGCTAGCTGAGGTGCTAATAACTTTGCTGGCTGGTTATTGGCTCCATCCTGACTGCAACATCACCTTTGGCTCCGAGTTTCGCCAAGTCTGGCATATCTCTCACCTGTAGCCTTATCCGCCACAGCTCTACAGGGGTTCAATTCTGCGTGGGGATGTTTCACTTCATGGCGGATATACTTGTGGCCATTTTTACTGACTGGTTCTAAATGCCATTAAACATTCATTTATCTTGGCATAGCCAAGATGGGCACATGACTTCCTGTTGCTGTCACTATAATATGATTCATGAAGATCACATCTTGTAAAGAGAGATGAATATCAATATATATTATTTGTTTTAAAGCTTTAGTTCACCCAAAAATTCAATTCTACTCACTCTAAAACCATCCTAGATGTATACAACTTTCTTCTTTCAGAAGAATAAATTTCTGAGTTATATTAAAAAATGTCCTGGCTCATCCAAGCTTTCAAATGATGGTGCATCCATCCATCATAAAGTACTTAACACGGATCCGGGGGGTTAATAAAGCCCTTTTGAATTGATGCGTTTTTGTATCCATATTTAAAACTTTATAAACCGTATTCTCTAGCTTCCGCTAACTGTCGTACATACGTTTATGAGAGAGTGGCGTTTCAGCGGATGACGTGGGGCGAATGTGACATACACAGAAGTGACGAAGGCAGTAGCGCAGAGGACAAAAACAAAATGAGGAATTGGAAAGAAAATTTTGATATAAGCCAAACATAGACTGGTTTTCATTCGTTTGGTTCTTGAGAGACTAGCATATTCTCATTGGAGCTTAAAACTCAAAACCAGAAAACATGACTGTGACTAAATATTGACTGATTAATCCTACCTGATCTCCTAACAAAAATGTACCTGTTGGAATCTTTTCGCAAGATGCAAAATACGTACCAATAAATATATCAATGCAGTTTCCAACAGAAATACACTACAGGCGGTAAAACATGAGCACTTAGTAATCGTTTTCATACACGGTTATGATTATAGCGCCATATGTTTTGCTTTCTAGATGTAACAGGCTTCCTCGGTAGCTCAGCCGACACGGAATTGGACTAGGGCTGCACGATAAACCAAAATGAAATCGCAGTTGCAAAACTCCAAATACATCTGAAGAAGAAACCCAGGAAATCACGATCGCTGCAGCTGAATAAACAGATTTAACTGCTTTCATTGATTCAGCATGACTAATAAACACATGACTACGACAACGTATGGTTTATCTGAGTTCTTATTATTATAATTTTCCTTATAAAACAATATATAATAATGCAATGCCTTTATCACTGCTTAGAATACTATGCGTGCCTTCTGTGTAAAAAGCCACATCAATCAGAAAGATTTATTTCAAACACTCGACAGAATTATACACATTATAAAGTGAGTTTGAATTAAAAACATGTTATTAAATGTGGTATATTCACGTGCTTTCAGGTGTTGCACCATTTACTACACAGAGCCGTAGTTCACTGAGAAGCTACGCAAACAGCTGTCATAATCGCAGAATGATTTCTTTCGATTTTAATGAATGCAATATAGCGTATACAACTCTGTGTAGTAAATGCTGCTCCATCTGAAAGCACCTGCTGACAAAATGCGCATTATAATCGTCTTTGATTAATCGCACAGCCCTCAATTGGACTTATGATGTGGAATCCTTGGGTTTGAATCCCGTCCAAAACATGACTCACGATGAAAGAGCTGAAAGATGAGAGAATCGAAAAACAAGCTAAAACGGCATGATTGTGATTTGTGTTTTTATGTGACATTTTTTGTTCATCGGCTAAGTTTAGGTGTAGTGCAGATGGTACGTAATTTTAAAACGTCACAGAGCATTAATTATTACGGCGCTCAAGGACATTTCAAGTCAGAAAAACATGGATTAATACAAAAACAAAGTCACATAAAACGTACCATATGTACGTTCATCAAAAAGTAAACACTCTTTTAGTGCCACTCGGTGGACATTTCACATTGAATATGTCATGAAACGTAGTTGGCGGTACGTATTTTGCCTCTTGCGACAAAGTTCCCATGTTTTCATGATGAGATCTTGTTGGATTAATCGGCTCATTAGTAGTAAAAAATGTCTTTGGTCCCCACAGTCTTTTAGAATTTGCCCTAAACATCGTTAAAAGTACATAAATCCTTGCCTTCTGCTGCACACTTTTCTAGAAATGCTGCAAGTTAGCCTAAATGTTTAAACACACATCAAAATACGCATTTTGTTTGCGTGTTACCACTTACTGAGAGAAGTAGCTCCTACTGGAAAACCTGCGAAAGCTTCAAGAGTTTGTTTTATTTATGGCACCGTAGTGCAGAGATTTCGCTCAAAGGAACCCACTGCTGAGAAAAAGATAACACGGACCGTATGATCGCCTGATGTGTTTCAGTTTGGGCGCTTGTTTTCAGGGACATGGGAAACACTTTGAGAGAACCTGGCACACAAAGCCCAGCTTATAGGATTCTGAGGACCCCTTAATCACAGTGGATATAGACTGGTTTCTCAGCATTTATGGTGGTTTACTGTGGCTGTGCACATGAGGAGGAGACTAGAGCTAAGACAGGGTCAGAGGTCAGGCTTTGGGCCTCCTGCGTTTATGGGGTTACAGGTCATGGTAGAGACTCATAGAGCCATGTATACACAACCTCATTAAAGTAATAGATTGTGGGAAATTTAAAAATGTGGTAAGGAAGGGTTTGAAGAATTCCCATGGTGAGAACTGGTTTAATAGAGTCTTCATGGAGTTCTCGACTAGCTACAGATCTTTTAATAGAGTGAATTAAATAATTCAAGTCATAGAGACATGATACCTTTAGGAAGTGCTCAGAAGTGGCAGCACTTTTTTTCATTTCCAGGGAATCTGTTGTTTCAGAAATTACACACTTCACTTTAAAAAAAAACAAAAAAAAAACCAACAGGTAAAATGCAGGATATTGAAAAATGTCTTAGAGATTATAAGATTAGTTAACTTAAAACAATAAAAGCCAGCTTAAACCATAAAAAGGTTTAAAAAAATACTTTTTTTGTCGCAAAACTCAACAATGATCCAATGCAACATCTATAGACATTCAGTTTGAGTTTCTTGTGTTCCCAAGTGGATTACAATTTTTTTTTTCTTTTTCTTTTTTTTTTTTTAAGTACTCTCACAAACAATTTTTTTTTTTTACTTTTTAAAAACATTTTATTTTAATAATTCAAAAATATTTTTAAATAAACCACATAAAATATATATTAAGAAAAAAATTACATAATTTTCTTATATAATAATCCATTTTTTTTAATAATAATAATGACTTTATTATTATTATCTGTTACATATATGTACTATTGTTATTTATTTTTTATTATTTGTAAAAAAAAAAACTTTTGCATAGAAATTGTATATAATTTAGTGCTGTCAAATCGATTAATCGCGATTAGTTGGATCCAAAATAAAAGTTGTTTTTTTTTTTTTATAAAAACGTTTTACGTTTTTTTTTATAATTTTCATTTTTAAATAAACTATATATAATATGGAAAATATATTAAGATAAAAATACATGTATGTATGTACCGTGTATATTTATTATGTATATATAAGTACACACACACACATACATGTATATATTAAGGAAAAATGTGTTCATGTATATGTAAAGTATATTTATAAATGATATCAATTAAATACAAGTGTTTACATACAAATACATACAAATATTTTAAAATATATACATATATGTGTGTGTATTTATATATACATAATAAATAAACAGTACACACACTCATATAGTATGCAAACAAACTTTTTGTTTTGAATCGATTAATCACGACTAATCGTTTTGCAGCTCTAAATGACTTATGTTTAATAAGTTTTTTACAATTTATATAGGAATGCACCGAAATGAAAATTCTTGGCCGAAACCAAAAACCAAAAAAGTGGAAACCAAGGCCGAAAACCGAAACACCGAAAGAAATTATGCCAATTATTAGTACCATTGCATTTGTGGCTGTGACTGTATACTAACCTTACTAAAATGAAGGTATTGCAATTGCATAAATTAATATTAAAGTTTCAAAGAATAAATCGTTGAGGTTGAGCTTGACATTTTAGAAAGATTTGAGAGAGTGTATTTAAATAGGGCCAGTGCATAATTAAAAAAATAAAAATAAAATAAAAATTTTTGTCAAATTTAAAAAATATCTAGCAGAAATATGGCTACAATCTGATAGTCACATATATAATAGCCTAAGGGGCCGTTCACATATCGCGTCTTTTGCGCGCTCAAGTTCATTATTTCAAATGCAGCCGCTTTCATAACGGAAGCGACGCGCACGTTTTTTTTTCAGGCGCGTCCGCGCCGCATCGAGATGAAAACATCTCAGAACATCTCACTGCGGGTCCCACCAAGACTCAACCAATTAGCTTAATTCTTTCCCGTAACAACATTGAAAGCTTAGCCAAGATGCAGAAACAGCTGATCATAGCTGTACATTTTTAAATAAATTTAGTAGCAGAGCTACAGCAAGTGATTTTTAGTGCTGGAAATTGTCCTTTGATGAAACTTTAGCGTCTTCATTGAGAGTGCGGGTCATGGTTGCTTAGCAACGGCAGACGCCACGGGAGCGCAAGCTACAGAGCGCTTTGGAAAGGAGGAGAAATCGGCGCGCCTAACGTTTTCCACGTGTTTTTAGGCGCAATATGTGAATGGCCCCTAGAGTGTACTTTTCATTGTTTTCTCTCCGTGGTCCGTCTCAACCTCACACCGCAGACATGTTGCTTCAGACAAGCACGTGCAGGCCGCGGTTTCTGTTTGCGTCATCACAACATACTGTTTCGGCCGTGTTGTTTCGGTGATAAAAATCTTTCGACCGAAAATGCACTTTTGGGCCATTTTCGCCCGAAAATTTTCGTGGCCGAATATTCGGTGCATCCCTAATTTTATATATTGTATATTTTTGTGTTTGTTTTTAAATGTTTTTTTTTAATAAAATAAATTAAGAAATTGTATGTAATTTAGTGCTGTCAAAGCGATTAATCACGATTAATTGCATCCAAAATAAAAGTTTATATATTTGTATATGTATAGATTTTCAAGTATTTCTTACATACATGTATGTATCTTTATTTAAGGTATATATTTAAGCACACACATTATCTGAACACAAACTTTTATTTTGGATGCGATTTATTGCGATTAATCGATTTGACAGCACTAATATAATTGTGTAAAATGCACACTTGTTTGCGTTTGGCAAGCCAAACAGGTCCTAATGTTCTTATAGCAACATTACAGCTGCAGTTCTCATTAAAATGTGGGTTTGATTATTATATCTTTAAAGCCTTTGATTTGTTATTTGCTTAATCCAGCCTGCTGCTCCGATTTGTAGCTGTCAGCTCAGGCCAGTTGTTGTTTTGTGTGGCTCTCTAAATAGACGTCCTTAAACAGCTCTGTGGATTTTAAATTAATCCCAACATCTTCAGATGGACTCAGGGACTGTGTTTAGCGCGCTACTGTAGAGCTCTCATGTATCATCTGCATGTACGTGACCCATTCATGTGTATATGAGTCTCTGTGTTTGGCATTTGCACATCTTTTGAACCACCAATCTCTTTTATGTTTTAAGACACATTTTTCCAGCTCCAATGAGTAGCGCACTCGTCTCTCGGGGGATGCGTGCGCACGTATATTTGCATACGAGTCTTCGCCTATTTGTACGATGCCGCACACCGCTTTATACCTCCCGCTTGCCTCTCTTGTCGAAATATCAGTTGACTTTTCTATGGAGTGACATGTTCAGACTCCCTCCGATGAATCCCGTGGGAGAACGTGGTGCTTCTCTCCACGCTCCTCAGAATAGCAAAGCTAACCACCCCTGCAGATCCCAGCAGTCTGTTCAGCTCCGAGAAAAGAAAGCCGCCAGGCACCAGCAGGCACGAGCAATCCCGACAGGCCGACTGTCTTCCCTCTGCTGTCCTCCTAATTCCATTTGCACTGGAATTGGCTAAATGACTTAGTTTGGTATAAACGTAGTTTTTCGTAGCTTGATATATTCAAACAGAAAGCAATTATAGTTTAATTATCCATCTTCCTGGGACCATAAATGTAATTGATTTGGACCTACATTTTGACCATAATTAGTTTAATGATTGCTGTTTATTACTGCACTTTTGTATGCAATAGCTGACACAACACAAAGGGATTTCCCTCTGGGTGTGGATTTTTACTGATGTGTCAGGGCATAACATCCATTAAAACCAGAGGGAACACTTTTATTTTCCTCAGCCCTTTCAATTATTTTGAACATAATTGTGTCTGAAAAATTTTGGCCGTCATTTGACACACAAATTGTAGCTGGCCTCCATTTAGAGGTACTACTGGCGAATGTTAAGTCAGCTAATTAATATTCATAAGTCTAGCTTATGAGTTTCACCCACTTTTCAGAATGTTCCTGCTGATGTGGATCCTCTAATGAGATCTGTTGGTTTGTCATAAATGGTAGAAATTTTCAGCTAATTCGTTTATTGATTGCTCAACACTTTACTGAGCAGAGTGCAGACTCTAAATTTCTGAATTAACCTGATTGGTAGTTTCCTCTTACCTCAGGTAGTCTAGGTTAGGGGTCGACCGATTATCGGCCTGGCCAATTATTAGCACAGATGTTAAGCGTCTTGATGGTTATCGTATCGGTCATTTAAAAGCATTTAAAGAAAGTTTATGTCAGAGCCCTTGTTATTTTTTTATTATTTTGACATTCATTTTCATTTTTACACCAGACATATAAATCGATTCAAACTTATATCGGTTATACTCGATCTGTAATAATCGGTATTGGCTTTGTCCCTGAAAAACGCATTTCGGTCGACCCCTAGTCTAGGTACAGATCTGTCTTGAAAAAGACCGTGATGAGGTATAATGCTACCATATATTGCTACCAAATGACAAGTTTAATTGGTTGTTGAACACTGAATCATATCAGTATCTCATTATTAGTGGTGCATGATTGATTAGGTTGTTTTTAGGAACTTTTGGAACGTGCTTCTTTCGTTTCTTTGTCGAAGCACAATGGTAAAAGCACACTAGGGAACTAAGGGGTTACTCTCCACAAGCTGAGTGTGGAAATCCCCATAAGTTCCTAGTAAGGTTTAGCTTTTTTTTTTTCTTTTTTTTTCCAGTTAATCACTTTTAATTTTTTATAATCTTTCTCACAGTCATTAAGAAATATGTTTTGGGTGCCAGTATTTTTAACACACACATTAGAAAATTACTTTATTGCAGAACTCCAAAAATGTGGCTATATGTACTATTCACTGCAGTTTTCAAGTGAAATTAACATTGTTGATATTAAGACACCAACTATTATTCCTTTTCACACATAATATGATTACAGGGCAGATTATTTATTGATAAAAGTTTTTCACATACTATTATGACTTCGAAACACATTTACCATAGTGCATGATATTTTAATAGAATGTCCAATTTGTTATATTAGACTTAGAAAATATATTAAAAAACATTTTTAAAGAGTTTTTATCAGTGAATAAATTAAAAGATTCTATATGGTTTTCTATATGATCAGTATTGTTGTTACTTGTATATTTTTTGAAATAGTAATTCCTTCCTAAGAAAATGTTATATTACTGTAAGTGATGAATTTAAATAATACTGTTAATATTGCCATGAATGTAGCCATTGTTAATAGCACTTGTAATCGGTTTCATACACAGTTATGATTACAGCTCCATATGTTTCACTTTCTGGCCGTAACAAGCTTGCTCGGTAGCTCAGCTGGCACGGAGTTGGATTTAGGATGCGGAATCCTTGGGTACAAATCCTGTGAAAAACATGACTAAAGAGCTGAAAGATCGAAAAACAAGCTAAAACGGCATGTTTGCGATTCTGTTTTTATGTCACATTAGCTTTTGTTTATACTTTCGGGTAGGTTTAGGTGTAGTGCAGATGGTACCATATTTTAAAACGTCACAGAGCATTAGAGTTATAGCGTCACTCAATGAACATTTCATGTCAGAACTGCGGTGACGTGTACAAAACACAAAAAATGTCACATAAAACATACCATATGTACGTTCATCTGTTCCGAGGAAAAAAAAAAACAAACACTCTTAGCACCTCTTTTGTGGTTTAGAAACTGCAGTGACACATGCTTATTGGTACTTATTTCACATCTCGTGAAAACATTCCGACAGATACGTTTTTGTCATGAGACCAGGTTTTAGTTTTTAGTTTTTGCTGGCACTAGTGCATGATTTGTAGACTAATACATTTTGATGTTTGAATCACATAACCAGATCCATATTATATGGTTTTTCTAATATAGTAAACTTGCTCGATAGCCCACCTGGTAAATATTGTGTGCAGTTATGAGTCCAGTAAAGCAAGTTATGCTAAAAAGTTGTAAAAACAAGCAAAAATGGCATTGCTGTTAGCGAATGTGTTTTATGTCATGCTTTTGTTAACACTATCTGTTAGGTTAGGTGTGGGTGGTGCGTTATAATTTACAAAAGGCTTTAAATGGTCACCATAAGTACGACAACCAGTCTAATGAAACATTGGCGGATGCGCTGTTATCTGTTTTAGATAAAACTAAATGCGCTTTTAGTGCCACTAACTTTATTTCAATATTTTAGGTAGTCTGTACTTACGACATGATTATGTTTTCATGTTTTTTTTTGATCTATAAATTGATTTTTAGGTCAAGTGCTCTGCCTCCAAGTTGAGACACTCTTAGAGTTCTTCAGCAGTATCTGTTTTTTTAACTTTGGAACAAGCAGGGTAGAATTAAAGTTCAATCCTCTTCGTCTGCCTTGGACAGTATCTTTTCATCATCTCGCACAGTGGGTGTTCACTTAATCAGAGTGGAGGGAAATGTCACTGAAGAATGTCAGTCTTCTGAAACGGGGTGGGCGTGGCCTTGGTTCTGAGATTGAGGGGTGTGGCCTGAGGGGCCTCCGGGGCCTGCTATTGGTTGGGTGTGGCTTGTGTTATGAGTCAAGATGGACGTGTTCATAGATTAGGTGGGTGTGGGGCTAAATCCTTAATATTACACATTCATCACAGCTGCAGTGTTTATTTGTGGAGACTGTTCATTTCCCTTTGCTTTTGTGAGGCACTGCAGTTCACCAGCAGTACATGCTGATGGTTTAAGCAGTTAAAGCAGTTTCTCTAGAGAGGGAACTGATGTTCATAGTGAGAGTAAAGTGGCGTACTTATAAGTCTCGGTTCAGTACTTGATTTAGCTACAAGCACTTAGATGTCTGACAGATTTCTTAAACTGTGTCTAGGGATTCGGTGATACTAGTCAGCTAAAATGCAGATGAAATTTTTATAAACATCTCATAGTTTGTTGCTGGGATGTTTGGAAGAATTTTGTTCACCCAAAAATGAATATTTTGTCATTATTTACTCACTTTTATGTACCTGTATGATGTTCTTTTTACTGTTAAGCACATAGGAGATGATTAAAAGTATGTTTAGACTGCTCGTTCCACTCGCATTTTCAATTTACTTGCACATTTTCAAACTAGCCTGTTAAAATCATCCTACATCGATGCGGAAGTACCGACCCTGTGTTTACAAAGTGAACATGCAAAGGTCGTCAAACGACCTTTACAAAAAAAGGTAAAACAGCGATGTTTGAGGTTAAAAACATTCCTCTTTAAAAGAAAAGAAGTATCATATTTTTGCAAATTGACCCACATTTGGTTTTTGACCACTGCAAATGTGTACAGTTTACCCCTGGAGCCATATTAAAATTCCAGTATCTCTGGAACTGAACCGTACAGGGCCTTAACCGTACAGGGTTTGTTGAGACCCAATATCTAAAAGGGCATTAAAATATATTTAATACTTCTTGAGTTACAGACATGCAAACTTTGGAGTGAAAACTGCTAAAGTGCTATTTTCTCATTTTTAAATGGTCATCATTGGCATATAATGTAACAAAGATTGCTAAAGCCAACAGATTTTACTACCAATCTCTGTGTAAAAATAACATTATGATGCTGATCTTTCTGAAGTCTCTTTACCCCCTTGCAGTTTGGCTCTGAATCTCAGTTGAAAATGATCCGTGATACATGACCACTAACAGCTTTTGGTATAGTTTCTGTAAACTCATACAGGTCAGTACAACATGAGGGGGTGTAAATAATGACAGAATGTTCGTTTTGGGGTCTGTCTCTTTAAAAATAAAAGTGAAGAGAGAAGTGTTGTGTGAAATGCAAGCTAATATATGAAGCCTCCATTAGCCTCCATTTCATTTGAAACTTAAGAGACTAATTTGCGTAGCGACATTAAAAACTCATTAATTCCTTTCTCCCTCATCCACAAACACGCCACATACACATCATGTTGCATCATTTGTGTTGCCGTTATGTTCTTCTCATGATGGCTGGGTTTTGTAGAGCGTGCCAGTCCGCCAGGAGCGTATCCACTTACCGAGTTCATCTCATTTCTGAGCGGATTCAGGTTTCAGAGTTCCAGATCCGAGAGCAGACGAGTCATCGGTACTCACGAGAGCTTTCTTATGCAAAGAACCTAGAGATGCTGGCAGTGAATCAGCTCCTGTCTCATGTGCGGTCATATCCCCTCCAATGACATCACTTGCGGGAGTCGTGCATGCACACGCTCTGCTATGTTTGGCATTCTGCTCACACACGCATGCCCACGTATGTCAGAAAGATTATGGAAAAAAAAAGAACAGACCGGTGCAGGAAAATAATGTGCTAGCGTTCCTTGTTTATTCTTCACCACACATTGTCTTTGTCTACCTCTTTCTCCTTCCCGTGTGTCCCCCCCGTCTTCAGTCACACACTCTTTAGGTCAGTGTGTTAGACAGCCTGGCCTGCTGCCAGGAGCCTGTTGGTGAGGTAAAGACTCATAGATCTGCTCTTGCAGTCTGGAATGGGAAAAATAAACATAATAACCACAACCTAACTCCCCCATTCCTCTCGCTACCGTGTCGATTTTTTTTTACTAACGAAAAGCATAGCAGACTATTTTGTTCCTGCAGAGGATTTTTAAGGGGAGGAATCATGGAAACGGGATGTTTTCTGATTGTATTTATTTACTATACATTTTTAAATTAATATAGGGTGATTCCATGTCAAATCAATCAAATTTCAGAAACTTCCACAGCTGAAGTTTTAGATTTTGCTAATATTTTTTCTGAAGAAAGATACACATTTATAGTGATGAAAGCCAAGATATTAAATGTCATAAATAATTTTCACCTAAGTTTCAGAGCCAAGGGGTTAAAATGACATCAGAAAGATGGCAGCATCATCATATTTTTACATAGAGATTGGTAGTTTTATTAGTAAAATCTGCATTATGTGCCCATGGTGACCATTCAAAAATGGGGAAACGGCACATTTAAAGTTTTTTGCACGCAAAACAATGTGGGCCCTTGAAAATGAAGTTTCCAAAAGACAAATTTAATAAGAACTAGAATCTAAAATCATATGGCGACTACTTTAATACTTCTTGAGGCATGCGAACTTTGGAAAAATAACTTGGGTATTTAATGCAGTTGTTTTGACAGAAGGAAATGAGATTCATCTCTAGTTTCTACATTATTTGTTCTTTAAACATTCCTTATTAAAAGGAAAGAAGTATCGTATTTTTGCAATTTGACCCACATTTGGTTTTGACCACTAAAAAATGTGTACAATTTAACAGTTTACCCCTGGAGCCATTTTGAAATTCCAGTATCTCTGGAACCAAACCATACAAGGCCTTAAAAATGAAGATGCCAAAAGAAACGTTTGTTAAGACCCAATATCTAAAAGGGCTTTAAAATATACTTAATGCTTTTTGAGTTACAGACATGCAAACTTTGGAGTTAAAACTTGAGAAGTGCTATTTTTGTCATTTTTGAATGGTCACCATTGGCACGTAATGTAACAGATTTCTAAAGTCATCAAATTTTACTAACAGAACTACCAGTCTCTGTGTAAAAATAACTGTGTGATGCTGATCTTTCTAAAGTCATTTTTACCCCCTTGTAATTTGGCTCTAAATCTCAGGTGAAAATGACCCTCTCTTTACAAAATAGTGGATTACTCAGTAGATATTAGTTCATGATGTTTAGTATTTTGGCTTTCATTACTATACATGTGTATCTTTCTTCAGAAAAATCTTAGGAAAATCAAAAATTTGAGCCTTGGATCTCTGGCTAAGTTGGCACGGAATGACTGCAGAGCCCATGTGTGTAGTTTTGTTTTTTTTTGGTCTATATTACTGTTTTAATTTTTTGGCTTGTTCAGTTTTCTAATATTTAAATTGCATTTGATACAGATACACCAATAATTATTATTTTTAGAATATGTCTAATAATGGCTTAAAGGATTAGTTCACTCCAGAATATGTCATCCAAGATGTTCACGTCTAGTTCTTCAGTCGAAAAGAAAGATTTAAGCATAAGGTTAAGGTTTCGCGGAAAACATTCCAGGATTTTTCAACCTAATGTTGAAGGTCCAAACTGCAGTTTCAAAGGGCTCTACATGATCCCAGCTGAGGAATAAGGGTCTTATCCAGCGAAACGATTGGTCATTTTCTAAAAAAAAATTAATTTATATACATTTTAACCACAAATGCTTGTCTTGCACTAACTGGACTTCACGCATTACGTAATCATGAAAAGTTCACATGTAATGTAGGTGGAAGTACCAACCCAGTGTTACAAGTAAATGTGTGAAGAAAGTCAAACACTCTTTACAAAAAACAGGTAAAACAACGATGTCGGACGATTTTGAAGTTGGAAGAGAAAATGAGATGGATAGTCGTGTAGTCGTATGGTCTATTGCATATTGATCTCTTAGGGGTATTATTCAAAACGGGGTCAGAAAGGGTTTAAAACGATCAGGTAAAACTAAATGAATGTTGTTACTGGTCTCATAAACCTTAGCTAACATTGTAAGTATACTTAAGGGAACAAGAAATGCTATGTAAGTGACCCTTTTAAAGCACACTCAAGCTTAGTGGGCAACTCTAATGCTTCTCTAAGATAGTTTGAGGCAGAATGTATCCCAGTGTGGAGATGAACCATAAAAGCTGCCCGTTGATTGCAGACGCATTATCTGATGTGTGACACATCAGTGACTGTGAGTTTCCTTATAAAGACACAAGACAGCGGTTGCATGGGGCCGCCTCTTGATTCTGAGAGGGCGCAGCTTGTGGTTTATTAGGCGCAGCTATCTGGTTTCCGTCGCTGCAGGGAGGCCTGAGAGATGGAAGGGCCTGCTGCCTAATCACAACCAGCAAGAGCTTCCTGGCACCCCTCGTCCACGTCAAAAAAACGTGCAGCGCAACTTCTCCTGTCAGGCTCAGATGAAGCCCTTAAATCGACCTCAGACCAGCTGCTGCTTTCCACGCCCTTTGTTGATTGAGTGTGTATGTGTGTGTATTTAGTTTCTTACGCCAAACCACTACCTTCTTTTTGTTCTCCTGCATGTGGCCGTCAGGAGTTTAAGTGGGTGTATACAGCATGTGTCTCTCACATCTGGCAACCCCATGCTTTTGGTTAGGGGCTTAAAGAAGGGGCCTGAAATGTAATGTGCAAGTTTCTCAACTCAAAGATCTGTAAGCTTGTGGCTTGTTATTGTCTTCAGTTTAGTCTCACTAAATAATCGTCCTTTTGGGTGTGTTTGTGTACAAAGGGAAGTCCAAGTTGACCCATGAGCTTCTTAATAGAATGTTTACTTTTCAATACATTTAATTATTTTTGGCATTATAACTGTTTCTGTTCTGTCTGTAGTGTTGGGCGATATGCCTGTGAGATTGCCGATACACAATATTATCATGCTAATTTGTTTAATTATTTACTTATTCATAGCCTGAGAGTGAACCAAGTCCAGGATACGTCTAACAGCAGCCTACTGTTAGTGTAATTTATTAACTACACATTATATCTTTTTACTCAAGTAGCATATGGAACATAATGCTTACATTTCCTTAGTTAGTCAAGCAACTGCTACAGAAAGCAAGCAAAGAATATTTCGACCTGATATCATGATGAAAACGTGTCTGTGAGAACGCTAGATGCGAAATACGTTCCGCCATGTACGTTTAGTGACATATTCGATGTGAAATGTCCACTGAGTGGTGCTAAAAGAGTGTTCGTTTTTTGACAAAGATGAACGTACATATGGTACGTTTTATGTGATGTTGGTTTTGTAGGTGTCGCCGCAGTTCTGACTTGAGATGGCGTTGAAACTCTAATGCTCAATGGCGTTTTAAAATAACGTACTGTCTGCAATACACTTAAACCTACCCAAAAGTATGATCAAAAGCGAATGTGACGTAAAAACGCGATCGCAAGCATGCCGTTTTAGCTGTCTTTCATCATGAGTCATGTTTTTCACAGGATTCGTACCCAAGGATTCCGCATCCTAAGTCCAATTCCATGCCAGCTGAGCTACCGAGCAACCTTGTTACGTCTGAAAAACGAAACATATGGAGCTGTAATCATAACTGTGTACGAAAACGATTACAAGTGCTCACTGTTTTACCGCCTCTAGAGTTCTTTTCTGTTGGAAACTGCAGTGATATGTACTTATTGGTACGTATTTGGTATGCGTCTTGCGAAAAAGTTCCTACAGGTACGTTTTTGTCATAAAATCAGGTAGCAGTATTTACGTTATTAATGAACGCACAACTGACTTCAGTCTAGCGCAGGCTTATGCGCTTTTAAAAAACTTTTTAGTTAAAAAACTAAAAAGACATCTGCACGTTGCTGTTTTTGTTTATGATGAGAATTCGCGAGAGAGCAGAATTTAGTTAGCAAGCGCGCACTGACTGAACAACAAAACTCTGCAGTTTCAGCGATGACTCATCTGAACGACTCTGATTGGCTGTTGCATTCATAAACTCAACAAAATCACATATGATTGGTTACAGTGTGCAACACTGTAAAAAAAGAAACGTGGAAAAAGAATACAATGGAACAGATAAGCCCTAATATTAATGATATAATATCTCTGACTGTCGTCGATACGCGATACTATCATCTGTCAACACAACCCTGTCTGTGTGATTTCTAAAAATATTTTTTGTTGGCCTTTTTCATGCTTTTTAATGGACAGAACAGTAGAGATTGACAGGAAAGCATGGGGTGGAAAGTTGGGAACAGGATTGGCAAAGGATCACGAGTTGGGACTCGAACTCGGGTCACCTGAAGTGCAGTTGCACTGTGTGTCAGGTCAGTGCCAAAAGCGCAGGTATTTTTATTACTTAAATTTAAAGTTTAGTGAATGTCCTATGAATTTAAATGCCTTTTGAGTAGGACAAAATTGTTTTAAAAATATTTATTTTGATATTGACTTAATGTAGACAGGAAGGAGTAGAATAAAACAGAGCATTTGTGAAGAACGGAAAAGTGTGAGTGTGACTTTATGTACGTAAATATTTAGAAATGATTTAATTATTTGGTAACACTTTACAATAATGTGTCATTTGTTAACATGAGTTAATGTATTACCATGAACAAACAATGCATTACATTACGGTATTTATTAATCTTTGTTAATGTTAATAAAAACGCAATCGTTTATTGTTTGTTCATATTAGCTGCCTTAACAAACACAACTTGTGATTTTAACGCATTAGTAAATGCTTAAATTAATATTAAGATTAAAATAGAAGTATTGTTCATTCTTAGTTCTTGTTAACTACTGTAATTAACTAATGTTAACTAATGAAACTTGTAAAGTGTTACCAATTATTTTAATCGATTGGCAGCCCTTATTAGTAGATAATGCATCTTTGCTATGTCCCTCTTTTGATTTTGAATAATTTATGCAGCAGTCTTCAATGATTGTACTTGTCTCCCTAAGAATGCAAGGACTACTACTGTAGGGTTGTTCCAGTGTTCTCTAATAGGTACTCTGCTTCTTTACTGTTGATGCCCAGACTTGTTAGTGGTGAGCACTGGCTTGCTGATGACTGCATGTAAGTCAGCTGTGGCAACACTTCAGTCCTCAGTCTCTCTATCTAGGGTGAGTGTAAAACATCTGAACAATGACGTCTTCCCTCTAGAGAGCGTGTAGAGACCTGAACATCCCCAGAGCGGATGGGAAAGTTCAGATATTCTGTTACTTGCTTATCTGTGCATTGTTATAACGCTGTAAAAATGTGACAAGGGGATGGAACTCAGCTGTTTGGGTTACTAAAAATGTTTATACTTTGGTTGGGAGGTGTTATTATTTTTTTGTTTTAGTTAGGCCTAAATGTTCTATTCCCTATATGTGGTAGAATCAATCAAATGTGGAGAGCATTTGCAATTCACCACAGTTTTGATATAACGTAACTAGCAGCTAATCTTTTGTGAGTAAAACGGTTCTATCTAGTGGTTATTGATTGGATGGAGGCAGATATTAATGCGAGTGTGTAGTTGATTGTAAGAAATGGATGGAATTTAAGCTGACTAAATGATTGGTGGAGTCTGTCGTGAAGATCGAGTTAAGACATTTTGATTTAATTACACAGTGTAATTGTTTTTGATGACGAGCTGAAAAAAGGAAACCTGGATAGATGGTTCAAAGTACGATCAATAAGATGCATTTAACAAATAAATAAGGGGAATTTCCATTTTCCATTTCATTCTGACTTCTGCAGTTATTAGTGGCGCTTTTAAAGAATCATGAAGGGTTTTTAGTTCTAGAATTTACTTCTGTTGTATCTGTTAGCCTACTGCTATTTTAGAAAATTGATTTATCATGAAGTGGCATAGATATTTTTATGTGTACGCTACCAGTCAAAAGTTTTTGAACAGTAAGATTTTAAATAATAATAAAACAAACACCAAGCCTGTGTTTGTTTTGATCTAAAGTACAGCAAAAACACTAACATTTTGAAATATTATTACTATTTAAAATAACTGCTTTAATTTGAATGTGTTTTAAAATGTAATTTATTCCTGTGATTTCAAAGCTAAATTTTTAGGATCGTTACTCCAGTCACATGATCCTTCAGAAATCATTCTAATATTCTGATTTGCTGCTCAAAAACACTTAGTATTATTATGTTAAACACAACTGAGGAGATTTTTTTTTCAGGTTCCTTTGAATAGTTAAGAATTTAGATCAAGCATCTTTGCTAAATAAAATTGTTAATTTCTATAATTAGGAAAGATATTAGAAAGGCTTCTGAAGGATTATGTGACTTGAGTACTGATTCTAAAAATTCAGCTTTGAAATCAAAGAAATAAATTATGTTTTATAATATTTTACTGTTTTTGCTGCACTTTGGATCGAATAAATGCAGGCTTGGTGAGCAGAAGAGACTAATTTAAAAACATTACAAATCTTACTGTGCAAAAACTTTTGACTGGTAGTGTGCATCAAAACAATCCTGACAGTTGGAGCATGTTTCTTTTGTTCAATTTCTGGATGAATTCATGGTTCGGTGAGTGAAGAATGATCCACCCTTAGAATGACCTCATAATGTTGAATTGAATGGTTTAATCCAACAATGGTGCTCTTTTTATCTCTTTCTCTCCCTATTTTTACTTACTCGAACAGCCATTCTCAAGAGCAACGCATATTTTTAGTCATTTTCCCAACTGGAGTTGCATACTTAAGCATAGAAATGTTTCACAGTCGAGTCCTTTCCAGTTCAAACACCCTGTATTTGCATTGATGTTATTTCTGGTGTGACGGAAAAACAGGCAGAACATTCTCAAGCGTTTCAGTGCTTCCTCAGGCCAGAACCGGCAACGCCCAGGCTCACGTTTGGGGGGGATCCCCCCGGGGGTCTCGCTACGCCTCTCTCTGAATCGCTGCTCGCGGAGTTCCAGCCCGGGACAAAAGAGATGCGCCCCTGCTCTACATTCCGATGTGGAATTACACAGAGCACAATTCCATTCCCTCTGGTCTTCCTCTTCGGGCTCGGGGACCGTTTGATACGAGATAGCGGGTCGGTCGAGCGGCCTGTGTAAACAACCGCATTCCACATGCAACGGAGAAGAGAGAGAAATGCAGCTTCTCAGGCATTGTTCTGCCCTGCCTCCTGGCCTGCTTTGATTTAAGTCTGCAGCAGGAAGTGCTCGCGTTGCACCGGATTGGAGAGTGACTATAATCAGCTGAATCTGGACTGTGTCTTGTTAACTGTCAGTCTTCGCGGTTGTATAGAGCTCTTGCGTTCCTCCAGGAATGGGATTTGGGCAGTAGTCATCATTAGCTTGTTTATCTGTGCTTTGTGCGAATGCTGCGACTTTCTTGTGTGGGAGGTTTCAACCGTGTGGCCGAGATCTATCAGAAACGCATTTCATAATGAAGTGCGGATAGTGTGCTAATGGCTTGTTATCTCAGATGTTTCAAAGTTTGAAGGAGATCTAGCTCTGTGGTTTTCTTTTAAAGAAGCTAAAAGTAGCTTTCGTGAATTTCACGTCCTTGAGGACATGGATCTTATTAAATAGCAGCTGAATATTGCTGCTATTGCAACTAGGGCTGGGGAAAACATATTCTCTTGTGTTACAGCCTTTTGGCGATATGCAATACGAATCTATATTTAAATTTTCATTATGTCACAGTATTTATGTATACTACTTTTCAAAGTTTTGTTCAAAGAAATGTCTCTTGAGCACAAAATCAGCATATTATAATGTTTTTCTGAAGGATTGTGTGATAATGAAGACTGGAGTAACTGTGCTGGAAATCACAGGAATAAATTACTTTTTAAAATATATAATACAGAAAACAGTTATTTTAAATTTTAATATTTTACAATATTACAGTTTTTACTGTACTACACATGCTACTTTATTTTACTGTACTACTCAAAATATGAGTGAAAAACTTTTTTTTTTATTTAATTGACTAAACTTATAATACTGTATTTGATCAGAAAAGATTTGAAAGGAGTGTTAGTTACTGTATTTTTTTTTTCTTCTATAAAATTAATTACTGGCATAAGCAAAAAAAAATTATATATATATATATGTGTGTGTGTGTATGTGTGTGTGTGTGTGTGTGTGTGTGTGTGTGTTTCATGAATTCTTATGTAAATTGACTAAATGAAATCAAATGTGGCAGTTTATACTAACAGTCAAAAGTTTTTGAACTGTAAGATTTGATGTTTTTTTTTTTTTAAAGCCTGCATTTATTTGATCCAAAGTACAGCAAAGCTGTAAAATTTTGAAATATTTTTTACTGTTTAAAACAACTATTTTCTATTTTAATATATTTTAAAATGTAATTTATTCCTGACTTTAAAGCTGAATTTTTAGCTTCGTTAATCCAGTCACATGATCTTTCAGAAATCATTCTAATATCCTGATTTGCTGCTTAAAAAACATTTATGATGTTGAAAACATCAGGTTTCTTTGATGAATAGAAAGTTCAGAAGAACGGCATTTATCTGAAATACAAATCTTTTGTAGCATTATAAATCTCTTTATCATCAATTTTTTGATCAATTTAAAGCATTCTTGTTAAATAAAAGTATTAATTTCTATCATTTCTTTCAAAAAAAAAAAATCTGAATGATTTCTGAAGGATCATGTGACACTGAAGATTGGAGTAATGTTGCTGAAAATTTAGCTTTGATCACAGGAATAAATTACATTTTAAAATATATTCAAATAGAAAACAGTTATTTTAAACAGTAAAAATATTTTACAGTATTACTGCTTTTGCTATATTTTGGATCAAATAAATGCAATGTAATAATTGTTTTATGCTTGATTTATGCAGAAATCTGTTCTGCTTGCATTTGGCTAATGAAAGAAATTAAAACGCATTATAAATCAAATTAAAAGGGATCTAAATGAGCATAAGTAAATAAATATTTGGACTTTAATATATTAAAATACCCCACAGTGACTTCTATGAACATTTTTGAGTGATTACGCAAATAAATCATTAAATCAGAATCATTGAAACAGACAGTCTGGAAAAAGTAGTATGTTTCAAAGAATCTAACTTCCCAAAATGCGATTTTGTTAAATCAGTTACATCAGAGATGCTGTTTAAATGTTTCTGTTTTAGCGCTCTTATACTAATGAGCATTAAAGTCACAGCAATTATTCATGATGTTGTTTACTTACATATCGGCAACAAAATCGCTGTAAATATATCTTAAATATTTTCTATATTCTGCACAGGCTTAATTGGAACACACAAGCAAGCGTTGGGCGATAAATTAGGCATTTATTGTTGTCATGTCTTGTTCTCATATAGTGGCCTCTCTCATCTGTGTATTGCATCAATTAATCACGCTTAAGCTGATAGGATTCATTGCTCTGTGGTTCAGGTTCATTTGGGTTAATGTGTGTGGGGTTTTATTTGCCTATAATGGATTATTCTCCCATCAGAGGTGTGCGTTTTGACATGACCCATGTTCACGAATGGCATTTGAGTAATGACAGAGCAGCAAACTTTGACCTCAAATCATCCAGTTCCCAGAAACCTTGCTAAGTCATTGAATTTTGATGGAGAAAACCCTATGATAACTGAATACTAGACCAGTTTCAGTAAAGTGCTTATTTTATGGTAATTTAACATCAGACCCAGTCAAACTGAAAGCGGTATCTCTCCATGACTCGGCATGTGTCTTCTGGTAGTAAGTTTCTCCAGTGCTAAAGACACATTATTAGTAATCTGAAGCAGCACGCTGCATGTGTCTTGACATGCAGGGAATGGTTTTGCTGCTGGGTCCATGATTCCATGCTCATTTTTGTGACTTCCAGCATAGTTTGTTCAGTCATCTGCTGGTGTCCACAAACAATGAATTGTTGGTGGCTTAATCCTGTCAGAATGTTTGGAATAATTCCCAGCCATCAGAAAGATTATCCAAGAACGCAGTCTGGGAAATGGTTGGGGCTGTTGCGCTGACAGCGATTTGCATCAATAAAGCAAATGCAAGTCATTCAGTTTCGATGAGAGCGCTCCAGCAGAAACTGTTGAAGATACAGTTCAAGCTGAACCTAGCACATGACATTTTACAGCTTGAACTAACACTTCCGTGTCATAAAAAGTTCATATCAAGGATGTTATAAAAGTTATTGATGTGACAGTCTGTTTTGTTTTTTTGTTTTTTTTAATGTTTCTGTTGGTTGGCTAGTGTAACATGCATATATATATATATATTATATTTACTTCAGATTTAGTTCACTCCAGAATAAAACATTCCTGATAATTTACTCACCGCCATGTCATCCAAGATGTTCAGTGTCTGTCTTTCTTCAGTCGAAAATAAATTAAGGTTTTTGAGGAAAACATTCCAGAATTTTTCTCCATATTGCGGACTTCAATGAGGATCAATGGGTTGAAGGTCTAAACTGTAGTTTCAAAGGGCTCTACACGATCCCAGGTGAGAAATAAGGGTCTTATCTAGCAAAAAGATCAGTCATTTTCTAAAAAAAAATGTAAATTTATGTACTTTTTAACCACAAATGCTTATCTTGCACTAGCTCTGCGATGCGCGTCTACTTCGTCACGTACTTCGTCTCTCTTCGTCATCTGTGTATTTTGGTTCAAAAAGGTAGAGTAGGGCGAAAAACTTCATCTTATTTTCTCTTTCAACTTCAAACTCGTCTGACGTTGTTTTACCCTTTTAATTTTTTAAAGGGCGTTTGACTTTTTTTGCACGCTCGCTTCCGCCTACGTTTCGTGTGACTTTTCCAACGTGATGAGTTGTTGGAGTCGTGGATGCAGAGCTAGTGCAGGATGAGCATTTGTGGTTAAAAATATATATACATTTGTATTTTTTTATATAGAAAATGACCGATCGGGTGTTTTTGCGGTGATGCCATAGAAGAACCATTTTTGGCTCCCCAAAGATCATTTGAAAGGTTCCATGGATGTTCAAGGTTCTTTATGGAACCATTGATGCCAATAAAGAACCTTTTTTTAAAGAGTGTAGATAAAACCCTTATTCCTCGGCTGGGATCGTGTAGAGCCCTTTAAAGCTGCAATTTGGACCTTCAACCCTTTGATCTCCGTTGAAGTCTATTATATGGAGAAAAATCCTGGAATGTTTTCCTAAAAAACTTCATTTCTTTGAAGACATAGGATGACATAGTAAGTGAGTAAATTAGGAAATTTTAAATCTGGAGTGAACTAATCCTTTAAAATCTACAGTATAACAACAATTTAATCACAACCCGAACGCACTTATGAAATAGCAGCTTTTAAATGTACACGCTGGATGGGTTAAATTACCATCCCATCTTGAGTTTAAGCATTCGTGAGTCATAGATTAGTCTTGCGCCTTTCAGAGATCTTCTTGTCTTTGCGTATGATTTATGGATACTGTGTGTTCCTCCTCCTCCTCTACATCTCTCTGGCTTGGGGAATCATGCCAGGATCTCTGTGGCCTGATCGTGCCTCACTGAGAGATGACAAATGATGGGTGAGAGGTTGAGGTGAGTCCTGGGAATGGGCCAAAGGGGGGGCACAGGGCCGCAGGTCATTGAAACTCCCCTAAACCCCATAGCGTTGAACCATATGTTTCTGTCTGAATGAGCAGAGTGCAATATCTCACTCTGACACCAGGCTCGACCCATCTACCATTTAGTTCCAAAGTGTTCAGATGTTGCATCCCATTTTAAAAGCACCACAGGGGACTGTGAAGGTCATGACCATTGTCTTCGCAGAACCACAAATCAGAGAATGGCCTTTTTAGGTGATAGACACAACCTTGGATTCTTGCCTTTAATGGGGAAGGTACAAGGCAAGTCATTTGCTTGTTTCTGTTTATCCTTTTTGTTTCACATTGGATCGCACTGGATTTAGACTCACAATCCAAGCTAAAAGTGTTTTGAGAGCCTGTATGGCCCTGGACTTGTCAAACTTCCTCATTATACTTGAAGAGTACATTTCTAAAAAAATGGACACTTATATTTGTGACCCTGGACCACAAAACCAGTAAGACCACAGAAGACAGGATATTAAGTAAATATTAAGTTAGGATATTAAGTAAAAATCATGTTCCATGAAGATATGTTGTAAATTTCTTACCGTAAATATAACACAACTTAACTTTTGAGTAATATGCATTGCAAGAACTTCATTTGGATAACTTTAAAGACAATTTTTTTCACCCTCACATTCCAGAATGTGATAATGTATAAATCTCAGTTTCAAAAAATTAACTCTTATGACTGGTTTTGTGGTCCAGGGTCACATTTGTCAATGACTCTTGTTATGAGTTGTCCTTGTTTAAAGATATTTTTGTCCTAAAAGTGTGACAACACCAGTGTGCTCCCTTTATATAAAGCCTTTACACTTTAGTAGGATTGGTTTTGTGCTGTGAAGTGGAGATAATTTGCTAATTGGAAACATTTCGTGGCTGTGGAGTGTACCTGCGCTGCTGCCAACACCCCCTCTTTCTTTTTTGGCACTGTGATGTCACTTTCTCCTTCCTTTTTCTTATCAATGGCTTTAAAAAGTGCGTGTTACATGACATTATGTGGCACTTCTTTCTGCCTGATGACTGTGATTTCTAGGGCACTCTAGAGGCAGTGCCATCGCACCTGGGGTGAAGCAGCTGTGTTAATTTAACAGCTGGGCCCACCCGATGTTCATTAAATGGGCGTTCTGTAACCCTTTGCAAAAGCGGACGAGAGGGTTAATGGCTCCGGATGGCACAGAGGGGGTCTTTTTATGTTCACGTGCAACTTGGCTGATGCCTCTCGTGTGTCTCTGCTCCCATTGAGGATTCACTTTGACTAATTGCTACCTCTGAACCCAAAAGAAACATGGAGAAGTCAGACAAAAATGGAACAGCGGAGCGGATATAAATGGACTAACCTGAGCCGTTGATGATGGGGCAAAGAGAGCGCCAGGGCGATATTGATTCAGGATCAGAGTTGATGGCGTTTCCAGGGTGTTATTGGGTTTAGCTTGAGTGTTAAAGCCCTGCTTTACCACACTGTCGCAATGAAGTCTTAGATTTACCGATATCTCCTCTCAGGTCGCAAACTGTGCTAATTTTCAGGCTTGCAGTGAGTCACCCTGTGTGTTTGCATGTCTGGTTCCTTAAACTGCTATGCAAAGGCTTCTGCCTCACTCTGCATTGTGTAACAATGTCAGGCGATGCTTTTCACAAATGGAAATCTGTTTAGCAACATCATGAGACATTGCAATTCAGCTTAGAATATTTCACACTTCCATTGAAAATCTGTAACGTCATGTTCCTAACAAGGCGAAAAATGACACATTACTACGCTGAAAGAAAAATACCGGGATGGTAACAAAGTCACAGGAACTTGGAACATATTTGATGATTAATATACAGCTATGTAGGGCAGGGTTTTGGACCAACGGGATATCCCAGTGGTGAATCTCATATCCAAGTATGAATCTCATCAAGTTCCGAAATAACTCAAGGCAGTAACAACTGACCCTTCGCAAACAGCTTGACTGACAGGAGATCTGACCAATCATAACGCCGAATCCGCCATTCTGTCTGACAAACAAATCAAAAAGGAGAGTAATTAACTTCGCTGGACTTAAACTTGTAGCATTGTATGTATTGATGTCTTTCCACGGTTTAAATAAAATCGTTCTTGTTTTTTCGTGCTAAAAGTAAAGAAGAAAAACGATCGGTTCACATGTCGATTAATCTAATTAATTAGGCAATACAATGATCTGTCACGACAAAGCCACAAAACGGTATTTATTGTTTGAATTTCTTAAAAAATGACAATTTTAAAGCCAAGACCGTGTTTATACCAGAAGTAGTCTGCTCTGTCTTGTCTGTTGCCGTGTTGTCAGTTTCCTTTTTGTTCACTGCGTGAAAGAGGCATTGTTTGTTGGACATACTAACAGTAACTAAAGAGGGCGGGTTTTTGCGAAGGATTAATTTAAACGATATATTTTATTTGTGAACTTATGTTCAGCTATTCTTTTTGATAGTTAACTTTGAACTTTTTTTTTTTATTTTTTTTATTGGGTCATCAGTCATCAAAGCTTGGTAAATATTAGTCACAGACATGACGGTTTACTTTTAATTAACACCCAAGCTGATTACTCACTAATAAAAACTCCCACAGGCCTGCTCAAGAAACCAGCTAAAACCAGCTTAGGCTGGTTGGCTGGTTTTAGAGGGGTTTTGGCCACTTCCTTGGCTGGCCAGGCTGGGTAGGCTGGGAGACCAGCTGGAACCAGCAGCTAAAACCAGCCTGACCAGCCTTTAGCTGTTTTAGCTGTTTTTTTTATTTCATCAGGGAGATCATGTTTTAATGCCATTTTAAGTCTTATTTTGATTTAAAAAAGTGGTTATAGTTAAGTATGCGAGATGTTTACTTACTTTTTTAAGTTAGTCTTCCCATTAACGCCTTTATATTGGTCATTCAGACTGATTCGCAAACACAAAACATGCATGAAAACAAGAGGTGGGATTTATCACCTAACAACCCCACCAAACTCACTGCATGCTATAGGGAATCTGTTAAAACTCCATGGGCTCAGGGGAGGCGAGAAAGACGCTGATTCTCGCTGTAACTTTACCCACTAGTGTCACTCTTGGACAGTGTTTCTTTAGAAAAACGAGTGATTTATACACTTTTTAATGTTATGTTTTGTAATATCAGCGTTGTTTTATTTTTTTTGTACTAGAAATTTTTTCACATCCAATATTTTGAGTACTTCCTCCCTTGCCTACTCAGAGGAAACGCCCCTGATACGTACATGTATATTATGTAGCAAAACTGTTAAAAAAAAAAATAATGTGACACTGAAGACTAGAGTATTGATTGCTGAAAATTCAGCTTTGCCATCACAGGAATAAATTACATTTTTAAACAATAAAGTAGAAACATATACTTATTTAAAAATGAGCAATACCAGTTTGCCTGTGCCATGATTCTTACTCTAGCCCAGACTTTCAGTTTCCTACTGGGAATTATGACTTTGCTGTGTGCACTGATGTAGTAAATACAATCATGCCAACATGACATCAAGGCAGCAGTAGTCTTGTAGCTTGTCGGTGTGACAGCATAGCTTATCATTAAACTCTGATTTAGTTCTGTTGAAATGGCGTCGTAGTGTCAACTCCAGCACTGCTGATGCTTGTCGACTATTAGCTAGATTGTCATTTTAGCACTTGTAGCACTTGGGCGCCTTGCAGGGATAGTGCTTAAAACGGCGAACGCTTCCCTCTCTCGAGTCGTCTGCCAGAGCCTGAACCCATGAACGTCACCGACATTACAGCTGGCTAACGGTGACTTTTTCCAGCGCTCACATGCCGAAATGAATTTGGCTGAGATGGAGAAGTCTTTGAGGTTTGAAATGTGAGACCATTCCTCTCCCCCACCCCAGCGCTGTTCAGCTTCACATTCACAACCGTCGCTGCCGCCTCGCTCTCAAAATGACGCTTACTGTCTGCTCCTCGCGGCCGCGAAAAGATGTTTCATTCTCGCTGACTCCCGGTGTCTATAGCCTGTCAGTTTGTGTTTACACCTAAGCCTGCCTCCGGGCGAAAGATGCCACCATCTTTCGTGTGGAGATAAACTCGTTCTTTTTCCAGTGATGGTTAGTCATTTTCGGATTGTAATCTGCTCCGTGTAGTCCGTGACCTTTGCACTTCCTACAGGAATGAGAGTTTGATGTCTTCCTTATGTTGCGTTACGTTTGTCTTGTGACTTCATACTAAACGCCTGAAGGAGTGATACGTCAACATGTGAAAGGAGGTTCTTAAAGGAATAGTTCACCCAGAAATGAAAATTCTGGCATTATTACTCACCCTCGTGTCGTTCCAAACCTGTAAGGTCTTCGGAGCGCAAATTAAGATTTTTTTCAATGAAACTGAAGAGCTTTCTGACATGTTCTGACACGTTCAAACCCCAGAAAGGTAGTAAGGACATTGTTAATTAATTAATTTTATTTATGTGTGGACTTTCCCTTTAAGAAGAACATCTGTAATGGCCACAAAACCAAATCAGCAAATATTAAACATCACTCTTTTCTTCCATTTAACTTTTTTTTTTTTTTTTTCTCTTCTCACTTCACACCCTTTCAGACGATCTGTGCTCTGGTTTTATAAACCTCTTGTGTCCGTTGCCAGTTTTGCCTAGGTTTGTACGCCAACTTTAGAAGAAGGCTAACAGCAGCATGTTGTAACGCTGATACAGCCTTTTCCAGCACAGTCTCCAGTGATTAGCTGAATCTGGCCCTGACGGGCGGCCGGCAAGTTCAGAGCAAGACTGTTGATTTGTTCCGTTTGCACATTTCAATCTCCCTTACCTTAGCACACAGAAACACTGGTCAAACAGGCTGATTTGTCTGTTAAACGCTGATGTCTGACTGTTTTCATAATTTTCCTGTCCTTAACAGGCCTTTCACTCAGTAACACGCCTTTAATAGCAAGGTAATTTTATACCAAAACGACAGATTCTTTTTGCAAAGATCTGAGATGAAGTAAGAGGTACGCATTGTTAGCATGTACTTTGTAGGTCATAAACAAAGCATAGCACAGATATTATCTGCATACACTGTATTTTGCCCAAGGCACACGCAGCTAGAGAGATAGTTGGCTGTGTTTACAGCATTTTGCATTTTGCTTGGCAAAAGCTAATTGGACTCAATTATAATGACTTCCAACCTCTTGCACTCCAGCACTTTCATGTGCACAGAAAGACTATTATTTTCTAGAGCTGAATGTGCAATTGATTAATCATTTTAAATAATACTGTAAATGTACTATTGCGTTTTTTTTCAATGGCATTTTAATGCTTCTGTCCTATTATAATCAATAAAACAGTCACTATAAGTTGTGTACAAGTTTTGTATGCTTTTTGGAGTAGATATGCATGGTTGCTGTAACACATTTCCCTGTGGATGCCATCATTGTAATATTGATTTTGCACACTATTCCATGTGGACCACAAAAGAGTCATAAGTCATTTTTTTTTAAATCTGAAAGCAGATGATGTAAATAAATAAATATAAATGCATTATAAATAACATTTCCATTGATGAATGGTTTGTTATGATAGGAGAATATTTGGCCGAGATGCAACAATTTGAAAATCTGGAATCTGAGGGTGCAACAAATCAAAATATTGAGAAAATCACTTTTAAAGTTGTCCAAATTAAGTTCTTAGCAATGCGTATTACTAATTAACAATTAAGTTTTACATTTGCACAGTATGAAATTTACAAAGTATCTTCATGGAACACAATCTTCACTTAAAATCCTAATGATTTTTGGCTTAAAAGAAAAATCGATAATTTTGACCCATGCAATGTATTTTTTGTCTATTCCTACTTATGATTGGTTTCGTGGTCTGGGGTCACATGTATACAGTACAGTTTCAGAATACAGTATGACATGCCGCTTTCCAATTGGATGAGATCTGAGACCTGAATCATTGTGTCCCTTGTGTCGTTTGACCCACATCTTTTTTTATTTAAGTGGTGCCTTGAGACTTGGTTTCATGTATGTGTTGGGATTCTTTCTGTGTGTGAATCTAAATAGAAGGCTGTGCTTATCCTCAAAACCCTTTTAATGGCTTTAAGTAGCTCAACACCGTGTTTGAGGGTCTTAGAGGCAGAATCCACTCACCACTGAATCACTTTCACTGTGGTCCTGCTGAGTCTCTCTCACCCTCTTGACCTTTTTTGAGGACAACCTGAGGCTGGGCAAATACAGCCTGCTCAGCCATTAGCCAAGAGTGCTGCTCTTCCTCTGCTGTCGCTTTGTGTAATACAGTCAGACAGAAGGAAGAGTTTGCCAAAACATGGGTGGAAAGATTGTTGGGAGCGTAAGACCTCTCTCTTTTCCTCATTGAGGGCTTTCGCTTATGATATTGCTCAGCTTTTGACTGCAGCTGACAGGTGCCCAAACGATAAGTGGCTTCACTGGGCCTCTTTTGAAGCCTTTGAGAGTGCTTTGTTCTGTTCTGCTTCTGATTTCTCTGTATCTGTCAAGTACTGGGAAGTCAAAAACTAAAAGGAAATGTTTCGGAGAAGAAAAGCCCAAATACTGAGACATGCCATTTTTACTCTGAAATTAGGTACAAATAACCTGTTGAAAGTTGTTGTAAGCCAAGACCTTGATGTATTTTTATGTTTCTTGTCCAAAACTCTTTGGTTTGTCTAAAAGTGTCTGAGCAGGTAATTTCACCCATATATATATATTTTTTCATTTCATATACATTTTATATTATGATTTGATAAATGATCAGTGTTAAAATTTTATACAATTTGGTCTAAACGAAACGTTTGAAAGCTAAAATCATTTTTTTAAATGCTACAAGTGAATTCAGGCATTGCTATGGAAGCCCGTTTCCACCACTGAATAAAAAAAAAAAAAAAATTGTGACTTTTATCTCACAATTCTGACTTTGTTTCTCACGATTGTGAGTTTACATCTCACAATTCTGATTTTTTTTTTTCTTAGAACTGCATGACAAACTCGCAATTGTGAGAAATAAAGTTGGGAAATTCTAAGAAAAAATGAGAATTGCAAGATAAAAATGGTCAGTTCTGAAAAACAAAGTTGCAATTCTGAGAAATGGTCGGAATTGCGAGATATAAACTCGCAAATCATTTTTTTTTTCTCAAAATTATGTGATTTGAAAACTTGCGATTGCGAGAAAAAACTCAGAATAGCAAGATTTGAACGTGAAATTCTAAGAAATAATGAGAATTGCAAGATAAAAATAGTCCTGGGAAATAAAGTTGCAATTTTGAGAAATAGTCAGAATTGTGAGATATAAACTTGCAAATCTGACTTTTTTTCAGAATTATGTGATTTAAAAACTTGCAATTGCAAGAAAAAACTCAGAATTGCAAGATTTGAACTTTAAATTCTAAGGAAAAAATTAGAATTGCAAGATAAAAAGGGCTTTTCTGAGAAATAAAGTTGCAGTTCTGAGAAATGGGTGAAATTGTGAGATATAAGCTCACAAATCTGACTTTTCTCAGAATTATGTGATTTTAAAAACTTGCAGTTGCGAGAAAAAACTCAGAATAGCAAGATTTGAAATTCTAAGAAATAATGAGAATTGCAAGATAAAAATAGTAAATTCTGGGAAATAAAGTTGCAATTTTGAAAAATAGTCAGAATTGTGAGATATAAACTCGCACATCTGACTTTTTTTCAGAATTATGTGATTTAAAAACTTGCAATTGCAAGAAAACACTCAGAATTGCAAGATTTGAACTTTAAATTCTAAGGAAAAAATTAGAATTGCAAGATAAAAAGGGCTTTTCTGAGAAATAAAGTTGCAGTTCTGAGAAATGGGTGAAATTGTGAGATATAAGCTCACAAATCTGACTTTTCTCAGAATTATGTGATTTTAAAAACTTGCAGTTGCGAGAAAAAACTCAGAATAGCAAGATTTGAACTTGAAATTCTAAGAAATAATGAGAATTGCAAGATAAAAATAGTAAATTCTGGGAAATAAAGTTGCAATTTTGAAAAATAGTCAGAATTGTGAGATATGAACTCGCAAATCTGACTTTTTTTCAGAATTATGTGATTTAAAAACTTGCAATTGCAAACCAAAAAACTCTTGCGAGATTTGAATTTGAATTTGAATTTGAAATTCTTAGAAAAAATGAGAATTACAAGATAGGTCAATTCTGAGAAATAAAGTTGAAATTCTGAGAAATAGAATCGTGCGAGTTGTGAAACTTGTATCAAAGAAAATATCAGTTATTTTTTATAACTTCCCTTTAGAATTGGATATTTATAACTCGCAATTGTGAGTTTATATTTCACAGCTCTGAGAAAAAAGTCACAATTACCGTTTTTGTTTTTTATTCAGTGGTATAAACTGGCTTTCATACATTATAACAACTAATGCACAGTTTGGTTGAGTAGACTTTCAATGGCGGGAGAAAAGTCTTAGTTTACAAATTTTCCAATGTTAATAATTTGTCTCAAAGATGTGTAATTATGGATTTCAAACGACATTTGGGTGAGTAAATGATGAATCTTAATTTTGGGTGAACTTCTCCTATAACTTTGTTTGTGATATACCCACCTCTCAGCTTAAGTGTGTGAACGTGGCCCATTTAAGTGCACTTAACTTGGGCGTAAACATAACACGCTCAGAAACGCTGTCAAACCACACGGATAAACACATTTACATATGGCTTTGAACTTCCTCACGCTTACAAACTCTCACATGTATGTGTATACACTTGATTACCTAGCCTAAAGGCCTGCTATTGTTCTGTAGTTTAACTTTAATATTGTTATCCTAACATTTTAAAAGTTTTTTTCTATTAAAACTGTCCCCAAAAGAGTTTTTTTCTTCTTTTTTTATTGTCAAAAGTTTATCTAGGTCATTAGCATGCTGAAACTCCAGACCTTAGTCATCTTGAGAAGAAGATCTGAAGCGTCTGCACGCTGTTTTGGATTCTTCATCACAGCGAAAATCCTCTTACACAGTGTCATGGGATCTTGCTTGGTTAATTACTAGAGGGGAAGCATTGTAGGAGAGAGATCACTTCACAGACACGATGGCTTGCGCAGTGCAATGTGCCTGTGAATTTTTCAACAAGGTGTAGAGCAGACGTGTTAAAAACCTCTCAAATCTTGTGGAGATTCTCTTTAGAACAGATTTAGGATTACTCCATGGCTTTCTGACTGAATCGTATTTAGTTTGGGTGGGTCAGAGGTCAAGGAGAGTTTGGGACACAAGCCGCATTTCATCTGCTTAGTCACATACAAAAGATTGAAGTTACTCATTTGTTTCAACCCTGTGTCTTCCTCTGAGATATTTTGAGCTGAGCTTGTCATCGCTTGACTTTATAGCCCAGAAGAGGCGTGGTGTGTCAAAGGAGGATGGTTTGAGAAATCAAGTACCATTTCCTGTCATAATCCACCCTGTCATTCGCACCACACTCTTGCTTAAACATGACCATCAAAAACTGCTCATCTAAACACCTTGAACTCCCACAGTCATTGTGACACCAACCACAGGCCTCAGCAACCCACAAAGTTTGCCTGATGCCCTGTGATAAAGCGTTGCCTCAGTGTTTCCTGAGTAATGCATTGCAATTTATGAGTCAAGTTATAATTCTCATTAACAAAGTCATTGCTGTAGGTAAAGGTCGTACAAATAATGCCAGGCCATTATATTTTTCCCCTTCTTATCTGCTCAAGCAGTAGTCTTTGTTAATAATCTGTCAAAACTAATGGAATAGTTAACCTAAAAATGAAATTCTGTTTTGAGAAGACCTGTTCACGCCCAGAATAATATCTATAATGATAACCGTGTTAGCTGTAATAACCATACAAGCGTTCTCCACACAAATGGATAACATTGTTTATTTTCAGAGTCAGGATGATTCCAATTGGCTGTCAAAAGTTTGTTCTGAAGGTTCCTCTGCGTCATTACTGTTGTGGTGTGGACTTCTCTATTGTCATAGAATTAAAATGATTAACAAACTTATATAGTATTGTCCTTGGTGCGGAAAGGGTTTTACCCTCCTTCGTGTCATTTCAAACTTCCTCTGTTGAATACAAAAGAAGAACATTTAATAAATGAAGTGAATACAGTGCAATGTCATTCATTTCAGCCATCCTGGGTGTATATGACTTTCTTCTTTCAGACGAATACAGTCGGAGTTATATTTTAAAATGTCCTGGCTCTTGCAAGCTTTGTAATGGCAGTGAATGGCTGTTGAGATTTTGAAGTCCAATAAAGTGCATACATCCATCATAAAAAGTGCTCCACATAGCTCCAGGGGGTTAATAAAGGCTTGATACTTTTATGCATGAACCATAAGATCTAGCCTCCGCTAACTGTCGAAGGCGTAGCGTAACTTCTGGAGGGAACTTGCTAGACATGTGAGAACCAAGTTTTGTTTACAGCAAAGGAAAACCAGTCTCCTCTTGGCTTATATTGAAATCATCCAACGTTTTGTCTTTATAAATCCTCGTTTTGTACTTCTCATTCCTGGAATGCCTCTCTCTCATGTACAAATGTACAGTGTGACAGTTAGCGGAAGCTAGAGGTTGCGTTTTATAGTTTTAAATATAGGTATTTTTCTTACACAAACCCATCGATTTGCTTCAGAAGGCCTTTATTAACCCCCTGGAGCTGTGTGGAGTACATTTTATGATGGATGGATGCACTTTATTGGACTTCCAAATCTCAACACCCATTCACTGCTATTATAACGTTTGGAAAAGCCAGGACATTTTTTTTTTTAACGTAGCTCTGACTGTATTCGTTTGAAAGAAGAAAGTCATATACACCTAGCATGGCTTGAGGGAGAAGCATTTTTTTTAATCGCCTGGCAGATGTTAAAAGTGGCCAAAGATTTCATAGACCCACACTAAAGGATCATTTTTCTTCACATTTCTCGGTTAATATCGAAGAATGGCAGCTGCGAGAAAACTATCTTGGGTCTTCTTGCGCTAAATAAAATATTGTGGGTTTATAATGAAATTTAGTACTTCTGCAGACATGCACTTGCGTGCACACACACATTCAATCTCTCACACCTATTACCAATCCAGAATGGCCGTGAATGCTGGAATAAAGATGATTTCACAGCGAAGTCTCCTTCCCACAAACCCAGATTCCCCTGCTTTTGTGATGTAAGCCTGTAAATCCCCGGTGCCTGAGGGCTTCATTGACAACCAAAAGCATATGTGGAATGCATATGCGAAGATCCAGTCAGACGTTTCCTGTTACAAAATGTGTATTTCTGATGCAAATAGACTAATTCACTCTGTTGTTAAGATGCATATGTGACCCTGGACCACCAGCAGTCATAAGGGTCTATTTTTAAAAATCAAGATTTATACATCAAATAAGCTTCCCATTGATGTATGGTTTGTTATGATAGGACAGTATTTGGTCGAGATACAACTGTTTGAAAATCTGGAATCTGAGGGTGCAAAAAAATCTAAATGTTGAGGAAAATCGCCTTTAAAGTCCAAATGAAGTTCTTAATGCATATTACTAATCAAAAATTAAGTTTTGATATATTTACAGTAGAAAATTTACAAAATATCTTTATAGAACATGATCTTTACTCAATATCCTAATGATTTTTGGCATAAAAAAAAAACGATCATTTTGACCCATACAATGTATTTTTGGCTATTGCTACAAAAATACCCGTGCTACTTATGACTGCTTTTGTGGTCCAGGGTCACATATAGATGCAGTCAATTTGACCCAAACACCCGCTGTTGTCTTTGCTACTTCTAGGCTTTGTTGGTCTTATTTCAGCTCCCAACTGTGGGAGTCACTAATGGTGTATATGAACCATATGTGAAGAAGAATTAGCTCTTCGGAGGTTACATCGCCTTTATATTCACTTTCGCACATCTGTGCTGAATACACAATCTCGGCTGACACATCATGCACTGATATGTCCGTTTAAAAGATGTTTTCCATTTATTCACCGTATTCCCGTTTGATCGAGCGTCTTATTCTGTCACCCTCACATTTCTCGCTCATTTTATGTATGTTTTCCACACAATCCTTCTCTCCCTCTTGCTCCGTCTCCCGTTCCCTCTGTACTTTGCCAATGTAAATGGAAAGCAGAGCATTTGATGACAGCGGAGGATTTGTTCTTCAGCATGGAGCTGCTGGCACTGATCTATTGCTGAGAGGGAGTGCAGTGGGCTGGGGCAGTTCTCAGTCTCAGATACCCTTGTGTCTATTGCATTAAATGTGAGTAAGTGGTAATCTCTTCTATCGGAGCGTGGTCTCACAGTCAGTCTGGCTCCTGATTCAGCCGTCATGCCCACTAAAACCCAGCGTGTTGGATCTGATATGGGCCTCCCGTTTTCCCCTGTAAACTCATTGCTCTGTGGTCGCAAGCCTGGGTGGAATAAGGGAAATGAAAGGGACAGATGTTTGTCTTTTTTAAAAACATGCGTTTATGACTCAAGTATGCGGACTAAGTCTTGATGGTTCACTAGTCATCCGACAACTGACTAGTAAATTAGTGAGGTTAACTAAGGTCAGAAATGTTCTGAAATGTTTCTGACTCAAACAAAAATATAACGTAATGGCAGTACTGTACGTATTGCTTTTTCATGTTTGCTACAAGTGGCGCTATAGCGAATCTTATCATAAATTGTCTTCTTAAAGGGAACCTGGGTATTAAGACTTATACGGCTTAATATAACATAAATGATGTCTTTTAACTGAAATATGTAGTAGAAAACCAATGAAAGATTTATGTTATTTAAAAAATCCACATTTTTTGTTTTATACATATTTTGGACTATGGGGGGCGCCATTATTTCGATGACGTGCACTTGTTGAGCTACTGACGCT